>CM035422.1:163147980-163150480 GCA_020310875.1 Ceratopteris richardii
GTTCCATCCTTCTTCTTTACAAATAAGATAGGGGCTCTTGCAGGAGACTTTGAGTGTTTGATAAACCCCTTGGCTAGATTCTCATCAATATTCATATGTAATTCTGTAAGTTCCTCGCGGGATAGTCTATAGATTGACCCGAAGGGTGGTTGTGCTTCCTCTTGAAATTCTATGGAACAATCATAAGGTCTATGCTCTGCGAGCATATCTGCATTCTTTTTTTCAAATAAATCTTCAAACCCTTGGTATTGGTCAGGTAGCTTCATTGAATCATCTTTCTTGAGCTCTTGCGTTGGTATGGCATAGATCATATAGGTCGGTTCCTTCCTTACTGCATGCACGAAGGCTTTGGCTCCAACATATTTTGGGGTTCTTTTGGATATCTCGACGTATGATTTTATTATTCTCCCAATTAATTTTTGGATTATGTTTCTTTAATCATGGCATTCCGATGATAACCATGTTTACTAGACTTGATATTACATTGAAACATATGTGTGAATCATGGTTACCAAGGGTTACTCTTAGCAGTATGGTTTCCATGGTTATATTCCCCGATGCTAGAGGCCGTCCATCTACTACTTCGGCTATTACTGGCTTGTTCTTCTGAAGTACTGGAATTCCATGTTTCTTAACGAGTCCCTCATCAATGAAACATGAGGAGGCTCTTGAATCTACCAGAGCTATAAGGGAAAGGGTCTTCTTAGACATGATTAACTTGATAGGGGCAAGACATATTTTTATAGGTGTGGCTAGAATTATGAGACCCTTTCTTATATCATGGTACGGCTGTATGGTCTCTTTTACAACTGGACTTCCTTGTTTCCCTGCTCTACAAGGGTGGCTGTGACTTTGGAGTTCGTTCTCTTGTTGGGACAATTAACTGCAATATGGCCAGGTTTTCCACAATACAAGCATAACTTGTTAGCCCTCCTTCTTTGTTTCTCTTGTGGTGTTAGAGCCTGCAACCTAGTTACATCTATCGGCATAGGTTTGGGCATAGACTCATCTCTACGAGTGGGTTGGAAGGATTTCCATTGGCAAGGTCTTCCTTCTACTTGTTTTTCTTGTTTCCTTTCAAAAAGGAGGTTATCACATTGAATAGCTTGGTTGATGTATTCATTCAATGTCTTAACCTCTGGCATTGTGAGTAGAAGGTCCTTCACATCATCTCTTAAGCCCCATCTAAATTGGCTTATGAAATAATCTTTGTGCCAAGTGAGGTCACATATCAACTGCCTAAATTCAGATGCATAGGTAGAGGCAGGGCGGTTACCTTGATGTAGCTTCCAAAGTTTTGTTTTTGCCACTCGACTCGTGTCTGCATCTCCAAATGTGGTGATGTGCTCTCCAAGAAATCTCTCATAGTCATGAAGTACGGCCACATACTTCTCCAAGATTGGGGCAAACCATGATAAAGCTTGACCATAGAGCAAGGTTCCAATAAAACCGACCTTGGATGCATCATCAGGGTATCTATTAGGCTACATGCAGATATACAATTTGACTTGTTGCAGGAATCCTCAGAACTTTGTGCGATCACCATCAAACTTTTCTGGCATGCAGATCTTGGGTTCCTTCATAAATGATGTACTATGCCGTTGATTCACTTGAGTACTCCCTTGATTTGCTTGAAGACTCTTGATTCGTTCTTTAATTCATGGAAGAGTGCACCTACATGCACTGGATGTCCCATCTCGACTTGTGTCTGTCGATGACTTAGGTCTTTGACTTGTTGTTGGAGACTCTAAAGTGATGCTACAATCTGTTCATAAGCATTCTCCATGATGCCTAGTCTTGGATAGAAGATAGTCTTGCCAAAATGTCAGGAGAGCACTAGATTGTGCTCTTTGACTACAAAAGACAAGATTTTGGAAACACACTTTTGATTACAAGATCACCCATGAAGGGAAAATAATACAAGAATACGTGACTGATACAAAATGTCCCATAGCCTGGGACTGATAGGTATGAATAACTTGACTAGAGATGATACAGGAGATCCCCCAACCCGGGATCGTAAGTATGAGACAAGATATCTGGATTACAAGAACTCCCTTCTCAGAGATGAACTAGATACAAGAAAGAACTCGACAAGATCTCATACTATGAGATTACAAGAGGAAAAGACAAGATGTCCTGGATACAAGACTAAATAGGACCGGAACAAGGAACAAGACAAGAACAGGAACTAGAACTTGGAGAGTACTTACTTGGTGGTCACGACTCCTTGAGCTCCCAACACTGGTATTCGCAAGACTGATTATGAATGTGGCCAAACCCTCCTTATATAGGTTTTCCAAGGGCGGTTCTAGGGCGGTTTGGAATTGATGATGTCATCGATGATGTCATCAATTCATAGCATGATCTCTAGATATCAGAATCAAGCAAGAAGACAGTCGATCTTAGGATTTTGGCACGTTCCGGACGCAATAGAAGCATTAGTTTCACCAAATTCTGAACCAATCATGAGATATAGGATTCACATGGAATCTAAGAT
>CM035422.1:163155480-163157980 GCA_020310875.1 Ceratopteris richardii
AGTATTGAACATTTGATCAATGTGATCATGAGTGTGGCCAACCAGAAGGAAATTTACCTTAACCTTCTAAAATACCTGTTTTTCAACAAGCATGCTTAAATATCCAAAGACTGTATAATTTTTATTCTCTCTTGCAGTATTATCAAGTTGCAAATATAGAGTTGATGGCAAAAGACCCTTCCATGATTGCAAAACACGATGAATGACAGTAACTGTAAGGTTTGGATCATTATGCACATTCGGATATGTGAAGAAAACCTTGGACATTACAGTTCCATTGTATACCAAAGCACCAACCAAATGCATTTGCACAAGGACTTCATCTCCAATGTCCTTAGGGATGCGATAAAAATGTGGCAAACAAGTTTTTTTTAATCCATACCATCGATCAACAAACACATATAACACTCCCGATTTCTGAGTGCTTTACTTCGATGATGAATTGCTTTCTTTCTCTCTAAAGCTTGACTCTCACGATGGTTGTTAAGAAGGTTTTTAAAATTATTCTTTTCCTGTGGTGTTGTAGCCCCCTTTGCCATGTTTTTCAAAGTGGCGCAAACTGAACATTCACCCATTCTATCTTTACGAGGAATAGACACATTGTTAAACTCTTCCTTCTATAATCAAGTAAAGTGACGATACAACACATACTTCTCATTTCTATTTTTCATGTCTTCTCTATATATTTGAAATACCTCTCGACGAGTAAAGTTATCTGACAAGTGCAACCTTCCAGTTGTAGGCATAACCTCACAATGCAAGCTAAAATAGTTCATCATCCAATTCATTGCATGACGTCCAACAGATCCTTTGGTGCCAACATGGAATGTATCCAAAATGATATCCCCATTCAAAAGCCCCTGTTGAACCCTATGTATTCTAAAATCTCCCACACCCATTGCAATTTTAAATGCATCCCTACAACATCGCATCCCTTGACTAAAGAAATATTCAAAAGCAACACGTGTTACTGACATGTTATCCTCAATCATTTGCATGCAAGAAACAAGGTATATATCCTGCCTTTTCACTATCTAAATGGAGGAATTTTTCTCTTAGGTGCTTTAGTTTCTTCATTCCTAAATTGTACAAACATTTCAAACCACAACAATGCTTCACAATATCCAATGCAGTCTGTCTATCTGAAGTAAGAAATTTAAATCTTTTTTGACTTACTTCACGAGGCCTTCTTTTAAATCGTAGATTGAGCTTGCTTTGCTTTTCCCTTGCTCCACATGCACTTGAGTCAGAAGGGAGATCAATGGTTGGATCAGATGGGAGATCAAGAGGTGCATTTGGTTGAGCACCATTGCACTGTGAATTGGATAACTTAAATGACTCAACAGAAAACATAGAATCATCAGCACGTTCTAAACCATAGGGATCATCACTTCTGTGGAAAGGGTCAACTGAGAACAATGAATCCCAAACTGTATCAATATGAGCAGAGGAAGTTGATGCCCAAGCATCCACAAAAAAGATTGAGCTCATCTTCACTCAGTTCATAGAAGACTGAAGATGAATGACCTTTTTAAATAAGTAGAAATCCGACATCAAGTGAAGATGTCACATCAAATGTCACATCAAGAAGATATGAAATCAAAAGTTCATTAAAGTACATTAAATTACATTAAACATCAAATTACATCAAATTACTGAATTACTCAAATATACACTAATAAGGGAACCAAAGATTTGATTCACTTTTGAAAGATGAGATACACAGTTTATTTCTAACAAGATATGAGTCATTGAGCCTTAGCATTATGAGTGAATCAAAATATATCCAAGTTGAGTTCCCATTGGATTAGATATTAAAATTGTTTTGAGTAGTGCCATTGAAGACTATACAAGAAGAAATTTTACCTTTGGTTAAGATTTCAAGGATTAGGTTTTATTGTGGTCTTGGCTAGATCTCAAAGAGGTAGATGAAAGTATATTAAAAAAGAATTATGTGTAAAAGAGGTACACGGAAATGTATATGTAAGAAGTATATGGAAAAGTATATGTAAGAATTATATGTAAGAATTAAGTATATGCTTGTTACAAAATATTTTCAAATGAATTTTGAATCTACGATTTTTCTGAACGTTGGATGCAAAGACAATGAGTGAGGTTTGAAATTACCAAGCTATTTTGTTGAAATAACCAACCTATTTTGTCAAAATTACCCCAAAGCTCTTTACTTGAACGTTTATTCATGCATTGATTTTCCTTTTCAACAATGTGTTACAAGATAAATGTGAATATGAACTGAAGTGAGAAGGATAACACTATAAAGATGTCATTAATCTCCCATATTCAACACAACTTAGACTTGATTTTTTCCCAAGCAAGAGATTCTAAGAAACATTTTATACATGAGATTAGACTTCCTCATGTACATACCATACTCTTGCCATTGAAGTGTAAACTCCATGCAAATGTATATAAATAGTTGCAAGGTTCTATGAATATTTCATTAAATTCGAGGTGAAACAGCCTATTTGTGTGAGTGGTA
>CM035422.1:163165480-163175480 GCA_020310875.1 Ceratopteris richardii
AATAATAATAATAATAATAATCAATGATGTTGGATTTTTGGAGATTGCCAAGTGATGGACTATGGGATGGAATCACAAATAAGGAGGTTCTAACTATGGTACGGACAAACCAGTGGATGCTAGTAAGGCGGTCATCAATTTTCAAGAAGGGGATTCCTAAACACAGCAAGCTTTTGTGTACACAATTAAGCAAATCTGAACTGAAAAGCTCTTTTTGTGTGAAAAAGTAAAGGTGTTGTCAAGAGTAAAAGTGGATGAACAAATGTTGCCGCCAACCATTCACGGCGACTACCTATTTTTGTGGATCTAATTCAAATCAAGTGGAATATTTGACCTACCCCCCAATTTTGGGTGATTAACCGGCGCGTGATCAGTTGACGTGAAGATTCGGCTAGGCCTCTTGGCCTATTGAGGCCTATAAAAACAATGGATTTGTGCTCATTTGGGTACACTAGAGTACATGTACAAGATACAACAATTTTAGAGATACAGAGGTTCGTGTATACGTGCACAAGTCCTCACTTGCACTTGGTGGTTTCAAGCCTATTGTAAGAGCTACTCTGTAGTGTGTATACAGAGGGTAGGCTTCTCAGTGGAGGGCTATGAGCACTATAGTGTAAGTGAGTAGCTTGGATTTATTTTCCTTTCTACGAGTGAGTGTGTTGATTAATCCCTATTCTCTTGAGAAATTCTACCGTTTGTATTGTTCTGAGTTAGACTGCATGTAATTAGCCCCTTAAGCTGATGAGAAGATTCTGAGCATTGAGCTTATTTATTTCTAGGATGGCATGTTAGCCTTCTAAGCCTGCACTTTTGAGCATTTGACCAACCTTGTAATCATCTGAATCAAATCAAGAAGTGATTGGTCTTCCTTGGTCATTTGTTGTCCATATTTTCTGAAGCATTTACCATTCTGTACAATTCTTGTTGTCTGCCTGCTCACAGAAATGTTAAAGGGTATACTTCCCTAAAGAGAACCCCCCTTGAGTAGGTGACGTACTGGACGTGTTTAATCTTCATTCTCTACCTTTGTTAAAAGCGGATACCCCAGTACCTCCGCTATAGTTTGGCACGCCCAGTGGGACCTTTGCATTTCTGTGAGAGGTGTTTTTCCCTATTGCAATTGCGAATAGGTACATGACCCATACACGAGCAGATAAGGAATCTCTTCGTGTTCGAAGGAGCCTTAACAAGTTAGCAATAACCACGGCTAGTGAGTCTACCTCCCCTCTGTCCTCCCTAAATTTATCAATTGACTTGGGTGCGACACCATTGTCAAAAGAGGGGTATAGGAGAACTCTAGACTTCTCCTCATATACGTCAGAAGAGACACCAGTACAAATGGAGGATCTCTCGCATTTACTCTCCAGATTAAATATCAAATTCCCTACCTTCAAGGGACAAGCCTATGAGGATGCTGATGATCATGTGAGAAGATTCATCTCTTTATGCCGTGGACGAGGTTTGCAAAATAGAGAGGATGCAATGCTGGCACTCTTTCCATCCACATTGGAGGGTCTTGCAGATAAATGGTATGGTCAATATGCAGATGGCCATTTCACTACATGGGAGGCTTTGAAGGCGGCGTTCTCACAGACATTCCGACCAAGTGATTCCTCGGAAAGAGCTCTAGATCAGCTAGAGAATTTGAAGCTAGGACCAAGTGAATCCTTTCATGAACTTCACACTAGAACAAAAGCACTTGTTGCACGTCTGCCACATGCTCCAGGTGACTTTTTGGTTAAAAAGTGGATCGAAAAGGCTCTGCCTAGGTCATCTCAGCAGAAGCTTCATGAATCTCTTAGATTGGATGCCACCCTCAATGATTTTGTTGCAGCGGCATCACGCATTGAAGAAGCAAGGCAACATTTTGAAGGGGATACACAACCTAAGTATGCTGCAGACCTGGATCCTATAGAGCAACTAAGGAGGGAACTGGAGGCATTGAAGATGCAACAAAATCAACAAGAAGAGAAGGTCTTTCCACCACTGCGTCGAACCGATGATGAAGTGGCCCAACTTCGCCGAGAATTAGAAGACTTGAAGACCACTCAGGATATAAGGAGACAAATTTGGTGTACAATCTGTAACAACAATGGACATTCTAATGCTAATTGCCCTATTAAGGTAAGGTGTCAATTTTGTGGGAAAGATGGTCATGAAGCTAGAGATTGCTATTACCTCAAGGGTACACAACAGATAGGTAACCCTCAAACTTTGGATTCATACTATGCTAGCACTTCGAATACACCTAACAGAGAGGAGAATAGACCTGCAAAGCCTAGATATAATAGACCTTTGATGTGCTATCGTTGTGGTGAGTACGGCCACATGCAAAATAGGTGTTCTCTTCCAGAAGATGCACCTCTTTGTAAGCATTGTCCAGAGGCCAAGGATCATTATACCAAAGATTGCCCAAGAGTTCGTCCTGCTCCAATTCACATGATTGCAGTCTCCCCACCAGTAGAAGGTATCACTACTCAATCCTATGCTGTTTCATCCTCTGCTATGCCCATGATGACCAGAGCTAGGCAAGCAGCAGAAAACCTTAGGGGGGAACAACAAGGAATGCATGATAAAGAGGAAGAAAAGAAGTCTGGATGGAAGGACCAAGTGGAAATTGAAGGAGCTTATGAAGAAATGACTACTTCTCTAAGGGGCCAGCCAACAAGTCTACAAGAAAACACTCAGGAGGTAAACATTGAATAGATCTTGAAAGGTATTCATCACAAGGTTATTCTATATGAACTTATAAGGATGAATTCAAAAATAAGAAGTGACTTACTGAAGATTATACACTCTGCTCACTTGGTCCAATCACCTAGTATAGATGGTTTCATGGTTGATTTTCCCCCTGCACCCTTAGCAGACTACCAAAGCTCAAGATTATCTGTTTGTATAAAGGATGAAGCTCTCACAGGTGTGATCATAGATGGAGGCTCTGGTATCAATTTAATGCCAGATTTTACAATGAAGAAGCTGAAATTGAACCCCACCAAGTTGGCACCATTCACGGTTACATTGGCAGATCAAAATCGGGTTGCGCCACTAGGCATTATTGAGAAGGTATTGATGGTAGTACAGGGTTGCCACTTTGTGTTGGATTTTGTTGTTATTGCACTTCCACAGGAGACTTCCTATCCTTTGCTCCTGGGGAGACCTTGGCTGAGACAAGCAAAAGCTTTGCAAGATTGGGGAAAAAATAAACTATGGATTTCAACAAATACCAATAGCCAACTGCAACTACATTTGGAAGAAGGATTCGACTCAGGAAAAACTACTGGATATACTATGGACACTCAGGTAATGCCCTCTTTACCCCAAGAAGAGGATACATTGTTAAATTGGATGATGGGAAGTGCAGAGTGTTGCACAGTGGAGATTAATGAAATTGAGGAAGAAGTTGCAGATAAGGTAACTACAGGAAAGGGCAATGAAGACCACAAGGTGTTGGAGAATGAGCAATTGCAGGAAAGCACAAGCCTTGAGGAAGCAGCCCAGATAAAAGTATCAGAGAGGGAAGATTATGAACCTAAGAGCAGAGAAGATCTCCCTTTTGCAGATATACCTCAAGGTTGGATGAAAGAACATGTTGCAGAATATAAATTAAAATCCACTCCTGCATATAGTGGAGATGATTTCTCAAGCAAGACCAGTCCTGAAACATTGGTTCAAGAAGTAAATTTAGGGGATGAAGAGAACCCTCAAATGGTCCATTTGGCATCCTGGTTGTGGCATTATCCTCCCTTTCTACAGAAGGTAACTTCTTTGCTTTTTACTTACAAAAGTGTCTTCGCATGGTCCTACAAAGATTTAACAGGAATACCAAAAGAGCTTGGGTTACATCGCATACCCTTAGTTGAGGGAGCCGCGCGAGTAAGAAGTAGGCCATATCGACTCAATCCGAAGTATGCAGAGGCGGTAAAGGCAGAGATTACAAAACTAGAGGAAGCAGGTATAATTGTGCCAGTAGAACATTCAAGGTGGCTTTCCTCTATGGTTATAGTGCCCAAGAAAAATAGCGGAAAAATAAGAGTATGTGTTGATTTTCGTGCTTTGAATAAAGTGACTATTCAAGATGGATTTCCTCAGCCCTTCACAGAGCAAGTACTTGAAGAGGTAGCTGGTCACACTCTGTATAGTTTCTTGGATGGTTTTAGTGGCTACAATCAGATAGTGATCCATCCTGATGATAGGGACAAAACAGCCTTTGTCACTCCCTGGGGCACTTATGTCTATACTCGAATGGCTTTTGGTTTGAAGAATGCACCGGCTTCATTTAATAGAACGATGTATCTGATATTGGGCAAATGGTTAACAACCTTTCTACGCATTTTCATGGATGACTTTTCAGTATTTTCAGGTACAGATAGAAGGGCAGCAGTTCAAGATTTCCATGACCATTTGGAAAATCTAAAAGAAATTTTTGAGCAATGTCTCAAAACAAGTTTGAAATTGAATCCTGATAAATGTCACTTTTTGGTCACTAAGGGCACTCTTCTTGGTCACATAGTATCTGTTGAAGGTATAACTGTTGACCCTGCAAACGTTACAGCTATTCTTTCCATGCCAATTCCACAAAACCCAAAGGAAGTGCAAAGTTTCTTGGGCCATGCAAGGTATCACAGAAGATTCATTAGGATGTATTCGGAAATTGCTAAGCCCTTGTCAAGGCTTACCAGTAAAAAGATCCCTTTCTCATGGAGTGCTGAAGCCGACAAAGCATTTTGTGAACTAAAGTTGAGGCTATGTACTGCTCCACTTTTAAGTGTTCCTAATTGGTCATTGGAATTTCATGTGCATACAGATGCTAGTCTTCACGCTGTCGGTGCAGTTCTAGCTCAACCATCATCTCACAAAGTGGATAGACCTATCTCTTATGCAAGCAGACTACTCAACCAAGCTGAAAGAAATTACAGTACAACGGAAAGAGAAGGTTTGGCTATCGTATTTGCTCTTCAGAAATTTAGACATTATCTCCTTGGTGTACATTTCATTGTTATCTCTGATCATCAGCCCTTGAAATATTTGATAAACAAACCTAGAGTAGCTAGAAGGATTTGGAGATGGTTACTCCTATTTCAGGAATTTAATTTTGATATTCATATTAAGCCAGGAAAAGAGCACCACATGGCAGATCAAGTGTCCAGGACGGCAATGAGTGAAAAGGCAACAGGTATTAATGATGAATTGGTGGATAGCAATCTTTTTCTAGTAGCAATCCGGACTGGTTGGTATGATGAAATTCTCCATGTTCTGACTACTGGAAAGATCCCAGAACACTTGACACTTGTAGAAAAGAGAAGATTGCTCCTGAAAACCAAAGCATATTCTCTTATAAATGGAAATTTATATAAATACTGTCAAGATGATATATTGAGAAGGTGTGTCTATCCAGAAGAGGTAAATCTTCTGCTAGAGGCTGCACACAATGAAGGACACCTAAAGGGGGAAGAATTGGCTCATAGAATCATCCACAAGGGTTTATGGTGGCCTCATATTTTCAAAGATGCAATCAAGTTCGCCAAAGAATGCAACATCTGCCAGAGGTGTGCTCCTGCGCCAACCAGATTGAATTTTCAACCATTAGTCATATCTACCGGATGGCTTCCATTTGAACGATGGGGTCTTGATTTCATAGGGCCAATTAGCCCAACTGGGCAACCAGGAGGTAAAAAGTATATTTTGATGGCCACATGCTATGCCACTAAATGGATAGAGGCTAAAGCTACTGTGGACTGCACGGCTTTAACAGTAGCTAAATTTATGTATAAACGTATTTTCTCAAGATTTGGTTGCCCACTGGAAATTACTAGTGATAGGGGCACACATTTTGTAAATCAATTGCTCTAGTTTATATTTGACAGGTACAAAATCTTTCATAAAAAATCTTGTGCCTACTACCCAAGGGAAAATGGTCAAGCAGAAAGCTCCAATAAGATTTTGATCGGGCTACTTCGCAAATTATCTTTTGATCATCAAAGCTCTTGGCCACTAGCACTAATTGGTGCAATCTGGGCTTTCAGAACCACGAAGAGGGGAAGCACAGGCGAAACTCCATTTCGGTTAGTATATGGGAAAGAAGCATTGGCACCATTCGAGTTCATTATCAGAAAGGAACTAGGAATTAAAACCATTGGAATTGAACCCCCCATTCAGAGATTGGTGGCATTAGAAGGATACAGAGAAGGGGCAATGCAGAAACTTCTGGTGACACAAGAAGAGCGCAAAAAATTACATGACAGGTATCTGAGATCGAATGAAATTCAAGAAGGGTCCATGGTTTTAGTGCATCAAGTCCCGACAATTTCAACAAAATTGGCACCTAAATGGTACTCAAGGTATTGCCACATGGCGCAGTGCATCTGGAAGATTTGCAGGGTAAAAGGATTCCCCTAGTCAATATTTCCAGGGTGAAGAGTTATTTGAATTGATGCAAGCAGATGAAATTCATTCCCTGTACATACCATAGTTCTTTTATTTTCTGCATGGAAAAAAAAAGCAAATAAAGAAATTGCACCAGGGACGGTGCAAAATCTTGATGTGGGGGTCTGTAGATCCCCCTCCCTTCTCTCTTCCCCGCCATCTCTTTCTTTCCTCTCTCTCTTTTTCTCTCTTTCTCTCTCTTTCCCCCTCTCTCTCTCTCTATTCCCTCTCTTTCTTTCTCTCTCCCTCTTCTCTTTCAATTTCTTTCCCTCTCTCTCTCTTATTCCCTCTCTCTCTTCCCTCTCTCTCTCTTTTTCCCTCTCTCTCTTCCTTCTCTCTCTCTATTTCCCTCTCTTTCTTTCTCTCTCTCTCTCTTCTCTTTCGATTTCCCCCTCTCTCTCTATTTCCCTCTCTTTCTTTCTCTCTCCCTCTTCTCTTTCGATTTCTTTCTCTCTCTCTCTCCTTTCCCTCACTCTCTCTCTTTTTCCCTCTCTCTCTTTCCTTCTCTCTCTATTTCCCTCTCTTTCTTTCTTTCTTTCTTTTTCTCTCTCTCCCTTTCTCTCTCTCTCTCTCTCTCTCTCTCTCTCTCTCTCTCTCTCTCTCTCTCTCTCTCTCTCTCTCTCTCTCTCTCTCTCTCTCTCTCTCTCTCTCTCTCTCTCTCTCTCTCTCTCTCTCTCTCTCTCTCTCTCTCTCTATCTCTCTCCCTCTCTCTCTCTCTCCCGTCCCCTCTTTCTTTCTTTCTTTCTTTCTTTCTCTCTCTCTCTCTCTCCCTCTCTCTCTCTCCCGCCTCCTCGGCCATAACTCCACCCTCACCCCCCCGCAGGTACCCGCCACCCCCACCCCGCATGTCCCCGCCACCCCCACTCCGCCCCCCGCCATCCGCCCCCCGCCATCCGCCCCCCGCCACCCCCACTCCGCCCCCCGCCATCCGCCCCCCGCCCCTCCTCTCTCCGCCCACACCCACACCCCCTCCTCTCTCTCCGCCACCCTCACCACACACCCTCCCGCCTACACCCACCCTCACCCCCCGCAGGTCCCCGCCACCCCCACCCCGCATGTCCCCACCACCCCCACTCCGCCCCCCGCCATCCGCCCCCCGCCACCCCCACTCCGCCCCCCGCCATCCGCCCCCCGCCCCTCCTCTCTCCGCCCACACCCACACCCCCTTCTCTCTCTCCGCCCACACCCACACCCTCCCGCTCTCTCCGCCATCCGCCCCCCACCACCCCCACTCCGCCCCCCGCCATCCGCCCCCCGCCACCCCCACTCCGCCCCCCGCCATCCGCCCCCCGCCCCTCCTCTCTCCGCCCACACCCACACCCCCTCCTCTCTCTCCGCCCACACCCACACCCTTCCGCCCCCCGCCATCCGCCCCCCGCCCCTCCTCTCTCCGCCCACACCCACACCCCTCCTCTCTCTCTGCCACCCTCACCACAGACCCTCCCGCCTACACCCACCCTCACCCCCCGCAGGTCCCCGCGACCCCCACCCCGCATGTCCCCGCCACCCCCACTCCGCCCCCCGCCATCCGCCCCCCGCCACCCCCACTCCGCCCCCCGCCATCCGCCCCCCGCCCCTCCTCTCTCCGCCCACACCCACACCCCCTCCTCTCTCTCCGCCCACACCCACACCCTCCTGCTCTCTCCGCCGTCCGCCCCCCGCCACCCCCACTCCGCCCCCCGCCATCCGCCCCCCGCCACCCTTCTGCCCCCCGCCATCCACCCCCCGCCCCTCCTCTCTCCGCCCACACCCACACCCCCTCCTCTCTCTCCGCCCACACCCACTCCCTCCCGCTCTCTCCGCCACCCGCCCCCCGCCCCTCCTCTCTCCGCCCACACCCACACCCCCTCCTCCCTCTCCGCCCACACCCACACCCTCCCGCTCTCTCCGCCATCCGCCCCCCGCCACCCCCACTCGGCCCCCCGCCATCCGCCCCCCGCCACCCCCACTCCGCCCCCCGCCATCCGCCCCCCGCCCCTCCTCTCTCCGCCCACACCCACACCCCCTCCTCTCTCTCCGCCCACACCCACACCCTCCCGCTCTCTCCGCCACCCGCCCCCCGCCCCCTGCCCCTCCTCTCTCCGCCCACACCCACACCCCCCCTCCTCTCTCCGCCCACACCCACACCCCCTCCTCTCTCTCCGCCACCGTCACCACCCCCCCGCACTCCCCGCCCCCCTCACTCTCAAGTACCCCCCCTCATTCTCCATCTCTCCCTCATGCACACAACATGCATACACACGTTCACATGCATACACGCAATTGCACACCCACTCACACACACACCCGCATACCCGTACACACAGATACATGTGCACACACACCCACCTAATCACAGGCACACTCACACATATACCAGCAACCATACATTTACACACTTGCACACCTCGCACGCGCAACCACACATCTACGCACTTTCAACACACACACACATGCACACACATACCCTCACACCCACCCCCACACACACACACATACACACACATACCCTCACACCCACTCCCACACATACACACATGCACAACCTCACATACACACACACACCTACATACACACACATCCAGGCATATGCTTATACATGGGGCGAGCGGAGGAGGGATATATGAGGTATTTTGGAGGTCCAGTTGATGCCGAAGTCAATGGTTGCACTACCGCATGAGGAAAGGAAGGAGAAAAAATAAAACAATAATAATAATAATAATCAATGATGTTGGATTTTTGGAGATTGCCAAGTGATGGACTATGGGATGGAATCACAAATAAGGAGGTTCTAACTATGGTACGGACAAACCAGTGGATGCTAGTAAGGCGGTCATCAATTTTCAAGAAGGGGATTCCTAAACACAGCAAGCTTTTGTGTACACAATTAAGCAAATCTGGACTGAAAAGCTCTTTTTGTGTGAAAAAGTAAACGTGTTGTCAACAGTAAAAGTGGATGAACAAATGTTGCCGCCAACCATTCACGGCGACTACCTATTTTTGTGGATCTAATTCAAATCAAGTGGAATATTTGACCTACCCCCCAATTTTGGGTGATTAACCGGCGCGTGATCAGTGGACGTGAAGATTCGGCTAGGCCTCTTGGCCTATTGAGGCCTATAAAAACAATGGATATGTGCTCATTTGGGTACACTGGAGTACATGTACAAGATACAACAATTTTAGAGATATAGAGGTTCGTGTATACGTGCAGAAGTCCTCACTTGCACTTGGTGGTTTCAAGCCTATTGTAAGAGCTACTCTGTAGTGTGTATACAAAGGGTAGGCTTCTCAGTGGAGGGCTATGAGCACTATAGTGTAAGAGAGTAGCTTGGATTTATTTTCCTTTCTGCGAGTCAGTGTGTTGATTAATCCCTATTCTCTTGAGAAATTCTACCGTTTGTATTGTTCTGAGTTAGACTGCATGTAATTAGCCCCTTAAGCTGATGAGAAGATTCTGAGCATTGAGCTTATTTATTTCTAGGATGGCATGTTAGCCTTCTAAGCCTGCACTTTTGAGCATTTGACCAACCTTGTAATCATCTGAATCAAATCAAGAAGTGATTGGTCTTCCTTGGTCATTTGTTGTCCATAT
>CM035422.1:163187980-163193891 GCA_020310875.1 Ceratopteris richardii
GAGTAAAGAAATATTCAAAACCAACACGCGTTACTGACATGTTATCCTCAATCATTTGCATGCAAGAAACAAGGTATATATCTTGCCTTTCACTATCTAAATGGAGGAATTTTTCTCTTATGTGCTTTAGTTTCTTCATCCCTAAATTATACAAGCATTTCAAACCACAACAATGCTTCACAATATCCAATGCAATCTGTCTATCTGAAGTAAGAAATTTAAATCTTTTTCGACTTACTTCACGAGACCTTCTTTTAAATCGTAGATTGAGCTTGCTTTGCTTTTTCGTTGCTCCACATGCACTTGAGTCAGAAAGGAGATCAATGGTTGGATCAAATGGGAGATCAAGAGGTGCATTTGGTTGAGCAGCATTGCATTGTGAATTGGATAACTTAAATGACTCAACAGAAAACATGGAATCATCAGCACGTTCTAAATCATAGGGATCATCACTTCTCTGGAAAGGTTCAACTGAGAACAATGAATCAATATGAGCAGAGGAAGTTGATGCCCAAGCATCCACTGAAAAGATTGAGCTCATCTTCACTGAGTTCACAGAAGACTGAAGATGAATGACCTTTTTAAATAAGTAGAAATCCGAGATCAAGTGAAGATATCACATCAAATGTCACATCAAGAAGATATGAAATCAAAAGCTTATTAAAGTACATTAAATAACATAAAACATCAAATTACATCAAATCACTTAATTACTCAAATATACACTAATCAGGGAACCAAAGATTTGATTCACTTTTGATTCAAATGAGAAACACAGCTGATTTCTAACTACATATGAGTCATTGAGTCTAAGCATTGTGAATGAATCAAAATATATCCAAGTTGAGTTCCAACAGGAATATATAATAAAATTGTTTGGAGAAATTTTACAAGAAGAAATTTTACAACTGGAATATATCCAAGTTGAGTTCCAACTGGAATATGCTATGCCATTGAACACTATACAAGAAGAAATTTTACATTTGGTTAAGATTTCAAGGATTAGGTTTTATTGTGGTGTAGGCTAGATATCAAAGAGGTAGATGAAAGTATATTGAAAAAGAATTATGTGTAAAAGAGGCACACAGAAAGCATATTCATACATTGATTTTCCATTTCAACAATGTGTTACAAGATAAATGTGAATATGAAGTAAAGTGTGGAGGATAACACTATAAAGATGTCATTAATCTCACAACTTAGACCTAATTTTCTCCCAAGCAACAGACTCTAAGAAAAAACTTCTACATGTGATTAGAAGTCCTCATGTACATACCATACTGTTGCCATTGAAGTTTAATTTCCATGCAAATGTATATAAATAGTTGCAAGGTTCTGTACTAGAATGTTTATTCATAGTGATTTTCCATTTCAACAGTGAGTTACAAGATAAATGTGAATATGAACTAACGTGAGGAGGGTAATACAATAAAGATGTCATTAGTCTCCCACATTTAACACAACTTTGACTTGATTTTCTCCCAATAAAGATATTCTTAGAAACAAATCTCTACATGAGTTTAGACATCCTCATGGACATACCATACTCTTGCCATTGAAATGTAATTTCTATGCAAATGTATATAAATAGTTGCAACGGTCTATGAATATTTCATTAAAGTGGCTCTGAAACAGCCTATTTGTGTGGGTGCTATTCCCTGGTTAGATAAGTTGACAGATTTAGTTAGCAAGTGGACTCATTCAGTTAGATCCAGTTAGTTTCTGGTTCAAGTTACCCAATTGCCTATAAATACCAGAGGAGGAGATCATTCGCATTTTCAAAATCCACGAGCAAGAGAGAGCAGCAGAGCACAGACAGCCATGGAGCACAGAGGTCAGCATACCAGCAAGCCAAGTCTGATGGAGAAGAAGAATGTTGGCAAAAGCACCAAGAGGTAGACAAAATCATAACATAAATAAAGATTCCAAAAAGATTCCCTCTGTATGTCTGTCTAAATATCTGCTTTCTAGGCATTAATTTTTCTTACCTCTAGAAATATGGATCAAACGCATGTACAGGTCGATGCCTGGCATCGACTTTAAGGTGTAAGTCGATGCCAGGCATCGACTAAGGATTGCAAGTCGATGCCAGGCATCGACTTGCAGGAGCAAGTCGATGCCAGGCATCGACTTGTCGGTGCAAGTCGATGCCAGGCATCGACTTGCAGCCCCAAGTCGATGCCTGGCATCGACTTGCAGGCATCAACATTCACTGAAAAGTCGATGCCAGGCATCGACTTTTGGGTGCAAAATCGATGCTTGGCATCGGCTTTTGGGCCCAAGTCGATGCTTGGCATCCACTTTTGTGCCCAAGTCGATGCCAGGCATCGACTTTGTGTGCAAGTCGATGCCAGGCATCGACTTGAGGGTAAAAGTCGATGCCAGGCATCGACTTGGGCCCAAAAGTGGATGCCAAGCATCGGCTCTTGCACCCCCAACTCGATGCTTGGCATCGGCTTTCACCCTCAAGTCCATGCCTGGCATCGACTTGCACACAAAGTCGATGCCTGGCATCGACATGCACTTAAACATCGATGCCTGGCATCGACCTGAAGCTCAAAATCCATGCCTTGCATGGACTTGGGCCTTTGAAACCACATTTACGTTTGATCTGATATTTCCAATTGCTTTCAGGGATGCGGAGTACAAGGATGAAAGGCCCATCAAGAAGCTCAGAGTCACCATGTGCTCTGCTGACCAGCAACGTGACAAAGGCAGTGGTCACCAAGCAAAGCCAAAGAAAATTATTGCACCATTATCCTCTGAGAAGGCCAGCAACCCTCTAGGAATATCCTCAGGTGGACAGAGTAGCATAAAAATTCCTGTGGAGGATCCAAATATGAAGGAAAGGTCTAGGGAGACCGAGGTCATGAGGACAGATCGTCCACTTCGGGACATGACAAATCTCGAATGGTGCCTTCAGTACGTTGAAGAGAAGAATGCAGTCCTCCTTGTGTTTGCAGGGGCCTATGGCAGAGGAAAGATCACGACAACACAAGGTTTTCAGTATGGACTTGTTTACAAATTGGATTATGAAGATGAAGATTCTGACAACCTGCTTTTCTTGGTGGAGACATCGAAAGGATTAAGAAATGGCATATGCAAGATGGATTTCTTGTGCCCAGAGTGCTGTGTTCGAGAAGAGCTAGCTCAGATATGCAGAGACTCAGTGAATTTCATCAAGGACCTGATGCCATGGATACAGGGCAATATCATGCCAACAGAGCACAAGAAGACGACCCCTGTAAAGGCAAGGGGTAAGCAGAGTGTGCAGAAAAAGCCCCAAAAGAAAAAGAAGATAATTGCAGAAGAGGACTTTTCTGACTCAAGCTCTAGCTCTGGGGACATAATTGTTGCACCTGGTGGAGAGCTTGCATCTGGTGTGCTCGGCACTGAGCAGAACAAGATGAGGGAGGACATAGCTAGAAGAAAAGTTGTGAAGAAGGGGCAGTTGTTCCACCTGCCTATTAATATTATCCACAGGCCACCAGTGGATCCAGTCACAGGGAGGAGGCCCCTTGAGATCAGGGAGCCACACAATTTGCATGTCCAAAATCTTAAGAAGAAAATGAAAATAAATCCTCATGCTACTGTTGTGCCATTCCTTGTCATGGTGGATCCGCATGAGTGCAGCTGTGTGGAGGATTTCAATGAGGGTTTGTTTGAGGAGTACACGTATTATGTGATTGGAGGTTCACACTCTACAGAGGCTCGTAGACAGTTAGTGAAGGAGCACCCTACTACATTTTTCTTTAGGTATGCAGAGTGTAAGATATATGCTGGTCTTACAACTGAGGAAGCCAAGCTTCTTGCTTGGGATCACAACAACGACAATGACTACAGGCAGAAAATGTCCTCCATAGAGAGAATTCGGTTCTTCCACCATGAATACGAAGATTGTCTTGTGAAGGAAGCTGGGAGAATACATCCCAATCTACGAAAGCAATGCCTTATTGAGGTTGGAATTGCATTGGATGAGAATAGAAAGTCAGATGCTTTGAGGAAATATGATCCATGGTTTCAACTGGCATTCAGATCAGGTGAGATCTGGGATCTTCAGGATAGAATCTTCACAATGTGGGAGCACAAGGAGGTCAAGGGCCAGAAGCAACGAAAGTCGAGGCCAGACCCACAAATTGATCTGAGGGGAAAGGGAAGGAAAGTTGACCTTTCAATTGAAGAGGCTCCTGAGGACATGAAGCTGACCCCATGGAGGGCCCTTCAAGGAATCAAGGATGATACTTTGATCATATCAACTTTGTCAAGGGTAATCTCGAAGGAGTTAAGCCTCGAGGAGATGGTGACTGAGCTCAATAAGTATGTATGTTATTCTCAGATCCTTTTTCCCTCCTCCCATGCTTCTTGTCTAACCTAGTCGCTTTTATATTTATGTGTCTGTAGTCATAAAGTGTACATGAAGATTCAAGAGGTGATGATGAAGAGGCTGGCTTGCTTTTCTTGGACAGAGGTCCAAGCAGACTATCCAACCACATCATCCTACAAAGCCTTATCAGAATATTTCATCCTGTTTCGTGATTGGGTAGATTCTCTTTTCAGAATATTTCATACTAAACAATTTGATGCATTGCATGGCATCAACATGGGGGCATAAGTCGATGCCTGGCATCGACTTGGGGGCATAAGTCGATGCCTGGCATCGACTTGCAGCATAAGTCGATGCCTGGCATCGACTTGGGGGCATAAGTCGATGCCTGGCATCGACTTGCAGCATAAGTCGATGCGTGGCATCGACTTGGGGGCATAAGTCGATGCCTGGCATCGACTTGCAGCATAAGTCGATGCCTGGCATCGACCTGCAACAAAACTCGATGCCTGGCATCGACCTCGTGGCAAAAGTCGATGCCATGCATCTACCCCAACAAGAAATCGATGCCATACATCCGTTCTTTATGTTCTGTTTGCTGTACTGAAGAGCTCTTCTAATTGTTTTTCCAATTTGTTCTGTAGAAACCAAGGAAAAGTAAGTCTACAGAGGTACTAGATGATTGCCCCCCTGCATTCCTTGCTCACATTCAAAGAGCAAGGCATGAGAAATCTAGACTGAAAGCGAAGGAGATGGATTTTGATGATGAACCCGATCTTAAATGTTTCTCCAATCCCCTAGACCCCCTTAGGCCTGTATATTACAATGTGTTCTGTAGTGATGTAAATAATATTTGTTCTGTTGTGCCTAGAAAACATTTCTCCCTTCTCATAGCGGACATACCCTATGGATTTAGGATGTTAGGATCAGTTAATGATGATGAACCCTTCAAACACCCTCAGATTCGGAAGATGGTCACTGATTTTGCAGAGTTGACTATGTCTCCTCTTTGGAGGATAGTAATTTTCCATAGCAGAGACCAGTCTTTCTCTGTTTCAACTGCTCTGAAGGCAAGATGTCATGCTGTGGAGTGCCTCACTTGGTAAGTAATCTTCTTTCTATCTCCATGGCTTTAATGATGCCCTATGTGACTCATAGTTCTTTTTTGCAGGGTGAAGACAAACGTAAATCACACTCCTTTGCATCGGTTTGTGAGTGCCACTGAATGCATTACAGTGGGCTATTATGATGAAGTAAGCAAAAGGAGAGTTAGGGAGCATTGCAATGAGAATGGGATCTCAAATGTGCTCATGTTCCCAGCCGTTACCAAGAAACTTCGTCATGTAGCTGGGGACATGACATTGGTTAACCCTTATCAGAAGCCACAAAAACTCATAATGAGATTGCTTCAGCTATTTTCCAATGATGATGACTGGGTCCTAGACCTTTTTTCGGGCACATGTAATTTCAATTTTCACAATTTTCATTAGTCATTGTTGATTGAAGCCTCTAAGAGGTTTTCTGCTGTTTCAGGAACGACTCTGGCTTGCTCCTTAAAGATGTTCAGGCACTGCATAGCTGTGGAGA
>CM035422.1:163216391-163223891 GCA_020310875.1 Ceratopteris richardii
AACTTCTTAGTAATTGTTTGAAGAATATGCAGAGGACTCCGGAATATGGAGCCAGTTATCTCTAGAAGATTGCTGCAAGGTGGGGCAGTGGAGGAACACCATGATTGGATAAGCAGATGGGCCAATCAGCTTCGTTGGACTGTAAGAACCGGATGAAGAGGTAAAAGTGAGTTGGTAAAAGTAAAAGTGTATGGCCAAAAGTAAAAATGGATAAACAAATGTTGCCGCTCACGGCGACTACGTATCTTTGGGGATCCAATTCAAATCAAGGGAATAATTGACCTACCACTCCAATTTTGGGCATTCCACCGGCGCGTGATCAGTAAACGTAAAGATTCGGCAAAGCTCTCTTGGCCTATTGGGGCCTATAAAATCAAGGGATTTATGCTCATTTGGATATACTTTTTTGTACGTACACTGGGAGTACACTGTGCACACTCTTTTGGGGTACATTCTTTTAGTTTAATTGACGCGTGCAGAAGACCTCTCTTGCATTTGGTGGTTTCAAGTCACTGTGGGAGTCACTCTGTGAGTGGATACAGAGCGTGGGCTTCCCAGGGAGGACTATGAGCACCATTGTGTAGGAGAGTAGCTTGGATTTTTCTCCTTATCTGTAAAACAGTGTGTTAATTGGGTTCTATTTTCTTGTGAAATCCATCATAACAGTTGTATTGCTCAGAGTTAGTTTGCATCACATTGCCTTTGTGCGGATGATAAGGATCTGTTGTATTAAAGCTATTTGCTTTTAGGGTGGCTCATTATTTGGAGCATCGCTCCGCCCACTCTTGTAATCCTCTGTTTCGAATCAAAGAGTGTCTGGTCTTTTAGTCATTGATCATCTATATTTTCTGGAGTCTTTCCACTCTGTGTAATCTTGTCATATACCTGCTCACAAAAATGTTAAAGGGTACATTTCCCTGAAAGAGAACCCCCTTGGGTAGGTGACGTACTGGACGAGTCGAATCTTCATTCTCTACTTTAGAGAAAAGCGGATACCCCAGTACCTCCTCTACAGTTTGGCACGCCCGGTGGGACCTTTGCATTCTGTGAGAGGTATTTCGCCCTATTTGCGAGTAGGTACATGACCCATACGCGGGCGGACAAGGAGTCACATCGTGAACAAAAGCGTTTTAACAAGTTAGAAATACCCACGACCAGTGAGCCTACCTCTCCTCCCCCTGCCTCGAATCTATCCATTGATTTGGGGGTGACACCATTGTCAAAAGAGAAGCACAGGAGAACCTTAGATTTTTCCTCTGACACTTCAGAAGAGGCACCGGCACCAATGGAGGATCTTTCCCATTTACTCTCTAGGTTGAACATCAAGTTTCCTACATTTAAAGGATTGGCTTATGAAGATGCAGATGACCACGTGAGAAGATTCGTCTCGCTATGCCGAGGAAGAGGATTGCAGAACCGGGAGGACGCAATGTTGGTGCTTTTTCCATCTACATTGGAAGGCCTTGCAGACAAGTGGTACAGCCAGTATGCAGATGGGCACTTCACTACCTGGGAGGCACTAAAGACGGCATTCTCGCAGACATTCCGACCAAGCGACTCCTCAGAACGAGCTCTAGATCAGCTAGAGAACCTAAAATTACGAGCAGGTGAATCTTTTCATGAATTGCACACTAGGACAAAAGCTCTTGTTTCTCGTTTGCCTCATGCTCCAGGTGATTTTCTAGTCAAAAAATGGATTGAGAAGGCTCTGCCTAAGTCATCACAGCAGAAGCTTAGAGAATATCTCAGACTGGATGCAACACTTGAAGACTTTGTGGCCACTGCATCACGCATTGAGGAGGCTAGACTACATTTTGAAGTGGAGTCTCAACCAAATTATGCATCTGATTTGGATCCGATCGGGCAACTCAGGAAGGAGTTGGAAGCCTTAAGGATGCAGCAAAGTCGCCAAGAAGAGAAGGTCATACCGCCATCCTCAACCCACAATATGGATGAAGTAGCTCAACTTCGGCGTGAGCTTGAAGACTTGCGGACTACACAAGATATACGAAGACAGGTTTGGTGTACAATATGTAGCAATAATGGACACTCTAATATAAATTGTCCTAACAGAGTCAGTTGCCAATTCTGTGGCAAAGAGGGTCATGAAGCAAGGGATTGCTACTACCTGAAGGGGACACAACAGCGAGGTAACCATCAAGGTGTAGATTCATATTATGCTAGCACGTCTAATGCACCTAATAGAGAAGAGACCCGCCCAACTCGGCCTAGATTCAATAGGCCCCTAATGTGTTACCGCTGTGGGGAGTATGGCCATATGCAGAATAGGTGCTCTCTTCCAGAGGATGCACCCCCTTGTCAGCACTGTCCAGATGCTAAAGATCACTACACCAGAGATTGTCCAAGGAGCCGCCCTCCTCCAATTCACATGATTGCGGTCTCCCCACCAGTAGAAGGTACGACTGCTCAAACTTACGCTGTTTCATCTTCATCCATACCAATGATGACTAGAGCCAGGCAAGCGGCTTTAGCACAGAAGGAAGGACAAACAGGGCTCAAAGAAAGAGATGCAGAGAAGAGGGTGGGATGGAAGGACCAGGAAGATATGGAAGAAGCTTATGAGAGGGTAACTACTTTGCTCAAAGAACAACCAACAACTACTCCTAGAGGTACGCAAGAAGTAGATATTGAAGAAATTTTGAAAGGTATTCACCATAAAATTAGCTTGTACCAACTCATAAAGATGGACTCTAAAGTAAGAAGTGATCTGTTGAAGATCATACATTCTGCATGTTTGTGTCCACCTCCTAGCATAGATGGTTTTATGGTGGACTTCCCTCCTGCACCATTGGCTGATTATCAGAGTTCAAGGTTATCAGTCTTAATCAAAGATGAAGCCCTCTCAGGTGTCATTATTGACGGAGGTTCTGGCATCAACTTGATGCCTGATTTCACAATGAGAAAGCTGAAGCTGAATCCCACAAAGGCGGCACCCTTTACGGTCACATTAGCAGATCAAAGACGGGTTGCGCCGCTCGGCATTGTCGAAAAGGTACTCATGATAGTGCAGGGCTGTCATTTTGTTCTGGACTTTGTTGTCATTGCCTTGCCACAGGAAACCTCATATCCTTTGCTCTTGGGAAGGCCTTGGTTAAGGCAAGCAAAGGCATTGCAGGATTGGGGAAAGAACAAGTTGTGGATTTCCACAAGTACCAATAATCAATTGCAGATACATATGGAAGAAGGAGCAGACATCAACAAGGCTACTGGATACACAATGGATACTGAGGTAATGCCTTCTCTACCTCCAGAAGATGATACCTTATTTAAATGGATGATGGGAAGTGTAGAATGCTGCACAGTAGAGATATGTGAAGTGGATGAGGGTTTGATAGAAACAGCACAAGGAGGCCAGGAAGAGGAAAGTTTGACACATGACGCCACTACGATGGTATGTAAGAAGAAGGCAGGTAAAAACGAGGAATCGGATGATTTTATGCTTGCAGGTCCAGAAGGTGGAAAAGTTGTGTCTGCATCTGAGGAAGCTAAGGGTGACCTACAAGAACTTCCATTCACAAATATACCAGCAGGATGGATCAAAGAAGAGATAGTGGATCATCAATTGAGTTCGGCTCCTGCCTATAGTGGGGAGGAATTGTCAAATGGGTCCAACTCTGAACAGTTAGTTCAGGAAGTTAATCTGGGAAATGAAGAAAATCCCCAAGTAGTTCACTTGGCTGCTTGGCTATGGAATTATCCCTCTCTGCTGCAGAAGGTAACCTCCTTACTTTATACCTATAAAAATGTTTTTGCTTGGTCCTACAAGGACCTAACAGGGATACCTGAGGAGTTAGGGTTACATCGTATACCTTTAATGGAAGGAGCTTCACCTGCCAGAAGTAGGCCTTACAGGCTTAATCCGAAGTATGCAGAGGCAGTGAAGCTAGAAATAGACAAATTAGAAGAGGCAAACATTATTGTACCAGTGGAACACTCTCGGTGGCTCTCCTCCATGGTCATCGTACCTAAGAAAAATGGCAAAATAAGAGTATGTGTCGATTTCCGGGCTTTGAACAAGGTAACTATTCAAGATGGTTTTCCTCAACCATTCACAGAACAGGTGCTTGAAGAAGTGGCTGGACACACCATGTATAGCTTTCTTGATGGGTTCAGTGGCTACAATCAGATAGCCATCCATCCTGAAGATAGAGATAAGACGGCTTTTGTTACTCCATGGGGCACATATGTGTACACACGAATGGCTTTTGGCTTGAAAAATGCTCCTGCTTCCTTTAATAGAACTATGTATATGATATTGGGGAAATGGTTAACTGCATTCCTAAGAATTTTTATGGATGATTTTTCAGTGTTCTCAGGGACAGATGGGAGAGCAATAGTCCAAGATTTCCATAACCATTTGAAAAATCTAAAGGAAATCTTTGAGCAATGTTTGAAAACAGGTTTGAAGCTGAACCCTAAAAAGTGCCACTTTTTGGTTACTAAAGGCACTCTTTTGGGCCATATAGTATCTGCAGAAGGTATAACTGTGGACCCTGCAAAGGTGACAGCTATTCTATCAATGCCCATTCCACAAAGTCCAAAAGAAGTGCAGAGTTTCTTGGGCCATGCAGGGTATCACAGAAGGTTCATTCGAATGTATTCAGAGATTGCTAAGCCCTTGTCAAGGCTCACCAGCAAAAAGGTCCCTTTCACATGGGATGCAGAAGCTGACAAGGCATTCTGTGAACTAAAGATGAGGTTGTGTACTGCTCCTCTTTTATGTGTTCCTAATTGGTCGTTGGAATTTCACGTGCACACAGATGCAAGTCTCCATGCGGTTGGTGCAGTCCTAGCTCAACCGTCAGCACACAAGATCGATAGACCAATTTCATATGCCAGCAGATTACTCAATCAAGCGGAGAGGAACTACAGCACGACGGAAAGAGAAGGTTTGGCCATTGTGTTTGCTCTCCAAAAGTTCAGACATTATCTGCTAGGTGTGCATTTCATTGTAATTTCTGATCATCAACCATTGAGATATTTGATCAACAAACCGAGAGTAGCCGGAAGAATCTGGAGGTGGTTGCTTTTATTTCAAGAATTCAATTTTGACATTCACATTAAGCCAGGTAAAGAGCATCACATGGCAGATCAAATGTCCAGGACGGCAAGGGGTGAAGAAGCGACGGGTATCAAGGACGAACTGGTGGATAGCCATCTCTTTCTAGTGGCAGTTCGAACAGGGTGGTATGACGAAATTCTTAATGTTCTTGCTTCTGGTAAGGTCCCAGAACATTTGACACCTCTGGAAAAAAGAAGATTGCTACTAAAAACTAAGGCATATTCTCTTATTAATGGAAGTCTGTATAGATATGGTCAGGATGGCATATTGAGAAGATGTGTCTATCCAGAAGAGGTAAACTTTCTGCTAGAGGCTGCACACAGTGAAGGGCACCTAAGGGGGGAAGAATTGGCTCATAAACTCATCCACAAAGGTTTATGGTGGCCTCACCTCTTCAAGGACGCGATCAGGTTTGCTAAGGAATGTCACATATGCCAGAGGTGCGCTCCTACGCCGACCAGGTTGAATTTCCAACCGTTGGTCATATCTACGGGATGGCTTCCATTTGAGTGATGGGGTTTGGACTTCATAGGACCAATTAGCCCGACTGGTCAACCTGGAGGTAAAAGGTATATCTTGATGGCCACGTGTTATGCCACCAAATGGATAGAGGCCAAAGCCACTACGGACTGTACGGCTCTGACAGTAGCTAAATTCATGTATAAACAAATTTTTTCAAGGTTTGGGTGCCCACTGGAAATCACCAGTGACAGGGGCACACACTTTGTAAATCAATTGCTCCAGTTTGTATTTGACAGGTATAA
This sequence comes from Ceratopteris richardii, assembly GCA_020310875.1. Taxonomy (NCBI): domain Eukaryota; kingdom Viridiplantae; phylum Streptophyta; class Polypodiopsida; order Polypodiales; family Pteridaceae; genus Ceratopteris; species Ceratopteris richardii. Next base: position 163,222,239 of record CM035422.1, read on the forward strand.
AATTTTTCATAAAAAATCTTGTGCCTACTACCCGAGGGCAAATGGTCAAGCCGAGAGCTCCAACAAGATTTTGATTGGGCTACTTCGCAAACTATCTTTCGATCATCAGAGCTCGTGGCCGCAAGCACTGATTGGAGCCATTTGGGCTTTCAGAACCACAAGGAGAGGGACCACTGGCGAGACCCCATTTCGGTTGGTTTATGGAAAGGAAGCATTGGCACCCTTCGAGTTCATCATCAGAAAGGAAATCGGGATCAGAACCATGGAGATTGAACCCCCCATTCAGAGGTTGGTGGCATTAGAGGAGTGCAGAGAAAGAGCAATGCAAAAACTTCAGGTAAAACAAGAAGAGCGCAAAAGACTACATGACAAGTATCTGAGGTCCAATGAAGTACAAGAAGGATCCATGGTTTTAGTACATCAGGTCCCAGCAATTCCAACCAAACTGGCACCCAAATGGATAGGACCTTACACGGTGATAAAAGTATTACCTCATGGAGCAGTACATCTAGAAGATTTGCAGGGTAAGAGGATACCCTTGGTCAATATTTCTAGGGTGAAGAAGTATCTGACCTAAATCAAAATGGAAGCACTTCATCCCCTGTATATATCGAATTTTCATTCAGTAATTGCATTTTACCTAGATTTCATCAAAATAAGCATAATAAGGAAGAAATTGCACCAGGGACGGTGCAAAGGCTTGATGTGGGGGTCTGTAGAGCCTCCATATGCCTCTCTCTCTCCCTCCTCCGTTCCAACAACCCACACATTTTCTTGGTGTGATCGGTGTCTTGGAGCTACCAGAATGTCTTGAAAAATACCCAAGCTTGATTAATGATCCTCCAATGTCTATCGCGAAATGGGAGATATCATCACTTTGATTTGGAAGAGGAATAGTTGGTGTGCGATCTTCCTCTTGAGAGCCATGGATAGCCGCACCACTCAAATCTAATTGAGGCCGAGAGGGTGAGCGATGCATCAGGGACCCTTTTGCTGTTTGTGAGCAACCCCCAACCCCAACCCCATCTAACCCCGCTCAACCCCCCACCTTGCGCCCCCTTCAACCCCTTCCAACCCTACTCGACCCCCAACCCCAACCCCATCTAACCCCGCTCAACCCCCCACCTTGCGCCCCCTTCAACCCCTTCCAACCCCACTCGACCCCCAACCCCAACCCCCTCCAACCCCGCTCAACCCCCCACCTTGCGCCCCCCCCCAACCCCTTCCAACCCCACTCGACCCCCAACCCCAACCCCATCTAACCCCGCTCAACCCCCCACCTTGCGCCCCCTTCAACCCCTTCCAACCCCACTCGACCCCCAACCCCAACCCCATCTAACCCCGCTCAACCCCCCACCTTGCGCCCCCCAACCCCTTCCAACCCCACTCGACCCCCAACCCCAACCCCCTCCAACCTCGCTCAACCCCCCACCTTGCGCCCCCCCCCCAACCCCTTCCAACCCCACTCGACCCCCAACCCCAACCCCATCTAACCCCGCTCAACCCCCCACCTTGCGCCCCCTTCAACCCCTTCCAACCCCACTCGACCCCCAACCCCAACCCCCTCCAACCCCGCTCAACCCCCCACCTTGCGCCCCCCCCAACCCCTTCCAACCCCACTCGACCCCCAACCCCAACCCCCTCCAACCCCGC
>CM035422.1:163251391-163261391 GCA_020310875.1 Ceratopteris richardii
ATATATGTCTAATTAGTGAGTGTTTCTCTAACAGATCCCCCTCAATCACTAATTGACATTCCCTGTTTCTTCATATCATCTTCTTTTCTTTTACTCCTGCCATGCTTTTGAATCTGCTGGTCTTCACACCATCCAAGCTCTTTGTCATTATGTCTGCTAATTGGTCTTTAGTAGAAATGTATTCCACTTCAATCTCCTTCTCCATTACCTTTTCTCTGAGAAAATGATACTGTATCTCTATGTGCTTTGTTCTTGCATGAAATACTGGATTTGCTGCAAGATAAAGTGAACTCATATTATCTCCATGTATTGTAGGTGTACCTTGATCAATGCCTAAGCTCTTGAACAATGTCTGCATCCATATGACTTCCTTAGCTGCTTCCACAAGTCCTTTGTACTCTGCTTCAGTTGATGATAATGCTACTGTATGTTGTTTCTTGGAACACCAACTTACAAGCTTATCACCAATGTATATCATGTAACCATGAGTTGATCTCCTGTCATCTTGATTACCTGCCCAGTCTGAGTCACTGTAGGCTCTCAACTTCAAATCTGATGTAAAAGGATAATATAATCCTTCCTTTATAGTTCCTTTGATATATCTGAGAACTCTTTGACCTGCAATCTAATGTGGGTCCTTTGGACAATGCATGAATTGTGACAAAACTCCCACTGCATAACTAAGATCAGGTCTTGTTAGTGTAGCATAAATCAAACTACCCACAAGAGATTGATACCTCCTCATATCTTTGTAGTCTGCACCATCATATTTACTGAGCTTGTGATTAACTTCAAGTGGAGTTGAAGCTTCTCTGCAATTTTCCATATCAAACTTCTTCAACAAGTTCAGAAGATACCTTTCTTGTGACACATATATGCCATGATCTGTATAAGTAACTTCCATTCCAAGAAAGTATGATAGCTTTCCTAGGTCACTGATCTTGAATTCTTTTTCAAGCAATTTCTTTACCTCCTTGATTCCTTCATCTTAAGTACCTGTGATTATAATGTCATCTACATAAATACAAATGTAGATTGTACCTTCCTCTGTTCTTCTGATAAGTAGACTTGGGTCTGCTTTTGAACTTTGATATCCAAGATCATTGAGATACTTCACCAGTCTATAGTTCCAAGCTCTTGGAGCTTGCTTCAATCCATACAATGCTCTTCTCAACCTGCAAACAAAATTTGGATACCTGGAATCTATAAACCCTTGAGGTTGTTCCATGTATACCTCATCTGATATGTATCCATTCAAGAATGCATTTTTTATATCCAGTTGACTTAGAGTTCATCCTTTTGAAGCTGCAATAGCAATAATTGTCCTTATAGTTCACATCTTAGCTACAGGACTGAATGTCTCATCATAATCTATGCCATAAGTCTGGGCATAGCCTTTCACCACCAATCTAGCTTTGTATCTGGCTATACTTCCATCTGCAAGCTTCTTCACTTTATAAACCCATTTATTTCCAATAACTTTCTTACCATTTGGTTTAGGAACAAGTTCCCATGTCTTGTTCTCCTCCAGTGCATTGAACTCTTCCTTCATTGCTTCTTCCCATTGCTTTTTACCTTTAGCTTCATCATAGTTCTGAGGTTCTTCATCATCTTTGACCATATATGCATAGTTCTTCTGAGTTATGTAAGAAGTATCATAAGAATACCTTTCTGGTTGTCTCCTTGTCCTGCTTGACCTTCTTGGTTCACATTCTTCATAAGTTTCTGGATACACCTCTTCATCAAATATAGGAGCTTCTTCATTCATTCTTGTTAATCCACTTCTGGATGTACTTGCTTGCATATAGTCTTCATCTCTATTCACCTGCACAATTGATTTTCCTTTCTCACATCTTCTTACCTCTTCTTCAAATTCTTCAGCTGTATGACTTTGATCTGCATACCAACTTTTCTGTTCATCAAATGTAACATCTCTAGAAACAATAAATTGTTTGGTTAGAGGATTCCACAATCTGTAACCCATCTGCTTTTCATCATAACCAATGAACACATATTTTTCTGCCTTTGGTTCAAGTTTATGCCTAAGTTGTGATGGCACATAAGCATATGCAATTGATCCAAACACTCTACAATGATCTAGTGTTGGTTTCTTACCCCACCAAGCTTCATATGGAGTCATTCCATTCAGAGCTGCACATGGTAATCTATTCACAAGATATGTAGCTGTATTTACAGCCTCAGCCCAAAGATAATTTGGACAGTTCTTCTCTTTTAGCATAGCTCTAGCAAACTCAACCAAAGTCCTGTTCCTTCTTTCTGCTACACCATTTTGTTGTGGTGTATACCTGCAAGTTATTTCTCTCTTAATACCTGCATTCCAAAGATAATCATTGAACTCTTGGGAGAAGTATTCTCCCCCTCCATCAACCTCAGTCTCTTAAGCTTTTGACCCGTGACTCTCTCTGCATATGCATGAAAATGCTTGAAAGCTCCAAACACTTCTGATCTTTCCTTCAAAACATATAATGTTATCCATCTTGTAGCATCATCAATGAAAAGAACATAATACCTTGAGCCACTGATAGATCCTTCTTTTGTTGGTCCCCATACATCTGTATGAATGAGCTCAAGTACTCCATCATGTTTGAATCCTTTCTTTTGAAATGGTAACCTGTGTGCTTTACCCATTTGACATGCTTCACATTTATAAACCATATGTTGACTTTGCACATTTGGTAATCCTAGTACAGACTGATTAGCAACCATAGCTTTAATTCCTCTTTCATTGAAATGACCTAATCTCTTATGCCACAGATCAAGTTCTGTAATCACTGCTTCACCATGTGTGAGCAAAGCTTGACCAATGTTCCCTTGCACTCTTAAAGTAAAGAGTCTACCTTCTTTCTTACCAAAGACAATCTGATTATATCCATTCTCTGGATCTTCCACAAATACTCCTTCATTTGTAAACCTGACTTGAAAACCTTTTTCAACTATCTGTCCCACACTAATCAAGTTTTTAGGTATTGTAGGAACATACAAAACATTAGTTAGCAAATCTGCTCCACTCTTGCATTTCACTTTTCCAATTGAATGTACACTATGTCTTGTATTATCACCAGTTTGAACTGTGTGACTAGAAATGCCTTTTTCCAAATCTGACATCAATTCTATGTTTCCTGACAAATGATTAGAACATCCAGAGTCAATGTAAAATACCTTTAGATCTTCTTTGTCTGATGTGCTGATTGAATTCATCATCAATGATGTATGACTTTCATTCTGTGTGTCATTTGCATAGTTGTAGTAGGTGGTGTTGTAGGATTGATTCTGTCCCCAACTTCTTCCTCCACCTCTACCATAGCCTCCTCTTTGACTTTGTCTACCTCTTTGAAAATTACTTTGATATCTTCCACCTCGACCTCTGCTATTGTTGTTTTGATTCTGGTTTGATCCTTGTTGGTTGTGCCAACAGTCATGAGCCAAATGATTACTCAATCCACAGATCCAGCAAGCCTTTTTGTTGTTATTTTGATTGCCTCTACCTCTTCCAAAACCTCTTTGTCTTCCTCTGCCAGTGCCTTTACCTCTTGCATAATAAGCTTGAGAACTAGACTCCCCTTCATCCTTTGCTTTACCTTTATCTCCTTTCTTCTTGTTCTTCATGTACATTGCAGAACTTTGTCCTTTATCTCCATCTCCCTTCAAGTCTTGCTCATATGTGAGCATCAAACCAAGCAACTGGTTCAAATCTGGAACATAATGATTTAATGAAAGTTCTGTTGATAAGACAAAAGGTTTCCACCTTTCATCCCCTCTCAAACCTGCAAGTAGTTGAGCAATCAATCTGTGATCTTCAACATCTTCATCTATGGATCCAAGACTATCTGCTAGATCCTTCATCTTAGTGACATAATCACTAATGGTTTGACTTGGCTTCTTCTTGAATGTTGTAAACTCTGACCATAGACTTGCTTTCCGTGCTTTAGTAGTACTTTGGAAATGATACTCCAATGCATTCCATATATCTTCAGATGATTCCAATCCTCTGATGTGTGGTAGCAAATGATCAGAGATTGTATTGTAGATGTAAGCTTTTGCACTTGCATCCTTCTTCTGCCAATGCTTTAAAGCATCAAGTTCTTCTTTCTTTGGTCGGCTTTCATCTTAAAATACTGGCTTCTCTTCTTCACCTGTTACATATACCATGAGATCTTTACTCATAAGTAAGGCTTCCATTCTCATTACCCATGCGGGGTAATTATCTCTGTCCAGTTTGTCAATGGAGATATGATCTGCCATAGTTCTTTCCTTCTGCTGCAACCTGTGAGCTTAAAGGATAAAGGATAATACCTTTTGAAGTTCTTTCTGTATGAGGATACTTCGAAAGTAATCTTTTGATGCCTTGTGTCTTCAAATGCTTCACCTTTCAAACTTTAATGGAAAACTTTACAAAACTTCTCGTACCTTTGTCGTCTTCTGCTCTCGAGAATCTTTCTGCTCTGATACCACTTGTTGATGTATAAAACACCACAAGAAATGAATTAATGTGACACTAGAACACCTCTATGGTCACCATTAACTCATTGCCACTCCAAACTTTGAGAAATGATAGCTTAAAGTGAGAACTTTGCTTCTACAGAAATTCCTAGTCACCGAAATGACATACCTTCAGTATTTTGCTAAATTCTCCTAGCTCAAGTATGCGTTCTCCATGAAACTTCATAAGCTGAAATAAGAAGAGTAGAGCTTTCCAACAAGCTATCATATGCATCAAACAAAGCTCTAGAACTCAAGTTATGGCCCTCACAAGATGACCCTGTATGACCTTCCAAAACTGGAAATCTTGCCTGTTTTAGTATTCCTGATGTCCAAAAATAAAAAATTCGATGCCTAGCATCGAATTTCAGTCCAAGTCGATGCCGGGCATCGACTTTGGGCTTTTTTTTGGCTATTTTTCTGCACCAGAAACACTCTATTTTACACACACATGAAGAAGATGACTTATATGCTAGAAGTCGATGCCGGGCATCCATTTTATGCTGGAACTCGATGCCAGGCATCGAGTTGCTCCACAAACTTCATATTTTTAGAAGATTCAACAACAGTTAACACACAGAGAATGAAAAAATGACTTATCAGCCAAGATTCGATGCCAAGCATCGAATTGCTCACAAAACTTGAACTTTTGAATTCATCACACAGTAGGCAAGCATGAAGATGATGGAGAGAGACTCATACACAGAACTTTACTCAGTTCTTTCTCATAACTATAAAAAACTCAGAAGTTTTTACAGTTGCTTTCTCACTCAGAGAAGCACGACTATACACAGTCGTATAAAATGAACTCCTTCTTCTACTTCTTCTTTCTCTCTCTCTCTCCGCGTCAGTTGATACAAACTAACTTATATAGATTTTCGTATTCTCGTGATTTTAAAAAACTTCTAGAACTAAATTGAACTAACTTTACAAATATGATACATTTGTGAATTTGTCCCTTCACATAGGCATGGGGTTTTCTTCCTAAGATTTGACCTTCAAATATATGTCTAATTAGTGAGTGTTTCTCTAACAAAAACTAGAGGACTACCCACAAAGGATGAACATGAGAGGCTCAACCAATGGTGTGCAAAAGATGCTTTGGCAAGGTCTTACCTTCTTAACTCTATATCTGACTTTCTTTTACCTCATGTAAGGAATTGTAAGACTTCCCAAGAGACTTGGGAAACCTTGTCAACATATTTTTCTTCTAACACAAGGGCCAGAAAGAATCAACTGTGGATTGAATTCACAACCCTTAGGAAGCAGCCCAAGCAATCAGTCTCAGAGTATGTGACAAAGATTAAAGATGTGGCAGACCAATTAGCAAGCATTGGAGAGGAGATTGAAGAGGAGAAAATAGTCAGACAAGTAACAAATGGACTCAAGGCAGATGATAAGTGGGAAAGTTTCACCACTGCAATGGACCTCTATATGGACATGCATACCCCAGATCTCACAACACTCATGGGCCAATTATTCACACATGAAGCAAAGTTTACAAAGGCAGGAGATCAATCAAAAGGTAACAACCCCTCTGCTCTCTATACTGATAAGAAAGTTAAGGATAAAGGTAAAGGGAAGAAACATGATGAAGAAGGCTCTACCTCCCAAGCTAATTATGCAGGGAGAGGTAGATCATCAAGAGGCAGGGGCAGAGGAGGTAAGTCAGGTAGGGGGAGACCCTACAACTCATCTCTGAGTTGTAGGGGAGACCCTACAACTCAGAGAGGAAGAGGCTACTCAAGAGGTGGATACTCTCAAGGAAGAGGCAGGTTCAACCAACACCAAGGCTACAATGGATACAACAATCAATACAACAACAATTACCACAACAACCACAATGGTAACTACCAAGGTGGATTCAAAAATAGAAGAGACTACAACAACTACACAGAAGAGCAAGATGACTCCCTATTGATCATGAATATAACCTCCAAGGCAGGTACAAATGATGATCATTTATTTTATATTGACTCAGGATGTTCTAACCATGTAGCTGGCAATGTGGCACTACTTTCTGATTTGGAAGAACCCAACGGCAAACATCAAGTACAAACAGGTGATGATACTAAACATTCTGTTGTTAAGATTGGAAATGTGAAGACATGTGATGGTAACCAGAACCTATTGAGCAGGGTACTCTATGTACCAACTATCACCAAGAATTTAATGAGTGTGGGTCAGATTGTGGAGAAAGGTTTGCAGGTCAGATTCACACAACATGGAGCATATGTGGAGGACCCAAGACATGGATTCAGAAGGATAGCCAAGGGAAAAAAATCAGGTAGATTGTTTACTTTTGAGCTAGAAGACACCAAGAACATTGCTTTGTATAATTACAAGGATCAAACACTTTCAGAGTTAGAAATATGGCACAAGAGGTTAGGTCACATAGGTGAAAGAACCCTAAAACAAATGTGCAGGGATCAATGTGTGCTTGGGATACCTAATGTATCCAAGCAGCACATGATTTACAAGTGTGGAGCATGTCAGTTTGGTAAGTCTCACAGGTTGCCCTATTCAACGAAAGGTTTCATGCATGAAGACTACCTAGACTTGGTACACACAGATGTTTGGGGACCTAGCAAGGACCCTTCCATTTCAGGTTCAAGGTATTATGTGTCCTTCATTGATGACTATAGCAGGTGGACCATCTTATACTTTATGAAACATAAAGATGAAGTGTTTAATTGTTTCAAGAGGTATCTTGCACTTGTTGAAAATCAAACAGGAAGAAGCTTGAAGAAGCTAAGGTCAGATGGTGGAGGAGAGTACTTCTCAAATGAGTTTGAAGATTTCTTGCAGGAAAGAGGCATCAAAAGGGAGATTACTACAAGGTACTCACCTGAACAAAATGGGGTAGCTGAAAGAAGAAATAGACTCATAGTAGAAACATCTAGGTCTATGCTTAATGAGAAGAAGTTGCCAAATTATCTTTGGGCAGAAAGTGTATCTACTGCCACCTATCTCATAAACAGGTTGCAATCCAAATCACTTGATGGCATGACACCATATGAAGCTTGGCATGGTAAGAGACCATCTCTAGATCATTGTAAAATCTTTGGTTGTGTAGCATATGTGCATATTCCCTCACAGGTAAGGGGAAAGCTAGACCCTAAAGCTGAAAAATGTATCTTCATTGGTTATGATTTGAACCAAAAAGGATACAGATTTTACAACCCAACAAACAAAGGCTTCAAGGTAAGCAGAGATGTCATCTTTGATGAGAATGACTCATGGTATGAGAATGAATGTAGGAAGGTTAGTCTACCCTATGATATGGAAGAAGATTTCCCAAAGCTCACCAAGGAGGAACCAATCCAGAAAGAAGACTCAAGCTCAGATGATGATGATACAATTAACCTTGAGGAATTCAAGGCATGGAAGTCCAAAGGGAAGATGAAGATAAAGAAGCTAGAGGATATACCAGAATCCTCAACTCAAGCAATGAGGAGATCTCAGAGAGAAAGTAAGAAGCCTATCAGATATGGGTATGATACTTCTCTTGTAACCAAGCATTCTGTATATCTTGCAAAGGATTTGTTGAATGAAGAACCAGGTACCTATGAAGAAGCAATTACCAAACCAGAGTGGAAAGAAGCTATGGATGAAGAAATGGAAGCTCTCAAGGAGAGTGATACTTGGGACTTGGTACCCAAGAAAGACTCCATGAAGGTGATAGGATCCAGATGGATCTAAAAGCTAAAGAGAAATTCAGATGGAACAATAAACAGGTACAAAGCTAGGTTGGTAGCCAAGGGTTTTGCACAAACCCAAGGCATTGATTATGAGTGTAGCTGCATCCAAGAATTGGAACATGTACCAATTAGATGTCAAGAATGCTTTCTTGAATGGATGGATATCTGAAGAAGTCTACATGTCACAACCACCTGGCTATGAAGATCCCAAGAAGGTAAACTATGTTTGTAAATTGAAGAAGGCTCTATATGGTTTGAAGCAGGCACCTAGAGCATGGAATTACAGGTTGACAACCTACCTCCAAGACCAAGGATTTGTGATGAGTAAAGCAGACACTTCTCTGTTCATAAAGAGAAATAGTACAGAGGTAATCTACTTGTGTGTTTATGTTGATGACATCATCATTACAGGCAATGATGTCAATGGGATTAGACACATCAAAGGACAGATGATGAAAGAATTCAAGATCAATGATCTTGGATTATTGAAATACTTCTTAGGTCTTGAGTTAGTCTACACCAACTCAGGTATATATATCACTCAAAAGAAGTATGTACAGGATATGGTCAAGAAGTTTGGTTTGCAGGATGCTAAAGTGTCTACTACTCCAATGGAGGTCAACCTAAAGCTAAGTGCTCATGAAGGGGAAGAAGTCCAAAAGATCACAGGATATCAAAGTATGGTAGGTAGTTTGAATTATGCTACCTTGACCAGAATTGACATAGCATATGGAGTTAGTGTGCTTAGTCAATTCATGCACAAACCAAGGGTACCACACCTAGAGGCAGCAAAAAAGATCTTGAAGTACTTGAAGGGAACTCAGAACCATGGTTTGTACTTTCCTTATACATCAGATATTGACCTTAAAGTTTATTCAGATGCAGATTGGGCAGGATGCAAGGATGATAGGAGAAGCACATCAGGCTACATTTGTTTTGCAGGAGATAAGCCTATTTCTTGGTCAGCCAAGAAACAACCTACAGTGGCATTGTCATCCACTGAAGCAGAGTATAGAGGGCTTGCCAATGCCACCCAAGAAGCTATCTGGTTGAAGCTTCTATATACAGAGTTAGGCCTATATACAAGGCCACCAATCATCTTTGGAGATAACACTAGCTCTCTTCACCTTGCAGCTAATCCAATATATCATGCTAGAACCAAACACATAGAGGTTCACTACCACTATGTGAGGGAGAAGTTACTAAGCAAAGAGATACAATTGACTTATGTGTCTACTAATATGCAATGTGCAGATTTACTCACTAAAGCATTGGATGGAAACAAGTTATGCAGATTTAAATCCATGATTGGATTACAGGATGTGATTGAAGACTAAAGATGAAGAAGATGAAGACTTAAGCCAAAGTGTTTGGCTTGAGGGGGAGCTGTTGGTGCATTTCAAGCCTTCACCTTTGGCTTGGAACCCTTGAAGATGTTAGTACAAATCCAGCCTTCACACTTGGCTTGGATTTATTCTTGAAGACTCAACATGTGAGAAGAACCATAGGAACTTATGCTTACAAGTTCTTACCATTTTACTTCTTGTAAAATTCTAAATCACTTGGAATCTTATGTAATCACACCTACTTGTTTAAGTCATGGAAAAAAGGATTGATTGATTGAGGGAATATCTCAATCAACTTTTTAGGTGAAAGATTCTAGGAGTTTTGAATTTGAATTCAACTCAAATCTATAAAAACTACAAGGAAGAAGTCGCGAGTGTCCTTCACCATTCCCGAGGCTAATATCTGTGATCATTGAGTGTGTAAGGTCTACTCCATAGCCTACACCTCTGAGT
>CM035422.1:163266391-163278891 GCA_020310875.1 Ceratopteris richardii
TCTATCTATCTATCTATCTATCTATCTATCTATCTATCTATGTATCTATATATCTATCTATCTATCTATCTATCTATCTATCTATCTATCTATCTATCTATCTATGTATCTATCTATCTACCTATCTATCTATCTATCGATCTATCTATCTATCTATCTATCTCTCCATCTATCTTTGTCTGTATGTATGTTTTTATGTATGTATGTATGTATGTATGTATGTATGTATGTATGTATGTATGTACATATGTATATATGTATGTATCTATCTATATATCTTTCTATCTATCAATCTATGTATCTATGTATCTATGTATCTATATATCTAACCATATATCTATCGATCTATCTGCCTATGTATGTATGTTTTGTGGATGTAACATCTTTTGATACAAGAAAATGTTTTGTGGATGGATTCCACAACCTGTATCCCATCTGCTTATCATCATAACGAATAAACACATATTTTTCAGCTTTAGGTTCCAATTTATGCCTTAATTGTGATGACACATATGCATAGGCCAAACATCCAAATACTTTGCAATGATCTAATGTAGGTCTCTTACCCCACCATGCCTCATATGGTGTCATACCCTGCAAGGCTTTACAAGGTAGCCTATTGACCAAATAAGTAGATGTGTTTACAGCCTCAGCCCATAAATAATTTGGGCAATTTTTCTCCTTCATCATGGACCTTGCAAACTCAACAAGAGTCCTATTCCTCCTTTCTGCTACACCATTTTGTTGAGGAGAGTACCTGCAAGTAACCTCTCTTTTTATGCCTGCATTCCACAAGTAATCACTGAACTCATTAGAGAAATACTCTCCCCCTCCATTTGACCTTAGTCTCTTCAATTTATGTCCTGTAATTCTCTCTGCATACATATGATAATGTTTGAAAGTATTGAATACTTCTGACTTATCTTTGATCACATAGATAGTGATCCATCTGGTAGCATCATCAACATAAATCACATAATACCTTGATCCATTGATACTGAAATCCTTTGATGGTCCCCACACATCTGTGTGTACCAACTCAAGTTTCTCTAAATACATAAACCCATGCTTAGAATAGGGTTTCTTATGAGCCTTACCTAATTGACATGCCTGACATCTCTATGTCATATGTTGACCTGCAACATTAGGCAATCCAAGCACTGAGCCATTATTAATCATGTCTTTAATACCTCTTTCATTGAAATGTCCAAGCCTCTTATGCCAAAGATCTAACTCAGAGATCTTATGTCCTCCATAAGTGAACAAGGCATGACCAACATTACCTTGAATCTTCAATGTTAAAAATCTTCCTTCTTTCTTCCCTGAAACAATTTGTTTGTACCCATTGCTAGGGTCTTCCACAAACACTCCTTCATTAGTGAACCTCACTTCATAACCTTTTTCCACAATTTGTCCTACACTTATCAAATTCTTAGGAATTGTAGGAACATACAAGACCTTACTCAATAAGGTGCTACCATCCTTGGCCTTCACTGATCCAATTGACTTCACATTATGCTTTGTATTGTCACCTGTTTGAACAACATGATTAGATACCTTATTTTCCAAATCAGTCATCAATGCTATGTTACCACTCAGGTGATTGCTACACCCTGAGTCAATGTAGAAGACTCTTTGATCTTCACTCTGCCTTTCACAAGTTGCATTCATTATCAATGTTGAATCTTCCTTTTGATCTCAAGCATAATTGTAGTAGGTATTGTTATATTGTTGACTTTGGAAACCTCTACCTGCATTTCTTCCAAAGTAACCCCTACTACCTCTACCTCTGAAATTACCTCTTTGATTTCTGCCACCTCTTCCTCTTGAATTATAGTTTTGATTATATCCACCATTACTCTGAGTGTTATGCCAACAATGATTGGCTAAATGATTTGTCTTACCACAAATCTAGCAAGCTTTGGATCCATCTTTGTTACTCCTGCCTCTTCCTCTACCTTTGCCACCTCCTCTTCCTCTTAGGAAGTTGGCTTGACTAGTTGTGCCTTCTTCTTCATTTGCTTGTTGCTTTCCTTTGTTAGTTTTCTTCTTGTCTTTAGAGTACATTGCATGACCTGCACTCTTGTCAACATCTCCTTTGATATCATTCTCAAAAGTTAGCATATGTCCTAACAATTGATTCAAATCAAGATTGAAATGATCCAATGAAAGTTCTGTAGATAAAATAAAAGGCTTCCACTTCTCATCACCTCTTAGTCCTGTGAGAATTTGCCTTACCAATTTATCTTCTTCAATGTCTTCATCCACTACTCCTAATGCATCTGCAATGTCCTTCATCTTTGTCACATAATCAGATATTGATTGTGAAGCCTTCTTCTTGAAAGTAGTAAACTCTACCCATAAAGATGCCTTTCTTGACTTTGTAGTGTTTTGGAAATGCTCCTCCAAAGCATTCCATATTTCACTTGCACTTTCAAGACCTCTAATGTGAGGTAGCAAGTAGTCATTGACTGCCATATAGATAATGCTCCTAGCTTGAGCATCTCTTTTCATCCAATTCTTCAAATCTGATAGTTCTTCCCTAGTTGGAACACTAGGATCTCTGAATTGAGGCTTTTCTTCTTCTCCTGTAATATAGGCTATCAAATCTTTACTCATTAGATGAGCTTCCATCCTCATTGACCATGCAGGATAATTCTCTCTATCCAATTTCTCTATTTGAAGAGAATCTCCCATCCTTCCTTCACCTGTATTAACAGATCTTTAAACTTTATGAGGAATAAATGTACCTTGACTTCGAATATTACTCCTTCTGATCCTTTTGACAACTTCAATATTTCTTTCTTCAAGCTTTCTTCAATCTTTATCCTTTTGATCTTCTAAGATGTAAAGTTTGTATGTCTGCAGCAATTGGAGTCTCCTTTTCCTCGATTCTGATGCTTCCTGCTCTGATACCACTGATGGAGAGTGTTAATCTCCAAAAGAACAACCTACTCTTGAACTTAGAACACCTCTATATCAAGAGTAAGTCAAAACCTTCACCAATTTAAAAGATCAATGACCAAATATCAAATTCTTGAACAATCTGTGAAGAAGGAGATTACTTAGAAAGTCTGCTGCATATATCTTTCTCATTTACTAAGTAAATGTGTAAAGTTTTTTATGAAACTTTGCACAAGGTGTCGCCTAAAGATTGCGCACCTACTCCAAGTCAAATCACTCCAAAAGATTCAGTAGATCTTGAGAAATCTACTTCACAAGTTACCTATGTCTAAATCTGCACTTTTGAGAAGTCGATTTGGACACCTCTAACTTCTTAGCTTTGGTTCTCCAAATGTCGAACCCGTTTGATCAAATCGTTTTAGCTATAGATAGCTTATCTCTCAACTTAGATTTTGAGCTATCATATGTGTAAAACTTTACACTATGCACTGAGCACTACTCATTTCATTGAACTCGAAATCTGCGCTTGTTTCAGAAGACTCTGAACATTCTGTACATATGAATGTTCCTACACACAATTCTCTTAACCTGATTACAATTGGAAGCTGAAATTTTGTACAGAGATCAATCAACTCTAGACTTAGACTTGTACAAAAGCATTCCACAGAATATCTACCACAGAAGGAGAAGACACGAAAACTTCGGGCGCAACTTTTCTTCTATTCCTCAGAAAATTACAACTGAGTTATGAGAGAGACTTCTTCTCATTCCTATGAACTCTATTGAGTCTTACAACTTACAAAATGCACTATTCTCATACCCTCCTATTGTCTCCTCTATTGCCCCAACATTTTTCAAAAGTATTTATAGGCAAATATGTACAAGCTTATAACTAAACAAAAGTATAAGTGATCTATGTCTTCACTAATGTACATATGTGTACATATCATTCATCCTGTGAATGTAACCACCTTCTTTGCTTCAAGACTTGATCTTATCTCCATCTTTTTGTCTTTCAAACTTCAATTGGTGATTGGTGTGCACCAACACAAAAATTCCTCTTGTGTTGGTTATACTGAGCAAAATACCTAGCATGTGTCAAGACATAAATAGAAGGTTTTCTTGAGTTTAAGAGTTTCAAAGTTATCTGTTTTGGTTCAATCATTACACACATCATTTCCAAAGTACATAGGGCATTTTATGGTGTCATTGGAAAGCTAAGGAGGTCTACTTATCAAGTCTGAAGCCAAAGAGGGCTGGTACAAAGCAGGTTTTAGCAGTACCTACTCAGTCTCTTGGAGCATCCATCCATCTTTCCAATAGTGGTATCAGAGCAAATTAAGGTAAAATGGGAGATGGTTTTCCGTCATTTATTGATAAATTGGACAGGAAAAACTATCAAGCATGGTCTCTAAGGATGAAGACCTACTTACAAGGAAGGAGTCTCTATGGATACATCTCAGGAGATGAGGAATTGCCCTCATTCAAAACAAGAGGATTACCAACCAAGGAAGAACATGAAAAGCTCAACACATGGTGTGCTAAGGATGCATTGGCAAGGTCTTATTTACTCAACTCCATCTTCGATTTTCTTCCGCCACATATAAGAAATTGTAAGACATCCCAAGAGACTTGGGAAACGTTGTCATCATACTTTTCCTCCAATACAAAGGATAGGAAAAATCAGTTGTGGATTGAATTCACAACATTAAGGAAGCAACCTAAGCAAGCTGTTTCAGAATTTGTGACCAAGATTAAAGATGTAGCAGATCAGTTAGCAAGCATAGGAGAAGAGATTGAAGAAGATCAGATTGTAAGACAAGTGATCAATGGGATCAAGGCTGATGACAAATGGGAAAGCTTCACCACTACCATGGACCTCTATGTGGACATGCAAATACCAGATCTAACAACTCTCATGGGACAATTGTTTACTCATGAAGCAAAGCTCAGAAAGAATGGAGATATATCCAAAAGTAATAACTCTTCTTCCCTATACACTGATAAGAAGTCTAAAGATAAAGGAAAAAGCAAGAAGGTGGAAGATGAAGGCTCTACCTCCCAAGGAAACTATGTAGGAAGAGGTAGATCATCAAGAGGAAGGGGTAGAGGAGGTAAACAAGGTAGGGGGATATCCTATAACTAACTCCTCACCATGCAACATTTGTGGTTTATCAAATCATACTAGAAATGAGTGTTTCAAGAATTACAAGAATCAGAGAGGAAGAGGATACCAAAGAGGTGGATACTCACAGTAAGAGGTAGATTCAACCATCACCAAGGCTACAACAATAACTACAACAACAATTACAACAATAATTACAATGGCAACTACCAAGGAGGATTCAAATCCAGAAAGAACTACAACAACTACACAGAGGAGCAGCATGACTCTCTTCTGATCATGAACATGACTTCAAAATCAGGTACAAATGATGACCACCTATTCTACATTGACTCAGGGTGCTCAAATCATGTGGCTAGCAATGTAACACTACTCTCTGATCTTGAGGAGCCAAAAGGTAAGCATCAAGTCCAAATAGGTGATGACACAAAGCATTCTGTAGTTGAAGTTGGAAATGTAAAGACTTGTGATGGAAATCAAAATTTGTTGAGCAGGGTACTCTATGTACAAACCATTACCAAAAATTTGATGAGTGTTGGATAGATTGTGGAGAAAGGTTTGCAAGTTAGATTCAATCAATATGGAGCATTTGTGGAGGATCCAAGACATAGATTCAAGAGGATAACTAAAGGAGAAAAATCAGGTAGACTTTTCACTTTTGAGTTAGAAGACACAAAGAATATTGCACTATACAGTTATAAAGATCAAACACTTTCAGAGCTTGAGATTTGGCACAAAAGATTAGGGCATATAGGTGAAAGAACCTTGAAGCAATTATGCAGGGATCAATGTGTGCTTGGAATACCTAATGTATCCAGGCAACATATGATTTATAAGTGTGGTGCTTGTCAATTTGGGAAGTCTCACAGGTTACACTTCTCAAGGAAAGGATACATGTATGAAGACTACCTAGAGCTTGTCCACACAGATGTATGGGGACCAAGCAAAGATCCCTCAGTCTCAGGTTCAAGGTACTATGTACCTTTTATTGATGATTATAGCAATGGACTGTATTGTACTTCATGAAGCGCAAGGATGAAGTGTTTAATTGCTTTAAAAAATATCTTGCACTAGTTGAAAATCAAATAGGAAGAAATTTGAAGAGGCTAAGGTCAGATGGAGGAGGTGAGTACTTCTCCAATGAGTTTGAAAACTTCTTGCAGTACAGAGGAATCAAAAGAGAAATAACCACAAGGTATTCTCCTGAACAGAATGGGGTAGTTGAGAGAAGAAATAGGTTAATTGTTGAGACAGCCATATCTATGTTGAATGAAAAAAGGTTACCTAACTATCTATGGGCAGAGAGTGTTTCTACTGCCACTTACCTCATAAACAGGTTACCATCTAAGTCTCTTGATGGCATGACATCCTATGAAGCATGGCATGGAAAGAGACCCTCACTAGAACATTGCAGGATATTTGGATGTGTAGCATATGTACACATTCCTTCTCAGATAAGAGGTAAGCTAGACCCAAAGGCTGAAAAATGCATCTTTATTGGGTATGATTTAAATAAAAAAGGTTACAGGTTTTATAACCCTTCCAATAAGGGATTCATGGTAAGCAGAGATATTGTCTTTGATGAAAATGATTCTTGGTATGAGAATGAATGTAGGAAGGTTAAGTTACCCTATAATTTGGAAGAGGAGTTTCCAAATCATGCAAAGGAGGAACCTACTCAGAATGAAGACTCAAGTTCAGATGATGAAGACACTATCAACCTTGAAGAGTTCAAGGCATGGAAGTCCAAGGGCAAAATGAAGATGAAGAAGCTTGAAGACATACCTGAATCTTCGACTCAATCAATTAGAAGATCACAAAGAGAAAGAAAAAAACCTATCAGATATGGGTATGATACATCTCTTGTTACTAAACATTCTATCTATCTTGCCAAAGATTTGTCAAATGAAGAACCAGGATCATATGAAGAAGCCATAACCAAATCAGAATGGAAAGAAGCTATGGATGAGGAGATTGAAGCACTCAAGGAGAGTGACACATGGGAATTAGTACCTAAGAAGGACTCCATGAAGGTAATAGGATCCAGATGGACCTATAAACTTAAAAGAAATTCTGATGGCACAATTAATAAGTATAAAGCCAGATTGGTAGCCAAGGGTTTTGCACAAACCCAAGGCATTGACTATGAAGAGACATGTTCTCATGTGGCCAAGATGCCAACAATCAGAGTGCTGGTAAGTGTGGCTGCATCAAAAAATTGGAATATGTACCAATTGGATGTCAAGAATGCTTTCTTGAATGGATGGATTTCAAAGGAGGTATATATGTCACAACCTCCTGGCTATGAGGACCCTAAGAAGGTAACATATGTTTGCAAATTAAAAAAGGCTTTATATGGATTGAAGTAGGCACCTAGGGCATGGAATTACAGGTTAACCACATACCTCCAAGACCAAGGTTTTGTCATGAGCAAGGCATATACTTCTCTATTCATCAAGAGAAGTAATTCAGAAGTAATATGCCTTTGTGTTTATGTTGATGACATCATCATTATAGGTAATGATGTCAATGGAATCAAATATATCAAAAACCAAATGATGGACTTCAAGATCAATGATCTTGGTCTATTGAAGTATTTTCTTGGACTTGAATTAGTCTACACTAATTCAGGGATATACATTACTCAGAAAAAATACATACAGGATATGTTGAAGAAGTTTCACTTGCAAGATGCCAAAGTGGCAAGCACTCCAATGGAGGTAACCCTAAAACTTAGTGCCCATGAAGGTGATGAAGTCAAGGACATTACAAGTTATGAAACTATGGTGGGTATCTTGAACTATGCTACCTTAACAAGGATAGATATTCCTTATGGAGTTAGTGTGCTAAGTCAATTTATGCACAAGCCAAGGATACCTCACTTAGAGGCTGCCAAGAGAATCTTGAAGTATCTCAAGGGTACACAGAACCATGGTTTGTATTTTCCTTACACTTCAGATATTGATATCAAGATTTATTCACATGCAGATTGGGCAAGATGCAAGGATGATAGGAGGAGCACTTCTGGATATATATCTTTTGCAGGTGATAAGCCAATTTCATGGTCTGCAAAGAAGCAACCAACTGTTGCATTGTCTTCTACAGAGGCAGAGTATAGAGGGCTAGCTAATGCCACACAAGAAGCAATTTGGACTAAGCTTTTGTATACAGAATTGGGTTTATTTACTAGGTCTCCAATAATCTTTGGAGATAATACAAGTTCTCTTCATCTTGCAGCTAATCCTATCTATCAAGCTAGGACCAAACATATAGAGGTTCATTACGATTATGTGAGAGAGAATTTGATAAGCAAAGATATTCAACTAACCTATGTCTCAACCAAAATGCAATGTGCAGATTTGTTGACTAAAGCTTTGGATGGAACCAAACTTTGCAGGTTCAAAGCAATGATTGCATTGCAGGATATACATGAAGTTTGAAGATGAAGACCAAGCAAAAATGTTTGTCTTGAGGGGGAGCTGTTGGTGTAAATCACAAGCCTACACATTTGGCTTGAAAGATATCTTGAACATCCTACATATGTGAAGAAGCATAGAAACCATTGCTAGTGGTTAATTACCATCTTATCCCCTTGTAAAAGTCAGATTGACTTGGAATCTTTTGTAATCACCTATCAAAAGGATTCGTGGAAAAAGTTAGCTATTTGATTGAAGGAATATCTCCTAGGATATAGGAGCTTGATCATAGGGAGCCAAAAGTTTGAATTTGAATTCAAATTTTTACTCATTCCTTATAAAAACGAACATGGAAAAGTCACAGGTAGAACTCATTATTCTCGAGCTTCTCATCAGTGACTCTGAGTGTGTGTGAGGACTATAATCTAGCCCACACCTATCTACACAATTAGGAAATGATTTTCATGCCAATGGATTTGTATACAAGTGTTCATTAATACATACATGCACATTGTTCATTTTTGAGTTCTCTGTCATACTACTCAAAAGTCTATCAACTTGTGGAATGCATATCTCGGTCAATTCTTCACCAAATTCAGTTATTCAAAGTATGTTGGATTCAGCTTGAAGTTATCTACATGCTGCCACTAGTTGAAGAGATTCTATTTAGACATTTGAGAGAAATCTGCGTCGAGGTGATCACTGGTAAATAACTGCTA
The DNA here is from genome assembly GCA_020310875.1 of Ceratopteris richardii. Taxonomy (NCBI): domain Eukaryota; kingdom Viridiplantae; phylum Streptophyta; class Polypodiopsida; order Polypodiales; family Pteridaceae; genus Ceratopteris; species Ceratopteris richardii. Next base: position 163,275,556 of record CM035422.1, read on the forward strand.
CAGTCCTCAAAAATCGGGGGTATAGCTTAACTTGCTAAATTGATTTCTCTTAGCATAGTTTATCTTCTTACATCATTCCACTTGGCATAGTTAGCTTAGTAGGCTAATTAGATACCCCTAAAAGGAAGGTTTCCAATTCCTACTGTGCTGGTTATACTGAGCAAAATACCCAGCAGGTGTCAAGACATAAATAGAAGGTTTTCTTGAGTTTGTGAGTTTCAAAGTTATCTGTTTTGGTTCAATCATTACACAAATCATTTCCAAAGTACATAGGGCATTTTATGGTGTCATTGGAAAGATAAGGAGGTCTACTTATCAAGTCTGAAGCCAAAGAGGGTTGGTACAAAGCAGGTTTTAGCAGTACCTACTTTGTCTCTTGGAGCATCCATCTATCTTTCCAACAAAAAAGTAGGTATCATTGCTTATGCTTCACTTCTTTAAAAGAGCATCGCATAAGAGACATTTAAGAAGAAAAACCAGAAAGTAAATCAGGTTTGTCACATATGCGATCTTGAGCATCGCTTATGTGAGGTTCAGGCGTAGCATCACTATAAGCATTGAACACTAGTGACACTTATAGCGATGCAGGAAAACTACATGTGATGCTTGGACATCACATAAGTGACGGTATAAGAGCTGAAAAAAAAAGCTTGTTCTTGGAAAATTTGTGGCAACATGGAGCAAATGAATGAAGAGTGAAGAATGAAGAGCCACCTTGAGCAAGTGAGTCCCAACCTAGGTACACAAGCACATACACACACATACATACACACAAATGCATACACACATGCATATACATACACACATACGCATACAAAACACATACACATATATATACATATACACACATACATACACATACATACACACATATACATACAAACCTATACACACACAGATACACACATATACACACACATACACACGAAAACTTCCTTTGACACTTGGACGTCACATAAGTGACGATATAAGAGTTGAAAAAAAAGCTTGTTCTTGGAAAATTTGTGCCAACATGGAGCAAGTGAATGAAAAGTGATGAATGAAGAGTAACTTTGAGCAAGTGAGTCCCAAGGTAGGTACACACACATACACACATACATACACACATATGCATACACATACATCCATACACACACATGCACATACATACACATATATGCATACACACACATACACATATATATATACATATACACACATACATAAACATACATACACACATATACATACACACCTATACACACATACATACATATACACAAACATACACACATATACACACACATACACTCATATATACACACAAATTCATACACATATACACACACATATACACACACATACATACACACATATACACATATACATGCACACATACATCTATACACACACATACACATAAATATATACACATATACACACACATATACGTACACACATACACACATACAGACACATATACACATACATATACACAAACATACACACATATACACACACATATATACATACACATATATATACACACACATAAATATGCACATACATACACACATATACATATAGAGATACATATATATGCACATATACACACATATACTTACACATATACACATATACACCCATATGCATATATACACACATATACACATATATACACATATACATACACATATACACACATACACACACACACACACACACACACACACATATATATATATATATATATATATATATATATATATATATATATATATATATATATATATATATATATATATATATATATATATATATACACACATATAAATACACATTTACACACACACACACACACACACACACACACACATATATATATATATATATATATATATATATATATATATATATATATATATATATATATATATATATATATATATATATATATATATATATATTTATTTATTTATATATATATATACACACATATACACACTTATAAACATATACATGCACATACAAAGACAGATATACACAAATACACATGCATACACACATATGCTTACACATTCATACATACAAGAACATGCACATATTCAGACACACACACACACACACACACACACATATATATATATATATATATATATATATATATATATATATATATATATATATATATATATATATATATATATATATATATATATGTGTATACATACCTACACACACATAGAGAGACACAAATACACACAAATTTATCAGACATATACACATATAAAAAAATACACGTACACACACAAAAACACTCTATACATACATATACACATGTATATATACACATGCATACATACACATATACACACATATATGCATGTATCCACACGTATACATACACACACACATATACATACTATACACACATGTGCATACACACACATGCACACACTTACACATACACACACATAGATAAATACACCCACATATACATACACACACACACACATAGAGAGACACACATACACATACATGGACCTAAAGACACACACATGCATTCATATGCATAAATAATGCACATGCATATGAATACATACATACATACATGCATACAAATATACACACCCACATACACATATATGCACATTCATAACACTATACATACATACACATACAGGCAACATATACGTAAAACCATATACACACACATACACATACATATACACACATATATGTGTCACACATATACACATACATATAAATATACACTTACACATACACATACACATACACAAAGACATACACATACACATATAGATACCTACACATACACATGTATATATAAAAACATATAGATACACCCACATTACACACACAATGATACACACATACACATACACAAACATAGAGACACAAACATACATACACATACACACGCATACACACAAACATACACACATACATATACAAAAACACACATACACTCACTACACATACACATCCATACATATACACATGTAACATACACACACAAACACACTACACATACATATTCATATACACACATACACATACACATACACATACACATACACATACACATTTAGATACTTGCATACACACAGAGACACACACATACACATGCATACACATGCATGCACACAAACGTACACACATATACACATAAAAACACACACGTAGATACATACACCCATATATACATACACACACATAGAGACACATACATAGATACATGCACCCACATATACATGCACACACATACAGACACACACATACAGACACACATAGATATACACACATACACACACATACACACACATACACACACAT
>CM035422.1:163283891-163343891 GCA_020310875.1 Ceratopteris richardii
GAAGATATATGGAATGCATTGGAAGATCATTTCCAAAACACTACTAAAGCTAGGAAGGCTAGCTTATGGTTAGAGTTTAGAACGTTCAAGAAAAAGCAAAGTCAAAGCATTAGTGATTATGTCACTAAGATGAAGGACTTGGCAGACAGTCTTGGATCTATTAACGAGGATATTGAAGACCATAGATTAATAGCACAATTGCATGCAGGATTGAGAGGAGATGAAAGGTGGCAACCTTTTGTACTATCAACTGAACTTTCATTAAATCATTTTGTACCAGATCTAAATCAGTTGCTTGGACTAATGCTTACATTTGAGCAACATTTGAAGATAGATGGAGATAAAGGACATAGTTATACTATGTATGCAAAGAGTAAGAAGAAAAGTGATAAATCTAAAGAAAAGGATGAAGAAGAGATGACTACTCAAGAAAATTATGCAAGAGGAAGAGGTAATGTCAAAAGTAAAAGTAGAGGTAATACAAAAGGAAGAGGTAATCAGTATAACAACAAGAAGACTTGTTGGATCTATGGATTAAGCAATCATTTGGCTCATGATTGTTGGCATTATTCCCAAGAATCAAATCCGAATCAAAACAATAATAGCAGAGGCCAAGGCGGAAGATATCAAAGAGATAGACAAATTCAAAGAGGAGGATATGGTAGAAGTGGAGGAAGAAGTTGGGAATAGAATCGATCCTATAATACCACCTACTACAATTACGCAAATGATACACAGAATGACAATCATACAACATTGATGATGAATTCAATAAGTGTATCAGAGAATGAAGATCTCAAGGTATTCTATATTGACTATGGTTGTTCAAATCACTTGTCAGGTAATATAGAATTATTATGAGAATTGGAAGAAGGTACTTAAAATCATATAGTACAAACACGTGATAAGACAAAATATAATGTGCATTCAATTGGAAAAGTTAAGTGTAGGAATGGTTGACCTACTAAGAAATGTTTTCTATGTTCCAACAATCCCAAAGAATCTGATTAGTGAGGGACAAATAGTAGAGAAAGGTTTTCAAGTCAGATTTACAAATGAAGGAGTATTTATTGAGGATCTAGAGAATGGATACAATCAAGTTGTCTATGGTAAGAAGGAAGGTAGAATTTTTACTCTTAAAGTGCAAGGGAATGTTGGTCAAGCCTTGATCACACATGGTGATGAAGTATTTACAGAATTAGACATTTGGCATAAAAGGTTAGGACACTTTAATGAAAAAGGAATCAAAACTATGGTGGAAAAACAATCTCTAAAAGGGTTACCAAATATGAAGAGTCAACATATGATTCACAAATGTGAAGGTTGTCAAATGGGAAAGGCACATAGGTTACCATTTCAAAAGAAGGGTTACAAACATGATGGTTTGATAGAACTCATACATACAAATGTATGGGGACCAACAAAAGGTGGATCAATCAATGGTTCTAGGTATTATGTTCTTTTTATTGATGATGCTACAAGATGGATAACCCTTGATGTTTTAAAGGAAAGATCAGAAGTGTTTGGAGCCTTCAAGCATTTTCATATATTGAAAGAATTATAGGACAAAAACTCAGGAGGCTAAGGTCTGATGGAGGAGGAGAATATTTTTCTCAAGAATTCAATGATTATCTTTGGAATGGAGGTATCAAAAGAGAAATAGCTTGCAGGTATACACCGCAACAAAATGGAGTGGTAGAAAGAAGAAATTGAACTTTAATTGAGTTTGCCAGAGCCATGTTAAAGGAGAAGAATTATCCAAATTATCTTTGGGCTAAGGTTGTAAATACAACCACATATCTTGTAAACATATTACCATGTGCAGCTTTAAATGGAATGACCCCTTATGATGCTTGGTGGGGTAAGAAAACAACACTTGATTATTGCAAAGTGTTTGGATTGATTGCCTATGCTTATGTACCATCATAGCTTAGACATAAACTTGAACCAAAGGCTGAAAAATATGTGTTCGTTGGATATGATGAAAAGAAGATGGGTTATAGGCTATGGATTCCTTTACCCAAACAATTTATTGTTTCCAGAGATGTGAAATTTGATGAAGAGAAGAGTTGGTATGCAAATAAAGAGCATAAAGTTGAAACATTTGAAGAAGAGGTAAGAAGAAATGAAAAAGGTAATTCACATATGCAGGTAAACGGAGATGAAGATCATATGCAAGCAAATACATCCAAAGTTGGATTAGATATGAGAAATGAAGATGCACCTAGATTTGATGAAGAAGTGTTTTCAGATACACATGAAAAGTATGAACCAAGAAGGTCAACCAGATTAAGGAAACAACCGACAAGGTATTCTTATGATACTTCTTATTTCACTCAGAAAAATTATGCTTACATAGTGAAGGAAGATGAAGAACCTCAGAATTATAATGAAGCAAAAGGTAAGAAACAATGTGAATAAGCAATGCAGGAAGAGTTCAATATGCTTGAGGAGAACAAGAGTTGGGAACTTGTTCCAAAACCAAATGGTAAGAAAGTGATTGGAAATAAATGGGTTTACAAAATTAATAAGCTTGCAGATGGAAGAATAGCCTCCTACAAAGCTAGACTGGTGGTCAAAGGCTATGCTCAAATGAATGGTGTAGATTATGATGAGACATTCAGTCCTGTAGCAAAGATGTCAAGCATAAGGAGAGTTATTGCTATAGCAGCATCAAAAGGATGGAGATTAAGTTAGTTGGATATAAAGAATGCATTTCTAAATGGATATATATCAGATGAAGTCAACATGGAACAACTTGAAGGGTTTGTAAGTTCCAGGTGTCCAAATCATTTTTGCATATTAAGAAGGGCACTCTATGGACTAAAACAAGCTCCAAGAGCTTGGAATTATAGACTTGTGAAGTATCTCAATGATCTTGGATATCAAAGTTGAAATGCAGATGCAAGTCTACTCATTAAGAGAACATATGAAGGTATGATCTACATTTGTATTTATGTAGATGTTATTATAATCACAAGAACTTCAAATGAAGGAATCAAGGAGGTGAAGAGATTACTTGAGAAGGAATTCAAGATAAGTGATTTAGGAGACTTATCATATTTTCTTGGAATGGAGATCACTTATGGAGATCATGGTATATATGTTTCACAAGAAAGATATCTTCTCAACTTATTGAAGAAGTTTAACATGGAGAATTGCAGAGAAGCCTCAACACCACTTGAGGTCAATCATAAACTCAATAAATATGATGGTGCAGAGTTTGAAGTATCAATCATTAGTGGGAAGCTTGATTTATCAATCATTAGTGGGAAGTATCAATCATTAGTGGGAAGCTTGATTTATGCTACACTAACAAGACCTAATCTTAGTTATGCAGTGGGAGTTCTCTCATAGTTTATGCATTGTCCAAAGGATCAACATTGGATTGCAAGACAAAGAGTTCTTAGATATATCAAAGGAACCATAAAGGTAGGATTATATTATTCTTTTACATCACATATGAAGTTGAGAGCATACAGTGACTCAGATTGGGCAGGAAGTCAAGATGATAGAAGGTCAACACATGGGTATATGATATACATAGGAGATAAGCTTCTCAGTTGGTATTCAAAGAAGCAACATACAATGGATCTATCATCAACTAAAGCCGAGTATAAATAACTTGTGGAAACATCTAAAGAAGTGATATGGATGCAAACCTTGTTCAAAAGTTTGGGTATTGATGAAGGTATGTATACCTATCATACATGGAGACTATATGAGTTTGTTGTATCTTGCAACAAATCTAGTGTTTCATGCAAGAACAAAGCACATAGAGATTCAATATCATTTCCTGAGATAAAAGGTAATGGAGAAGGAGATTGAAATAGTATGCACTCCTACAAAAGATCAGATTGCAGATATTATGACAAAGAGCTTGGATGGAGTAAAGACAAGCAGATTCAAAGAAATGATAGGAATAAAAGAAAAGAAGAATATATGGAAGAACAGAGGATGCTAATTAGTGTTTGAGGGGGAGCTGTTGAAGATGCACTCACTAATTAGACATAAAGACATGAAGAGATATGAAGGATAAAAAGAGAAGTAGAAACAAAGCATTCCGAAATTCAAGCCTTAGTGAAGGGACAAATTCACACTTGTAATATAGTGCATAGAAACTTCTAGAATTACGAGTTTTGAATCTCGTAACAAATATGTATATAAGTGACTTTGAATATAGAGTAGTGAGTGAGTGAGTTAGAGAAAGTGAGAAGAAAAAATCGATAACCTGAATTGTCGGGTATTCTTCTGTAAGAGAGATGGTAAGATAGAACTATTCAAAATAGGAGAGTTTTCATGGCTATGAGTGGAGTAAGGCCAAGCCATTCTGTATACATCTTCTCTACTAGAAAACACATGTTTGTGTAGAAGAATTTGAGTATATTCTTCTTGTATGAAGAAATCTAAGTATTCTTCATATCAGTGTGAAAGTTAGTTGACAGTTACGAGTTTTTGGGCACACTTTTTACTATACTTCTACAATATCTCATACTATAATGTAAAGTTTTTCATGAATGATAGCTCATGTTGAAGCTACTATTCTCAACTATAAATTGATCAAAAGACTTTTGTGAAACAGGACATGTACTCATAGTACTGAGTCTGACAGTAAAGGTGTCCAAAACTAATGAAGATATTTCTTAAACTTTAGATACATGTCAATTACTGAAGAAAGCTCAGGTATTACTTCTTTACTTCATTTACAATCATTTGAAGTAACTTCAAATAGAATTGCAGTTGATTCCGGTAACATTCCGGTAACATTATGGTAACATTCCGGTGACATTATGGTAACATTCTGATGACATTCTGGTAAGATTACGTTGATACTCAGGTGAGTTTACAACACAGTTTTGGTACAACTAAATAGCAGCAAGAATATCTAACAGTAAAAAAACGAAGGAATTGTAAAGATTGAGTTAAATCACATCAAAATTGAAGCTTGAAGAAAAGATGCAGATTCCTGTAAAGTGAAATTTTGAGTTTCACTAAGCACACTAATAAAGCTTTCAGTTTCAGAAAGGTTGCTAAGCTACTGATGATTATGGAGGTGTTCTAATATCATTTTAGCTTAGTTCTTGTGACGTATTTCACGTCGACACAAGCATCCATCCCTTTGCCATAGATTTCTCTGTCTTTGCTATTTGTCACACATAACCTTTTAATATTCCTATAAATTGCTCAACCCAAAACATCAATCGAGTGTTTACAACACCTACAATCTCTATTTCATCCACAAGATAGACTAATAAATGAACTTGAATATCAAAAAATGATCTTGAAAGATTTTTCTCCATCAAACATAGTGGCTCCCTACATTCACACTTCCTTTGTGGGATCGAGTCTTTTTCAATCTCTTTTGATGCTATTCACTTGTTATTATCATAAATCAAATAATAAAGAAATTATTTCATAAAATAAAGATAACAATTAGTTTTATATATTAAATATTGAAGTATGATAACTACCTTATAAGCAATCCAAGATTATAGATCATGTCTCATACTTTTTTGTTGTACATCCAACAATAACGAGAGGTAGAATAGGGTTCAAAAAGTTATGCCAATCATGTGCCTTTAACCTAGATAAGCTTCTATCATCCATAGTTAACATGTTTTGGAAAGATGCTCCATATCTTTTAGATCTTTGAATCGATTGAATCCTATTGTTGATAGTTTGTATCTCTTTTGTTGTAAGTGTCCAAGGAGTAGGTGCATAAGGTGTTTCTTGTCAAGTTCTATCCAAACTTGGCGATAACGGAGTTTTGCTCCTTTAAATAATTTCTTGATGCTATTATGTCTTTTAATCCAACAAGATGTTGCCATCATGAATAACCAATATTCTTGATTATATGCATAGGATCTAGAAGAGTACACACCTTTAACTCCTTCCAATACTCCAAAGAATACCATATCATTAACTCACATATAGACGTATACATATTAAATAAGAAATTAGATCATTAGCTAAACAAACACCATATCCTAGAAAATCATGTATAGTCCAAGCCACAATTTTACTAACCATAAAGTGTATGTGATGAATGGCTTTCAATACACCAGTTACACTAATACCTCTCCATGACTCTTGGAGATTGCCAATGAGAGGAGCAAGATATATATTCATGTCCTTAACTTGTCTTGTTTCCAAGATTAAAAGTGAAAGAAATAAAGGTTTTCTTTTTAATGCTAAGGTATGGCAGGGGATTGTAGCTAATGACTACCATAGGCCATGTTGACCATTTAATAGATTTCATAAAAAACGGATTAACTGCGTCTTCTGCAACACCTAACTTTAGAATGTGTGCCTCGTGTGAAATCACACCATCTAGAATCAATATGTTGAAAAGTTGCACTATCTATTGAAATTCTCATTACTCCATTAGTACTTCTATGATCAAATCCCTATGTCAAAAGCTTTGAGAATTGAGGGCTTTGAAACATATGTTTAATTCATGAAGCTAATGGAAAATGTCAATAACTTTTTTGGGATTTTACCCTCTTTCTCCTTATATCAAGGAGATTGACATTTTGGACATGTCAAAGAGCCTGCATATTCACCTCTATGTAAAAGACAATTGTTAGGACATGCATGTATACACTGATAATCTAAATGAAGATTGTTGATTATCTTCTTGATTTCATCTTGTGATGTAGGAAGAATATTCTTTCTTGGTAAAAACGTTTCAAATAGTAACTTGTAAGTTCATGAGAAAATATTAAATGAATTCAAATAAATAAATAAATAAATAAAATTAACTAATTAATAGATAAGCAAATAATAGAAAACTATAAATTATACCTTAATATGGCCAAAAGAAATACATTACTCCATCCCAAACGATCTTGAAGTTTGAGAATAAGTAAGCTTGCACTTAGTCATGTCAGGTGACTTCATATATATTCTTTAGACATTCTTCTCAAAGATATTCCTCGTTTTTAGAAATATCAATGCCTTTGTTATCATTTTGATACCAATCCTCAATAAAACTTACCATGCCATCATCTTCATCATTGTCATAGAAATCTTGTACTTTATCTTCTTTTGAATATAGGTCTTTCAAACTTGCATATTTGAAAGGATCACAAACTTTAAACATAAATTGAAATATGTAAGTTAATTTAAAACAAGTTTCAATAAATTAGAGGTCTCAATGCAAGACAAGATAGGTGGATAGAAATTTTTCATTGCTCTCTAGCTAAAAGGTGCTCTTCTAGGTCTGTACCATCCATAACTCACTAATAATTCGTAACCAACATGTAATGACGTAATGGCAAGGACAGCTATGTATCTTGGTACATTTCTTCTCATGTATGATGATTCGTGACTATTTTCACGCTCCTTAAATATGCAATAAGTCATTGAGCTATTACATCCTCGACTACTATTTATTAAACCTACTATATTTCCATACATGTAAGGTCTTCCATCAACATATAATCTTTCATTTGTGGCATGTGTAATCCCTCTACTAGAAAGAGAAGTTGCATTCAGGTATAATCCATAAGTAGTCATACTTTAACCATAATGTGTAAGTTGATTTCAATCTCCCCTTCCATATATAGGACCACAAAATGATAAGAGTGACTTCACAGTTCGAAGGCACATACAAATCGTCTACAATAAAGACACCATGGCCATGACTAGTAATAGTGGAAGAAGCAATCATATAGTGATTACCCTAAAAGTTAAACACCTTTGCATCTAAAGGAAGTGGTCCTCTATTCCATCCTCCATATCGTGTTCTATCATATCTTTGTACTAAAGGATGATCACAAGTTGGCAATGGATAATCTTCAAACATTTTAGTTTGTAAATGAGGAGGTAGAGGATTTTGAGAAACCTCCACTTGTAATTGATAAATGGCAAGTCCATGATGTGTACAAGGTATGTAAGCATTATTAGTAGAAGAATCCTCTTCATCATCATTGAGAAAATATTCCTGTATATTAAGTATAATTTGATTTTGTATATGATTTTCAATTAAAATAATGGCATTAGTTTATAGAATCAATACATACCCAAGCTTTGTCATGTCGATGAGGAGGTGGTGCACACTCAAAACTACCATACTCTGCCTCATGTTCAATACATTCCAATCATGCTCTTTGATACATAACATAACAAAAATTACACCAACATGTAATATGCTCTTGATAGTAAAAATCATCATCATTACTATCAAAGGATGCATGTGAAGATGTCCTTGCATGCAAAAGAGGTGCTAGAGTATCCTCTCATTGATTAGAATTTGATTCTAATATAACAATACAAAAACATATATTAGTCATGTATGTATCTTTCAAATAATTAACTTAACAATAGCCACATACCTTGTAAATAGACTTCCATCAAAGTCTTTAGATAGTACTAATCCCTATGAGACATGGAATGGAAGAGGGCCAAGTCTAGGACATTGGAAAATCTTTGGATGCCTAGCTTATGCTCATATACTTTCTCAAATAAGATGGAAATTGGATCCCAAAGTAGAGAACTATATCCTTATTGGATATAATCAAAACCAAAAAGGATACACGTTGTATAATCCCTCTAACAAAGGTTTTGTAGTTAGTAGGGATGTATTCTTTGATGAAAATAAATCTTGGTTTGATGACAGGAAAGTGAAGCTACATTATGACTTGAAAGAAGGCTTTCCATCTCTTCCAATAAAGGATCCAACACATCATGAAGATAGTGACTCTGAAGATCACTTGACAAATTAAGAGAAATTGAAGCTATGGAAGAACAAAGGGAAGGCTAAGGTGCAAGACTTAGCTCAAGGATCTGAAATCTCTTATCAACCACTCAGAAGATCAATGATAGAGAAAATGAAACGAGAGAGATATGGATTTGATACCTCTTTGGTCAGAAAGCATTCAATTTATATGGCTAAGGACTCCAACAATGAAGAACCAACATCATATGAAGAAGCAAAAAGAAAGAACAAATGGAGGGAAGGAAATGGATGAGGAAATTCAAGCCCTCATGGACAATGACACATGCAAAATTGTTCCCAGTAAGCCATCAATGAAGGTAATTGGATCAAGGTGGACGTATGAGTTAAAACGGGATTCAGATGGTAGTATTAATAAATAAAAGGCAAGGTTAATAGCCATGGGATTTTCCCAAACCCATTGCATAAATTACAAAGAGACCTTCTCACTTGTTGCTAAAATGCCTACCATTAGAGTACTTGCTAGCATTGTTGCATCTAGGAATTTGAAGCTGCATCAACTAGATGTAAAGAATGCATTTCTCAATTATTGGATTTCAAAGGAAATTTATATGGCAAAACCACATGGTTATGAGGATTCCCATCATCCAAATTATGTGTGCAAATTGAAGAAGGCTCTGAATGGTTTCAAGCAAGCTCCAAGAGCTTAGAATCACATCCTCATTCATCAAGAGGAATGGATCAAACATTATATATCTCTATGTTTATGTACAAGACATTATAATTACAGGGAATGATGTCAATGGGATTAAACAGGTAAAGGCCAAAATGAAGGATGAATTCAAGATCAGTGATCTTGGACCTCTCACTTATTTTCTTGGACTTGAACTTGTCTATACATATTCTCGTACATTCAAAGGAAGCATGTATATGACATGCTTTATAAATTTAAAATAGAGAATAATAAGTGTGAAGGTAGACCCATGGAGTTGAATCATAAGCTAAGTGCTTATGAGGGAGAACCTATTGAAGATATCACAAGCTATCAAAGCTTGGTAGGAAGCTTGAACTATGCAACTCTCACAAGGGTGGAGGTATGCTATAATGTTAGCATACTCAGTCAATTTAAGAACAAGCCAAGGAGGCCGCACATGGAAGTAGCCAAGAGAGAGCTCGAATAGTTGAAGGGTATCATCAATGAAGGTCTTTTGTACCCATTCACCTCTAAAATTGATATTAATCTTTACTCACATATAGATTGGGCTGGTTCAAAGGATGACAAGTAGAGTACTTCATGATAGTTGTGATTTGCAAGAGAAAAACTAATCTCTTGCTCTTCAAAGAAGCAACCAACTATTGCCCTATCATCTACTAAAGTTTAATATAGAGGATTCGAAAATGCAACACAAGAAGCTATGCAGTTAAAATGCTTATACTCTAATTTGGGGTTACATACCTTAACTCCTCATAGTTTTTGTGATAATACAAGTTCACCTCACTTAGCAGCCAATCCAGTTTACCTTGCTAGAACCAAGCATATTGAAGTCCATTATCATTATGTAAGAGAGAAGTTATGATGAACAAGGATATTCAATTGTCCTATGTTTCTGCTAATCTTCAATGTGCAGATATCTTGACTAATTCATTGGATGGTATCAAGCTAAACATGTTAAAGAGGATGACTTGATTGATAGAAATCAAGGAGGACTAAATACTCAAACATACTAGGCTTGAGGGGGAGATCTTGGTATATTTTATCCAAGCCCAATGCTTTATCATTCATAAGTGTAAAGCATTACATGTACACACTCTCAATGAGAGACGCATAGAAACATGCTCTTGTAACTCTTGGAAATTTATTACCTTGAAAAGTAAAAGTCATTCAAGAAACTCATGGCCATGTAATTCATGAATTACAAGCTATATTAGGAGTGTATGAATGTGTGTATGTGTATGCATGTATGTATGTAGGTATTCATATGCATGTGCCTTATTTATGCATATGTATGTGTGTATGTGTTTGTCTCTATGTGTGTTTATGTATATGTGGGTGTATGTTTCTATGTGTGTGTATGTATATGTGTGTGCATGTGTGTGTATGCACATGTATGTATAGTATGTGTATGTGTGTGTATCTATACATGTGGATACATGCATATGTTTGTTTATACATGTATACATATGTATGTGTATGTATGCATATGTATGTATAGTGTGTGTGTGTATGTGTGTTTTCATATGTGTATATGTGTGTACATTTGTTTGTATGTGTGTCTCTCTATGTGTGTTATGTATATATGTGTGTATGTATATGCATATTTGTGTGTGTCTATGTATATGTTTGTATGCATGTGTGTCTATGTATGTGCATGTGTGTGTATGTATGTGTGTGTAAGCATATGTGTGTATGCATGTGTATGTATGCATGTGAGTGTATATGTGTATGTATATGTGCAAGTATATATATGTGTATGTGTTTGTGTGTGTATGTGTATGTGTGTATAATTGTCCATGTATGTGTGTGTATATGTGTTTATGTATGCGTGTGTATGTATGTGTATGTATATGTTTATATATGTATGTATATGTGTGTGTATATATGTGTATCTGTATATTTGTGTATGAATGTGTGTATATACTTATGTGTGTATATCTATGTATGCATATATGTGTGTGTCTGTGTATATGTGTGTGTCTGTGTATATGTGTGTATGTATGTGTATGTACATGTGTGTATGTATGTGTGTATGTATGTGTGTGCATGTGTGTCTGTGTATATGCCTATTTATATGTGCATATATATATATATATATATATATATATATATATATATATATATATATATATATATATATATATATATATATATATGTGTGTGTGTGTGTGTGTGTGTGTGTCTATATATATGTGTGTATATGTGTGTATGTGTGTGTATATGTGTGTATATGTGTGTATGTTTGTGTATATGTGTGTGTGCATATTATCTACATGTATATGTGTGTGTATATATATGTATATATGTGCGTATATGTGTATATATGTGTATATATATGTATGTTTATATGTATATGTGTGTATGTTTATGTGTGTATGTATGTGTGTGTATATGTGTATGTATATGTGTGTATATATATGTGTGTATATGTGTGTATGTGTGCATATGTGTGTATGTTTGTGTATATGTTTGTATGTATGTGTGTATATGTGTGTATGTGTCTATATGTGTATATATGTGTATGTATGTGTGTATGGATATGTGTGTATGTATGTGCATGTGTCTGTATGCATGTGTTTGTATGCATATGTGTGTGTGTATGTGTGTGTATATGCATGTGTACGTACCTCGGGACTCACTTTCTTCAGGTCACTCTTCAACTCTGTGTGGAGAAAAAAACTATTTTTTTTCAACTCTAAGACCGTCACTTATGTGATGCCCAAGTGTCATAGGCAATTTCCCTGCATCACTATAAGCATCCCTAGGTTTCGATGCTTATAGCAATGCTACGGTTAAATGTCACATAAGCGATGCTCAACATCACATATGCAACCACCATGATTTATGTTTTGGGTTTTTCTCTTAAATGTCTCTTATGCGATACTACTTTAAAGAAGAATCACATACACAACGATACCCACTTCTTTTTTTAATCAGGGGTGTCGCTACACCCCTCTTAGTCTTGTAGTGTTGGTACAATGAGAAGTAGAATATATATATATTTTTTATCAACTAAAGTCTTGATCAACGTCATGAAAAGAAGTATATCAATCAGAGAACTAGATAACTAGCAAAGAGAAGAAAATACGTTTGGTCAAAGACCTCAAATCAATATAGGATTTATCAAATTAAATCATTAGAGTGAAAAAAATAGTCATTGAAAAAGAATGTTAGAAGCCAATCACCATGTTGTAGATGAGATATCAACTTTTGACTAAATTATATCCAAGAAGATAACCATAATGTTGCATAATTGGATTAAGAAGAAAAACATTATCCATGAAACGAACATCCATTCTTGTTGTGTGAGAGCACATGCAATTTATAAAGAATCACAACTAGAGTTCTTTTTCTTAAAAATGACTCAAGCTAGGCATATGATATATGAAAATGGGAATCAATTTGGGAACCCTCTCTAAAATAAAGCTTTTCTAAATCATTTTCAAGGATAAATTATATGCTCATGAGAAGTATGAATAAAGAATGATATGATATGGAAACGCTCATAACCCTTTGAGCTTGATTGCTCCATTAGGAAGTGTGTTCTGTTGTGGAGATCAAGGCTAATAAAGAACACATATAAGTCATTTTTCATAAGATCACCAAATTTGTAGAGGAGTTAGTTTATGGTATTACTGAATAATGATCCTGCAACATTGGTTAATGGAATCAATAAATAGAAGAGAATTGGATGTTCATGACGGAAGCAAAATTACAACCTGAAATACCATGATTCAAGTAGTGCATTACAATCTTGCAAACCTATCTTCTCTTCTAATTCTTCTATCTAGGCTTCTGCAATGTTGTATCTTTATCCTCTTCATCTCTCCTTTGCTTCTATTTTTTTATGTCTAGAGCTGCACCCTCATTATGTATTGCATGCACTATGGTAGGTGTACATTTTTGTACCCCAAGGTGATGGGAGAGTGTACATTTTTCCTATGGAAGTGGAAGCATCAATGCCCTCACATATAAGTTTGCAGATACATCTATTCACTCAAGTCAATAGCTCTACCAGTTCTTATGAATGAACCCAAGAGGTTTTGGTCTTTCAAACTAGACCATGAGACGTCCATAAAGAAAGTTATACCATGCAAATTCTACTATGAGAACCTCTGCCTCTAAGAGACGCTACTCAATTCTTTCAATCTAAACTGGATTTTTCTCTAAATATGTGGATTTTAGACTTGAGCTTCAAGAAAGTTTAAAAAGACTATTTTAGCTTTCCAACAAGCCAAATATTACAAGAAATGGATACCATTTTAAGAAGGAATAGTCAACACTTAGAGCTAACTAGCTCCTTAAAAGACAAAACAGAGTGTGACCTATGATTATTCAAAGTATGGAAAAAGTGCTCAAGTGAGGAGAAGGCTATCTGAACAACGGATCTTTGATTTGAGAGTATTGAGGAGAATTCAAATTCAAATTTCCTTGCACAAATACTCATGCTTGGATATTGTCTTTGTAATGCTTCAAGTATCATCAATTAAGATGGTTCATATGAACCTAAGCTTGGAGCTTGATTTCAACATTCACCTTCAAGCTTCAACCTTCAAGTTTTCATCCAAGCGCCGTCCTTCCAATTCCTCTTTTGAACTTTTCTAGCTTGGTTGAATCCAAGGCATTGCTGAACCTATCACCACACTAATATTGGTACTTAAATGTTGCAGTCACCTCCTTAGCGTGCTCCTTCTCTTTGATGTAGTGATAATGTGCACCCTATATGTTTGCTTCTAGTATGGAATATATGATTGATAGATAGGTACAAACTACTCATGTTGTCACCTATGATTGGAAATTGATTGACTTGCAAAGGGAACTCAACCATAAGCCTCTTGAACCACGAGCTGATATGTAACTTGTGCCAATGCTCTATATAGAGCAATTTTAGGTTGCTTCTTAAGAATCCATGAATTGACTTTCTTCCCTAGCATCACTACATTTCCATGTGTGATCCTATATTCTTTGGATCCAACCCTATCAACATATGTATATGCTTTCACATGCAAATCATTTTCAAAAGGATATAAAAGAACATTTATAATACCTTTGATATATCTGGGTACCCTTGTAGCTACAAGAAAATGAGGGACCCTAGATCTGTGCCCGAATTGAGATAATAGACAAATTGTATACGCTAGGTCCAACTTTGTGATAGTGACATAATTTAAAGAGCCCACCATAGACCTACATAAGAGTGCATCTTTAACCTCATTCTCTTGCATTGAACTAACTTTCATATTGACTTCCATTGGATTTCTCAATGGTTTGTATTTTTTAAATCCAGAATTCTTCAATACATCCAAGATGTATATCCTCTCCATGAGTGAGATACCACTATCTTGATATATAACTTTAATATCTAGAAAATATATTAGACCTCAAAACAAATGAGATTTTGAACTCTATCAAATGTCTCTCCTTCATGTGAATGATGGCTTCCTCATGATCACCTATAACAATCAAGTCATCTTTGTACATACAATTTGACAAATGCTTCAACTTCTCTTTTGTAGAATAATGATGGATCAGCCTTGCTTTGTTTACATGTAAAACTAATCACCTAGTCTACAAGCCTTTGATTTGAAGCCCTTAGCGCTTAATTGAGATGAGAAAGTGTCTTCTTTAACCTAGAAACATGATAACCTTTAATTTTTATGTTAAAACCCGAAGGATTGGTCCATCTATACCACCTCCTCTAGCCCTCAATTTGAAAAATCATTCTTCACATATAGTTGATACATAATTCAATGCTTGCTAACTAGAAAAAATATTTATTTTGATTATAGGCATGTTTGCAAGATTTCTAAAGGCATATTTGTAATCCTTTTTGTTGGTATTTAGGTATTGATGTGTGTGAACACTCTAGGACTATCGGGGCATTTTCTCCATCTTTAGGAGTTTTTTCCCCCACCTTGTATATAGGCCCACTGCCCTAATGGGTTACTTATCTTTGTACATTCTAGTGGTAATACGTTCAGTATTGTGTGTTGTGCTTCAATCTTCTTTTCCTTGTGCTCTTTGCATGCTACCGCAGACGTCAAACTCCAATAACTGGTATTAGAGCATGTGGCCGCTTCATCTAGGGCTTTTTCTACACCTCTCTAGTGGCAGTCTCATAATCGCATGCACTTCGGTGAACATACTCAAGGTGTTCAAAGATCAAAACAGCTTGGCTTTGTGGTGCCAAAATCACGATCTGAGCTCATTTTTGCTTCCAAACACACTATCGTAGCGCTTATGTAGGCTATTTCATCTTTTTGTTCCAAAGGTATATACCCGTTTTGGTTCACCAGTATAAGCATCTCAAAGTCTGCTACAGGTCTAGTAGAACTCGTTTGGGTAGTTCTGTTCAACTTTTTTAGATACCGTCATTCTTCTACATCAAGGTATTGTAGTAAGTGGCCATGGCTGAATGCAGTGATGTATTTTTTATGTCGGTTATTGAGGATAGTTTGGAGGTACGAATTACCCATTGTGGGCTTATATGATGCGTAATATATTGTTCATGAAAGGACTATGGAATATTATGTAGGGTGTTAAAAGACATCCTTTTACACCTACGAATACAAGTATCGCAAATACAGGTGCTGGACTTGATGGAGATGGTATTGAAGATGATGATATTCTATAGATTCTTGTTCGTGCTTCTGTTTCTTTTTCACCTACTACAAAGCAAACTCATTGGGATGGCAAAGATGCTCAAGCACATGCATTGATAGCTTTGTCTATCAAACGTGCCATTATTCCTCACATTCACTCTTGGAGAAAAGAAAAGGATGCTTGGGATACACTTACCACATTGTACCAGGCTAGGAATGAGGCTCATGTTTCTTACCTCTGAAAACAATTGGAGAGTGAGCACATGAATGAAGGTAATTATATGGACATGTTTCTCACAAAGATCAAGGATTTGAAGGAACAATTGATTTTTGTTGATGAAGTTATATGCGATAGGTCACTTGTGCAGACTGTTCTGACTTCGTGATCAGAGTTTTGCTTCTACTCTTTGTTTGATGATGAAAGTCGATCCAAATGCCTTTCCATTTCAGGAGTTAATCTCTATTCTATTGCAAGAAGATCACTCTAGGCAGAATAGGTCCATCATGCATGTTGCAGATCAAGCTTTCCTAACTAGTCAGAAGGGCAAAGGTAAATGGAGATCTTCTACTAGTAATTAGAAATCTCCAAATGTTGCACACTCGAAAAAGGAAGACAAAGATGAGAAGAAATCAGAAAAATAGAAATTATTTTGCAAATATTGTAAAGCAAATGATCATGTCATTAAGAGTTGTCTGAAACTTGTTGCTAAAGAGGCAAAGAAGAAAGAGGCCGGATTGGTTGTTGTAGAGGCATCTACACCAAAAATTGAGTCTGCTAATCTTTTACATGATGAAGAATAGGTGTTTACTACTGTTTGCATTTTTGGCCCATCTTCTCATGAATAGTGCATGTCTACAGTACACTTAGATGTTAAGTACTTTGATAGTGGCGCGACCAAACATATCACCTCATAGTGCAATTTCTTCTCTTCAATCGAGCTTGCCCCTACAGGGAATACTGTTATATGTGCCAACAACTCCTCTTATCCTATTATGGGAGCTACTAAAATCATTTTGGCTACTACTGATGGTAGTTCTTTCACTTTGTCAGATGCTTTATTTGTGTTAGGGATCACAAAAAATGTGTTATCAACTTTTGCATTAGCCAAGATTGGCTTCGTTGTGAAATTTGTTACTGATAGATGTACAGTTCATGATCTGTCAAATGACAACATCATTATTGCTTCTCACATTTTATGTCATGCGTTGTATAAGCTCATAGACTATGAAAGATTTGTAAATGATTTGGCATGTGCAGTACATGATTCCCAGGCTATGTCAGATGCAAGTCTTTGGGATGCATGCTTTGGTCATTTGAATTGTGCTACTTTGATGTGCCTGCATAAATCTAAAATGGTGTCCTCTTTGCCCAAACTTAAGGCACCCAGAAAACATGTTTGTGAAGGCTGTATTTTGGGCAAAATGGAGCGTTACTCCTTTTCGAAAGATGGTTTGGTTTGGGCTACTCAAAAATTGCAGCTTGTACATAGTGATGTCTGTGGACCTATGCAGACACCTTCTTTTGGGAACTATCTTTACTTCGTCACTTTCATCGATGATTTTTCTACACATGCATGGGTATATCCATTGAAGGTAAATCCTGAAGTATTATGTGCTTCAAACAGTTTGTGGGTTTGGTTGAAGATCTAGCACCATGTAAAATGGGCACGCTCCATTCTGATTAAGGGGGGGGGGATATATGTCTTTTCACTTTAATGTGTTTCTGGCTTAATGTAGGATAAAAAATCAGTGTACAGTGCCATATACACCTCAATAGAATGGATTTGCTAAACGAAAGAACATGTCACTTATGGGGATGGCGAGGTGTATGATCAAGAGTCAGTCTTTACCATATAGTTTCTAGCTTGAGACTATTATGTGTGCAGCATATGTACTGAAGATGTGTCCCACCAAAGCACCGCACTCTATCACTCCATATGAGGCTTGGCATGATCAAAAGACATTTATTGCTCATCTTCGTGTTTTTGGTTGTTTGGCATATGCATTACTGCCTGAACAACATTATAGAAAATTTGATGATAAACTAGTAAAATGTATTTTTGTTGGGTACAGTTCTGAAAGTAAAGGCTATCATTTGTATCATCCATAGACCAAATGCATTTTGGTTAGCCATGATGTTTTTGTGGAAGATGTTATTCATCCATTACTTTCATGTACTAAGGAGACATCCGTTAGCTCCAAAGACATGTATGATACTTTTCTACCTCTTTTTATAGGTGCATAGTCTAGTGCTAGTCCTAATGAGGCAACTTCACAGCCTTTGCAGGTTTCATGTGATGATGTACATCATTGGATTTCTGATGCAGATTTACATGATGCACTTCTTGATCAAAGAGCTGATAGGCAAAAACTATGCCAAAATGGTTGGTGCAAACTTTGCATGACCACAAATTAGATGCACCTTTGTCATATCGTACTTTTTTAGGCTCACATAGTGCCTCTTTTGCATCAGATTGCTATGCTATGGCTACCTCCAGTCTGTGTGATGAGACTGAACCTGTTTTGTTTGATGAAGCACAAAGTTCAAGACATTGGATGGCTGCAATGCAATCTAAATATGATAATATCATGAAAAATGGTACATATTCTTTATGTGACTTGCCTCCTAACAAGAAAGCCATTGTCAGTAAGTGGGTATACAAGTTGAAGCGTAAACCTGATGGAACAATTGATAGGTATAAGGCTAGGCTTGGTGCAGATGATTGCGCCTAGGAAAGAGGCATTCATTTTGATGAGACCTTTGCACCTACATGTCGTATGACTACTATTCATAGCATCTTTGCACTTGCAGCTCATCATGATTGGAATGTACATCAGTGGGTTATTAAAACCTCATTTTTGAATGGTCAATTGCATGAAGAAGTGTATGTTTTTCAGCCCCATGGCTTTATGTAGAAAGGGCATGAAAGTCAGGTGTGTAGGTTAAAGAAGGCATTATATGGTTTAAAGAAAGCACCACGTGCTTTGTATGAAAAGATACATGCCTATCTGATTGCTTTTGTAAAAAGAATCAGATACCATGTCTGAGCCGATTCCAAAAGATTTGGAACGTGGAAAGAAATAACTAAAACTCTGTACAACCAATTCAAACTTCAAAAAGATATATTAACTTTCTATGAGTCAAGGTCTAGATGACTTAGGATTTTGAACTTCTCAAAGATCTGTTTCAAGGAGGTATTGAAGCATTTTTATCTATCTTTAAGAGAAATAAGTTGGATTCTCAAAAAGATTCGAAACAAATCAAAAAATCATCCAACCACAAGATACTAGTGTGGTAACCAACATCATTGTGTCGACCCACTGAAGTTGTGTTGGCGAATTTAGTATTTGAATAATGCTTCACTTGAGGCTAAGTTCAAATCATAATAAACCTTTCTGACTCCTTACTGGGAATGCAATTCGTGTGCATTTCTTTGAGTCAAAAGAGTGAATCTACCAAGTTATACTAGGAACTTGATACTTGACTTAGTCAATCAAATCCTTAGTTGAAAAGATCAACTAAAAATCAAAGTCCAACTTTTTCAGAAATCTATCAAATATTTTTGATCAATAACACTTAAGCTTCAAGTATTCTTAGAAGATCTTGGAAGTTACTTACTTCATATCTTCAGTTTCCTTGACCTTGAAGTTATCTTGAAGTATCTTAAGATATTACTTTTATCCTTCTTGAATGAAAACTTATCGTTGGAAGTTTTAATTCCCTGGAAGATAAAATCTAACTTCAAAATCCTTTCTGATACTAGAAGATAATTATCTTTGAACGGTCCGATGTCCCATACCATCTCTCCTACATCAACCTGAGTATAAAATACGGCATCTCATACCACCTTATTTTATATTCACATTAATGTGTGCTTGATATTTATCCTAAAGTCTAAACATATCTTAGAAGAGAACCTTCTTGCTTCAATTCTGGCTATGAGTTTTGAAGTTTCAGGCATTATCTCTAACTAGATATCTCTAGTTTTTGAATTGCTTCACATGATCGTCTCCCAATCATGTGCTTTATCTTGGAAACTTGAAACCCTCTAACAAAATATCGATTCTTCTTTACTACGGTTTTCAAATGAAAACCAATCAGGATTCCAAGTACTTGAATTTTCAAGTTCAATTGGTTTATCCTTGACCAATTTGTAGTGACAAGAGTTTTTCACTTCTTTTCTTTAGATTACTTGCTTTATTGATGCTTTAGGTACCTACCTCAGGGACTTAATAGGAAGCTTTCTACTACTTAAGTCTTAAGCATATGCTCATGCTCTTTATATTTGTACCAAAATCCATTTAAGGATAGATAAACATTATGTTTTACCTTCCACAGACTTAATTACCATCGACATGGTTGGAGGCTACATACTTGGAATATTTACTCTGTTAAAACTTGGAACAACATACTATTTCGATAGCCAATATTTGGGCAAACTTCACAATAGTTACAATCATAATTATCCTCGACAACCATGGCCAAGATTGATCAAGTCTTGTTGATCATGCAATAATAATAAAGACTTTGTCTTTATCATTCAAGATATCTTGAGCTTTTCTAAGCTTTTTGGCTTACCTGTAGGATTTTAGAAATCTTTTCCTAACTTAAGTCCAAGCATACACTGATGCCTCTTAGCTTCCAAAGCTAAGAATCTTTGATATACCTCTAGGTTATATCATTATTTGGACTTAAGTACCAATACTAAAGGTTTGGAATTGCTAAGGAACTACTTACTGACTAAAGAGTATGAAGAACTTCATTCTCAATACTTGGAAGAATGTTATGCCACCTATCAAGAGAAATTTTTTATCAGTTCCACCATGAGCCAAGATTTGCTTACTTATCAAATTGATTGATGACAGATGTAATGTTTGATTATCATTCAATTGGGGATTGCTATTTTTGCTTCTCACATTTTATGTCATGTGCCATATAAGCTCATAGTCTATGAAAAATCTATGAATGATTCAGCACATGCAATTCAAGATTCATAGGCTCTCTCATACACAATGCTTTGGCATGCACACTTTTGTCACCTAAATTTTAGTTGTTTGCTATGCGTGCAAGAATCTCAAATGGTATCTTATCTACCAAAACTTACTATAATGACTATATTTTTGGAAAATTTAGTGCTTCTACTTCCCAAAAGATGATTTAGTTCGAGCTACTCATAATTGCAACTTGTTCGTAATGATCTTTCTAGTCATATGTAAATACATTCTTTTGGGGACTACCTTTTCTTTGTTCCTTTGAATGGGTGTATCCAATGAAAGCAGTGTAAAAAGTGTTTATCTGCTTAAAATAATTTCTCTTTTTGCCTGAAAATATTTTTGCACGTAAATCACATAGCCTCCATTCACATCGAGTGGGAGAATACATGTCTTCTGATTCTAATGTTTTTTTTGGTGGAGTGTGGGATAAAACTTTAATACACAATGTCATATGTACCTCAATAAAATGGATTTTTTGAAAGAAAGAATGGGTCTCTCATGGAGATGGTGAGGTGTATAATCAAATGTTAGGCTTTACCACATAGCTTCTTGCTTGAGGTTGTTATGTGTGCAAGATATGAACTTAACAAGTGTTAAGAAAGAAGCAGCCTACTATGGGCACTTCTAGCTCTGAGGCTGAGTATAGAGCAACTATCACAACAATTGTTGAATGTGTTTGGAGAGGTATGCACCTCAATGTGCTTAGTGCAAGCATGGAACACAAGGTTCAAGTTCCTTGCAACTTCCATTGCACTCTCTCTCTCATTGAAGATTGTGATGGCTAAAGACTTAACAACACCCAAATTAGCTGAAAGGCATTGCCCACAAAGGATAATGTTGTGGACCTTTTTCAAAAAGGCTCTACCCAATGAGAAGCTTTGGGCTTACTTCCTTTCGTGAACTGATCTCTTTCCTTGTAGCTTGAAAATTCCTTATCCACAAGTGCTTAATCCTTGCTAATTGCATCAACCCCAAGGGGCACTTAATGATATATTTTTGTAGTGATGTGTGTGGACAAAAATACAATCTCTGATTCTGTATATCTACCTATAGCACTAATGGGTCATTTATCTTTATACATTCACTTGGTAATTCACTATGAGTTGTGTTGTGCTCCAAGGATTTTCTTCTTCATTTTGTTGTTTGTGTGCCTCTATATACCTGACATGCAATGTTCTAATGGAAATAATGCAAGCAATGAGGTTCAAGAGGAGGTAAAAATAGTATGTGCTAGCCTTTTCACACTTGCAAATTGACAAAAAGAAGTATTGAGCATACAAAACGTTTTCACAAAGGCTCTACCCAATGAGAAGCTTTGAACTTACTTCATTTTGTGAACTGATCTCTTTCGTTGTAGCTTGAAAATTCCTTATCCACGAGTGCTTAATCCTTGCTCATTGCATCATCCCCAAGGGGGACTTAATGATATATTTTTGTAGTGATGTGTGTGGACAAAATTACAATGCGTGAGTCTGTATATCTACCTATAACACTAATGGGTCATTCATTAGGAAAAAAAGTGAACCCTCCATGGGCCTTGTAAGGATTCCTAATTTTTAGGGATTAAGCTTAATCTTGTACTTTGTTAAGGGGACAAAGTGCATTTAATAGAGCACTTTTTGGTAGCCTGAAGTAGGCTTTTTTTTAGGCTGAGCTAGGACCTTCTCTCTCTTTTGCATATAGAGAGAGAAAAACCACTTTCCACCTCATCAAATCCGTCCATCTTTATGAATAAAAAAATGACTTTTTTGAAAAAGTCTTTGTTTTAGCTATTCTTTATTCAAAATGGCCCATACTTTTATGTATATGTCAGAACTTAATTTTTTTAGTCTTATATTTATAAAAAATACTTAAGGAACATACTTTTCAAAATACCTCCAAAATTTAAGTGCCACATCATCAAACTCGTAACTTTGGTTGCCCCAAAACATGAATTTTTTTTAAAAAGCTCATTTTCTCTCTAACATACTAAAAAAAGTCATTTTGACCTATCCACATACCAAAACACACTTTTTTTCTTGCACACAGCTACTATACTAGCCATTCCAGCCATCTCTGTGCTTCTTCCCATTCGGTGCTGGAGTTTTGGAGCATCATGGTGCTCACATGTATTACGAACATGACACCAGCACCAGCGCATGCTTCTCACTCAAAGAGTCTACATGTTCGTGTTCCTACAGAATTTGCACCAACAACTAGAGGTAGCAATGACATAGATTCTCAAAATGCACGACGTGTAGCTGGAGAGAAGAATATTGATCTTTGGGTCAATGGTGCTTTGTATCCCTTGGATCCAATGGCTAATGTTCATCCTAGATTCCATACTATCTTGACAATTAGCTGCATATAGAAGATGTTATGCCTGCATCCATTTATCATTCATCTACATCAAAGAAAGAGTTGAAAAACACATCTAGAAAGGGATTCACCTACACAAAGTATAACAACATATTTGTCAATTTGGAGAGGCTTCAAAAGGAAATGGTTAAATTTTACAAATCCACACTTCAAGGTATATCCATTGTTTTGATAATGACATTCATAGTATTTTTAATAATATAATGTTTGTTATTTGATGTAGATTGTGGTTCCAAACTCAAGTTTGTATTGAAGCTAGATGAATGTCAAATCATAAAGGGATGCCGTATGGAGAGACTTAGTGTGACACTCATGAACGAAGCTATGGCCCATGCTATTATTGATGATAGTGAAGAATCTACCCATCACTTTACATATAGTGTCCAGTCCGAGAAAGATATATGGTGGTTAGGTGCTATTGAATTACCTAAAGAATCCAATGATGTTCTTACATGGATTTTTAGTAGGACCCCATGGATCACAGAGGTGATAACTTCTCAAATTCATGGTGCCAAAATCACTGTAGAAAGCCTTGGTGATTTTGAAGTAGAGTGTCACTTAGGTGGAGACTTAAAGACTATCAAATGCATGTTAGGGTGCAAACAAGGTGCATCTACTCTCTATCCTTGTCCATATTGCACACGAGGTTATAAACGAACAAAGAGAAAAAAAAACAACATAGATGATTTAGTTGATGACATAGATGCAACTCCATCTGCTGAATGGGATATACCTTTATTGAGGTGTCCCATGTTAGGTACACCCAATTGTGACATGTCAGATAAGGATTGGAATCCCATTATTCCATTCCCTTTATTCAATGTCCACTTTTGCACCTTGCATGCCTTCATGAGAATTTTTGATAGACTATTAAAGATCCATATAGAATACGCATTTGCCATGAAGCCAGTTGATAAATCCATTCAAGCTATAAAGAAATTGGAGGAACTTCTTAATTCAATTGGTTGTCATGGTGGAAATGTAACCCTAGTTGTTAAGAAAGTTGGAGAATCTCAAGATAGCTTGCAACAAGTTTCAATGACAGGGAATAAAGCAAGACATTTTTTTAGAAGAGGTACTAGCACTCAAAATAATGAATGTTATGAGCTATGCATGATCTATGCATGATCACAACAGACAATGACTCTCAAGTTGATCTTTGTAATAAGAGAAAGAAAGTTTGGTCGAGCGTTGATAAGTTGGTAGGCTTAATGGGTATGACTAGGTCTAGTGCTATTCAACGTCAAATGTTTCAAGAAACATTAGTGGAGTTCACCAAGTGTTTCATTCAATCTTGGGGAGAGAGCAATATAACACACTACATTGTAAGTGTAATCTTCTTCTACAAGTGTTCATTGCACTTACCTCTTTCCAATGTACATAACAATTTTTAGCATATTTTGTTTGCACATGGAGCTTTTTTCATGCATCGATATGGGTCATTAGAGATTTTCAGTACCCAAGGAATGGAAAAGTCACAGTACAAAGCGAGGGGTGTCTAATTCAAAAACACCCGACATGGTGGTGGCCCAATGCAATCAAATTACATGGAGGAGATGTTTAATTGGTTTTACCGCACTACATTCTCGAGAAAGGTTTTTGTGGAACGATTTAGGGATTCAAAATTGGCAAAACTTGCAAGAACGATGCAACACAACCTTGCCAGTGAGAGATGGAAGTCATCATTAGGTCCTCTTCATCATGCTCAGTGCCGTGCAAGGAGACAACGAGAAGGCTCAGCTTGGAAGTAAAGTGAATTCGTTATTTCCCATTATATGGTAATACCTATGATTATTGTAATTTTGGTTTCAATGTGTTATTATTTAATATATAATATTCTGTATGGTTTTAAACAGGTTTTGTCCATTCTAGTGTGAACAAACAGTTTCTTAAGAAACTCTATAAATAGAGAGAACTCACTTCATTTCACACTTTTTGCAACTCAAGAGAATGGCACACACGAAGCAAACTGCAAGGAACGATCGCGTCTTCTTTCCTAGCCCTCATCTAGGGACACAACGCCCACCATGGTTGCAACCCCCCACCCCCAAAGACCTCGAAGTGGTTCCCAGAGCACATCTGTGCCTGTGTCACACGATGGCACACCACTTGGGAGCAATTCAGTGCGAGAAAATGAAGTGTCCAATAGAGAGGAGTATTTCACTCCAGGACGATCAGAGTCCATTTCAGATGATAAGCCACCAACAAGGATACCCATCAAGTCAAGACCGAAATAGAAGTTGATGAGAAGGAGTGTACCAGAGAGCGAAGAAGATTCATCCCCGAATGAGGAAAGCAGCAATCAACCACCATGGAATGATATGGAAATTCCAACGAGCCATAGGGTGACACATGGAGGTAGAACACTTCCACAAGGACAAGGGAAAATACCAACAGAGGAGGAAAGAGAGCAAAGTCAACAACTACATCAACAACAAAATGTGCAAGATGAAGGTGGGCCCTCACATCGTATACATCGGAGAAAAAAGAAACTATCAACCACGACATCGACCTCAATGCCAGCCAGACATACGTCCCAACACAAGAGCTCCACAAAGACGAAGGAAGCACTGCAGGGCTTTTGTAGAGATACGACACTACCAAAAGTCCGTTGAACTACTCATACCACGAACAGCTTTTGCAAGGGTAGTGAAAGAGGAACTACAAAGCTACCAAGAGTGGGACCCATTTTAAAACTAAAGTTGATACCTTCAAATAAAACAATCATGCACAGAACTCTCAGAAAAAAAACTTTTGCTCATAAAAAAGATTGAACAGAATCATTAACCAGAATAATATACACCACAACACAATAGAAAAAATAAATTCTCACAACTTTAAAATTATAATAAATTGCCATTGGAAAAACCAAAGATTTGGCAAATTGTACATCATATTGAGATCAAAAAATTTTGCATGCTACATGTCTTGCATGTTAAATACATTGTTGGAGACGAAGGATTATAAATGCAACATAGGTTGTGTATACACTGTAGCACTCAAATAGTTCTTGTGCATGACAATGAAAGTTGAGTTCCATCCACACTCTGTTCAAGGACTTTAATTTTATCCTCCAACCTCTTACGAATCTGCAAACAAATAGAAAACTTTAAATGAACATATTTGAGTGTAAGAATTTGTATAAACAAAAGAAAAAATACCATATGGTACTTACCTTATGCCCTTGTATTTTGAACTTTGATTGATCCAGATCCTCAAATCCCATGATTACTAGATGTTCTCTCACATTGGCAAGAGTCCAATGATGATTTACTGAAATAACTTCCATTTCGTTGTTGGGTAGATTTATCTTAATTTCAAATGAAATTAAAAAACCCTCAGAACTTTGTAATGGTATCCATTCACCAAGTTTACACATCCAACGATCATAATAGAATCTAATGTACAATGAAGTACGATGTTTCAAGTATCAAAATCCTATGCCTGTTGCACCAATTTTACAAATGTATCTATCCCCTTTGGTGCATCCTTCTACAAGTCCCCAATTTTCACCTAGCAAACCCTCTACCTCCTCATATGTGATACCTTTTAACATGAACATTGTTGAAGTCTCTAGAATTGTGAATATCTGAAATAAATGTACAAAACAATGAACAGGAACACACCAATGTAATCCTATAGATCTTGAAACTCTTGTAAATTTCAAAGAGTTGTGTATGTCCATCACCATCTTATGCTTCAAAGATGTTAATGTCCATACATAAGGTTGCGGCCACTCGAGCTTTAAGAGAGAATCTACCTTAATCATCTCTAACCTGCCAAAATCATTTGATGAAGAGGGTACAACATATGTATGTGTGTAAAAGAAAACTGTCTCACGTAATAGCTGAGCAGGACGGGCTTGTGGAAAGACTATCGACCCAACATCTGCATGCAATGCTTGGAAAGTACCTGTAAGACTATGAAATGGTTGTTCAAGACTATGAAATGGTTGTTCTTTCACCAAGGTAGAAGGAAATATGTCTACAACAAAAAACTACACAACTTAGCTAGGTATATTATGAAATTTGGACAAAAGTCAATGACTAATACTTAGAGTTGATAGGATATCTCATTTTGTTTGAGTTTTCCTATTTCATGGTTGACATTGTGAACACATGTTGTACAATGGCAAAAGTTTCACCATTTTTGAGCTTTTTGAAGCCTTATAACTTCCCTTTCCAATGAAGATCCAAGTTTCCACGATCTCTCACACGATGAGGACCAACACCAGAGGGTTGCATGTACACCCATGCACCTTTGCAAAACTCTTGTCCTAACCAAAATACTTCTATAGCCTTGATATTGTGACATTTTATCGCGATAACCTCGTCTTTTGGACGTCTATGAGATTTAGGTTTCTCCATTGGAGTTCAGGCTATGGAAGTGACAGTAGGAATTCAAAGAAGATGATGCATGGAGAAAAAAATGGAGATGCAGGAGTTGCAATGGTGTGCTAGGGAGAGAAAGTAGTGGAAAGAAATGAATTTTTGGGACCTCGGTATGAAAATGTGAGGTTTTGGAGGGAGAAAGTTGCATTTTGAGTTATTTTTGAAAAAGTCACTTTTTTCACTTCAGTTCATGCATGGATTTTGATTTAGAACCCAAAAAAAGCACTTTTGATCCTAAAAAGTGGTTGGGGGACCATTAAATGGTGTTATGATGAGTTTTATAACTTTTTGAAAATTTTGAATTATTGGGCTTAATTAAGTTACGAGATTCCTTTCTCTCTCGAGAGGCAAAACTTGAACATAGGGGAATCCTGTCCCCTCATCCCCCTTCAGCCTAGTGATTTATAGGCTATAGACTGTGTCCACCACCCTCCTCTCATTGGTCCATCACTAATCACTCCTTAATCCAAAAGGCCCATGCAGGGCTCATTTTTTTTTCGTAATGTTATCTTTGTACATTCACTTGGTAATTCACTATGAGTTGTGTTGTGCTCCAAGGATTTTCTTCTTCATTTTGTTGTTTCTGTGCCTCTCTATACCTGACATGCAATGTGCGAATGGAAATAATGCAAGCAATGAGGTTCAAGAGGAGGTAAAAATAGTATGTGCTAGCCTTTTCACACTTGCAAATTGACAAAAAGAAGTATTGAGCATACAAGACTAGAGGAAGAGACAAAATATTTCTTCTTCTTCAGCTTTCCTATATACAATTCAACAATGACTTCTCATAGAACTATTCCACAACAAGCCTTTTGGATGTGTGCTAGATTTATAATACAATAGTGTGATGGATTCTTTATTAAAAATCTCAAGCCAACCCTTCACAAGGCACCAATCTATATAATCCCTCATAAGACTAGGATTTAAGTCTTGGTTCTATGATCAAATGGATTTCATAGTAGTTCCACAAGTATATCTAGATGTGGGAGCCCTTTGTTCAATTCTTATATGAACCTTACCAAAAAATTCATGCCAATGGAGCAAATGTCAGTGATGGTGTTTCAGGAGGAAGGAAAGGGAGTAGCTGATATCGTTTTTCCACTCACAATCTAGCAAGAAATTAGTATGGAGCACAAAAGGGGGAGAAAAAAAAGACATCCGTCCTTCTTCTTCTCATCTATATATAAGTATGAGTTCTCAAACAGCATAAAAACCATCAAGTAATAGGGCATGGTAGGTGATATTATGATCAATAGGTAAGATGTGTTGACATCATAATAGAAAGCATTTAGTAATATGGAAAGATAGGTGACATCATGATCAATAGATAGGATGTGTTAGTGAAATCCACGAAAAATATTTTTAGTGCATATATTCAAAACACCGCAAGTGCATATCAATGCCACCAACACATAAGCCAAATATAAAGAAAAGAAATGTAAAATTACCTTGCAATGCAATTTGCTGAGTTTGATATCAAACACTCCTCTTCGAGATCAACATCATCTCTCACAGTACTAACATCAATTAAATTATTTTAGATTCTCTCCATGAGGTGGCTTGATAAAAGTACCAATACCAAAGCCATCTCTCTTTGTAGTGGTTTGATAAAAGTATCAATACCAAAGCCATCATGTGGCCGTCATGTAGCATGCATTATCAAAATTGGAGTTCACATGCCGAGCTCAAATTTGGCCAAGGGATATACTAGAAAAGCAGCTCAAATCAAAGCTTTTTTTTATCTCTGAAACACCTTGAGTATGCTCATCAAATTTCGTGTGAATCTAAGACTGCAAACGTAGAAGTGTCGACGACGCCCTAGATGAAGCGACGACCTACTCTAATACCAATTGTTGGAGTTAGACATCTGGAAAAGCATGCAAACAACACAAGGAAGAAGAAGAAGCTTGGAGTACAACACACAATAATGAATGTATTACTTAAGAATGTACAAAGATAAGTAGCCCATTAGGGCAATAGGCGTATATACAATCCGGGGGAAAAAAACCTCCTAGAGAGGGAAAAAGGTACCTCGAGGCTCCTAAAGTGTTCACACACATCACTATCTAAATATATCAACAATCATTTGTAATATGTGGAGTAAATGAAGTGTTATCATTTGAGTTAAGTGGATGAAATTTAGTGTAATCATTTGTAATATGTGGATTAAGTGATGTGGTATCATTTGAATTATATGGATTAAATGAAGTAGTATCATTTGAATTACGTGGATTAAATGAAGTGGTATCATTTGAATTGTGTGGATTAAATGAACTGGATTCATTTGAGTTATACGGATTAAATGAAATGGATTCATTTGATTTATATGGATTTAATGTTATGGATTCGTTTGAGATAAAATTAATTTTTTTTGTTTTGCAGATTTGAAAGTAGAACATGGCAAGAATGCGAGATGTGAATGATGATCTTGATCATACTGAATCTCAAAGGATTTAATCTCAGCAAAATGCTCAATTTGCATAATCAAGATTATCATCTTTATTCCATCAAGGTTTAGAGCTAGAGGGATAAGAAAGAGAAGCATTGCCAATGAAAGAAGTAAAAAAGCTATGTCAAAATCAGCTTGTTTGTGATGTTCTCTTTTGGGTTATAGGAAGGGAAAAAGAAACAACACCCTTAAAGCTTTTAGAATTACAACATAAAGGTCTATCAGAAACTCTACTTTGATATTTTGTGCAAGTTGAGAGATCATTACCAAATAATAATCAAATAGCATTATATTTGATTCAAAAGGTTTTTGTACAAGATATTCTTCATCAATGTGTAGATTATCCAAAGAATGTAAGTGTCGGTTTGGGTCATCCTCAAAATGGTGCAGAATTTCATAATCAAGAGTGTATATATGTGTATGTGTATGTGTATATGTGTGTATGAATATACTTAGGTGTTTATATGTCTGTATGTATATGTGTGTGTGTATGTATGTGTATATGTGTATATATGTGTATGTATGTGTATGTATATGTGTGTATGTATATGTGTGCATGTATGTGTGTGCATGTGTGTGTGCATATTTCTATGTATATGTGTGTATATATGTGTGTATATGTGTGTATGTGTGTGTATATGCGTGTATGTTTGTGTATATGTGTGTGTATATGTATGTGTATATGTCGGTATGTATATGTATGTGCATGTATATGTGTATATGTATATAAATATATGTATATGTGTGTGTATATGTGTATATATGTGCATGTCTTTATGTAGATGTGTATATCTGTGAATGTATATGTGTGTACGTATGTGTGCGTATATGTGTGTGTATATATGTGTATGTTTTAGTGTGTATATATGTGTGTATGTGTGTGTATATGTGTGTATGTTTGTGTATATGTGTGTATGTATGTATATGTGTGTATGTAGGTGTATGTATGCTTGTATATTTGTATATATGTGTATGTATTTGTGTGTATGCATATGTGTGTATGTATGTGCATGTGTGTGCGTGCATATGTGCATATGTATGTGTGTGTATGTGCATGTGCACCTACCTCGAGACTCGCTTGCTCATGGTTTCTCTTGGCTCTTTGCACTTCATTGGATTGCTCGATCCCCACAAAAATGTGGGGGAGGGGGCGGGGAGAGAACATATACTCTTGGTTGATTTAAATGTATAATCTCTATAACTAGAATGATCAAAAATAAAAACTCATTGGTGATCTTCCATACGGGTACTAATTATATATTCTAAAAATATTGAGGATAGTAGGAAACGCGTAGCTCTTTAGCCAATCATGTGTACTTCTTTTTGAAGTAGATCAAAAGAATTTCTACCTAGGTAGTTAAGTTCAAACTAAGAAAGAAATATCCTATAGTATCTGGTAAAAGAAATATATCAATGGTAGGAGACCCCTATACTCAGACGATGAATGAACTACTTTCTTGAAACAAGTTGAGCTCTAAAGGGAAAAATTACAATTACAAATTTTTTTGGTATGATAAGCGATTTTTGAGTAATGGAATTCGTATCTTGATAGATTAAGCATATCCAAATATTTTTTGATAGCAAAATCAATCCTTTTCAAGATCAACCACAACTACTAATGCACCCTTTCAATCATCAGCATGGTTGGAATTTCATCGATATTTTAGATGTAGAGTCAAGAAAATACAAATAGAATCATCTAGCCACAAGGTTTTCAACTAACCTCCTTTTATAAAATTAGTGAAACAAAAAAACTTTAAACAAAAAGATAATTATGATTCATTTTTAGGCTCATTATCCATCTCAGCCTTTATCAGTCATCGTGTGTTCATTGCTTTGGCTGATATGTTGGTGTTTTTGTTGATCATTAGATAATTTATGAGTTCACATGAGAAGGTTTTGTTTGATCATGTTATGAGTTTGACGTCCATGGAAGCACACAAACAATGCAAAGAAGAAGACTAAGCTTGGCATAAAGCACAATATTTGTTATATTACGAAGAGAATGTAGAAGATATGTAACCTAATAGGGTAATAGGCATATATACAAGCCTAGGCCAGAAAAACCTCCTAAAGAGGGAAAGAAGTGCCCCAGTGGCCCTAAGTCTGTTCACACATGTGACTACCAAAATATATCAAGAAATCCCTATAAGAGTGATGCAAGTGAATGGAACATACTATAGCTCAAAATCAAAGGAACAGGTATGGTGGATATGTATATTTTTGAGGTAATACTCTTCTTTCATATGAGTATGATTTCAAAATGACAACTTCTTGAAGGATTTCTTACATCATTTGAACTTCAACGTGAAAATGTCTATCATAAGATTCAAGAAAAATGCAATTGATGGAGATCATCATGATCCAACTTTTAAGGCCATCCCACGAATATTATTGACCAATGTTGATATTTGTCAATTTCATGGACTTTTTCAAATTATTGAGGAGCATGTATTTTCTTGCATTGGATCCATTATTATACATTCAATGTGTGCCACTCATGATTGTGTTGTTATGCATTGAAGTGTTGGTGGGAATCCCATTTTAGATGTCCCATGAAGATCATATAGAAGCATTTATGGCTTGAAGATGGATAAGGTAGACTTGCCTCAATTCCAAGCATGGATAAAAAATAAAATATAACTTTTTCCATCGAAGTAAAAAGAAAAAAAAAAAAAAGAAAAAAGAGGAAACATTAATGATGTGTAGGAAAGAGGAGAGGCAACCTAGTGGTGAGTAGCCATAGTGAGAAAAAAGAATTATATAGCATAAAGCAAGCAACTAGCTAAGGATGGATATACAACTCTCAAATCATCCAAGGATGGACATACAATTCTCAAATCATGTCAAGAACCAAGCTACAAGAGATAAGGCCCCATACTTGATGGATATTCACAAAGAACTCAAGGAAGAGATCCCTAGGCACAAGAGCAATAAAAGTATTATGGAGATGAGCATCATGCTCAAAATGAAGCCTATCACATTGGGGATAAAGTGTGGTTACTCATAAATAATCTAAAACTTCAAGGCCCTATGCAAAGCTAGACCATCAGTGATTTGGTCCATTCACCATCTTGGCCGAGATATATCCATTCACTTTCTAGCTCCAATTACCAAGTATCATGAGAATACATATAGATTTCCTTGTATCTATATGGGAACGATATCTGACTTCACCATTGAGGGGGGACATGCCTACTCCTTCACCACATATCTAGATTGATGATTATGAAGAGTTTGAGGTCCATCATTTCCTAGATTCGAGAATATCCACAGAAAGATCGGAGTACGTTGTACATTGGAAAGGGTATGAATTCAGCGATCATACTTGGGAACCTAT
This sequence comes from Ceratopteris richardii, assembly GCA_020310875.1. Taxonomy (NCBI): domain Eukaryota; kingdom Viridiplantae; phylum Streptophyta; class Polypodiopsida; order Polypodiales; family Pteridaceae; genus Ceratopteris; species Ceratopteris richardii. The sequence continues at coordinate 163,317,419 of CM035422.1, forward strand.
AGCAAAATTTGAGAGAGCACCAATCATGGTTCAAGAACTCCATAAGAAAATTCCAATGAGGTGGAGACCAAAGAAGATGGCGGCTCCTCGTAGAACTTCTTTCTTGAGGGAAAGGTGATGTCACGGGAAAAGGAAACCATGCTAAACCTTAAATACATTGTGACCTCCATATCTCATGATTAATTCTCAATTTTGAATATGCAAAAACCCTACAATTGACTCTCTTCTTGCTTGATTCTGATATCCAAAGTTCATCGTTCCAATTGATGATATCATCAGTGATATCATCAATTTGTAACTCCCATTCATGAACCACCCTTTAGAACCTATATAAGGAAGAGTTGGCCACATATACACTCAGTCTTGCCAATGCCACTCTTGGGAGCTCAAGGAGTCATGATTACCAAGTAAATACTTTCAACTTGAAGTTCGAGTTCTACTCTTTTCAAGGACTCTCTATTCTTGTGTCTTGGACATCCTTTCTTGTCCTATTGTAATCTTGTAGTATGATGTCCTCTCTCATCACTCATTGTATCCTGAAGGAAGTTCTTGTAATAAGAGAACTTGATCCATACCTATGATCATGGGTTGTGGGATCTTCTGTATCATCTCTAGTTGATTTATCTATACCTATCAATCCCCGGTTGTGGAACTTCTTATATCCATTATATATTCTTCTATTATTTCCCTATGTGGTCGATCTTCTAATCATAAGTATAATTTTGAAATCTTCTCTAGTTTAAAGAGCGGGCACAATCTAGTGCTCCCTTGACAAATGATGATTTAGTTCGAGCTACTCATCATTGCAACTTGTTCATAATGATCTTTGTGGTCATATGTAATTACATTCTTTTGGGGACTACCTTTACTTTATTCCTTTGAATGTGTGTATCCAATGAAAGCAATGTAAAAAGTGTTTATGTGCTTAAAATAATTTCACCTTCTTCAGCGTTCCTATATACAATTCAACCATGACTTCTAATAGAACATATTATTCTTACTTAAGACATCTTCGATCTATTTTAACTATTCCACAACAAGCCTTTTGGATGTGTGTTAGATTTATAATACAATAGTGTGATGGATTCTCTATTAAAAATCTCATGCCAACCCTTCACAAGGCACCAATCTATATAATCCCTCATAAGACTAGGATGTAAGTCTTGGTTCTATGATCAAATGCATTTCATAGTAGTTCCACAAGCATATCTAGATGTGGGAGCCCTTTGTTAAATTCTTATTTGAACCTTACCAAATAATTCATGCCAATGGAGCGAATCTAAGTGATGGTGTTTCGGGAGGAAGGAAAGGGAGTAGCTGATATCGTTCGTGCACTCACAATCTAGCAAGAAATTAGCATGGATCACAAAAAATGGAGAAAAACAAGACATTCGTCCTTCTTGCTCTCACCTATATATAAGTATTGAGTTCTCAAACAACATAACAAGATGCCCAATGACATAAAATAGATTATACAAGAGAAATTGTGATAGACGCCATCAACTAAAAGGGAAAGGTAGGTGATCTTATGATCAGTAGGTAAGACGTGTTGACATCGTAATAGAAACCATTGAGTAATATGGCAAGATAGGTGACATCATGATCAATAGCTAGGATGTGTTAGTGAGATTCAGAGAAAATATTTGTAGTGCATATATTCACAACACCACAAGTCCATATCAATGTCACCAACACATAAGGCAGATGTAAAGAAAAGAAATGTAAAATTTCCTTGGAACTTCATTTGCTGAGCTTGATATCAAACACTCCTCCTCGAGATCAACATCATCTCTCGTACTACTAACATCAATTAAACAATAAGACTTTTTCTACAATTGGAGAATTTTTCTACCATTGGAAACTAATTGTAGAAGTGATGAAGATGTAGATTTTGATGTAGTCTATATCCATAAGAATCAATGCCTATCTTTTCTAGAGATGGACCATGTCAAAGGTGTTGAAGTACACTTATCTCGTAAATGAGCAAAGAGATGTTTCTCTTTGAAGGAATATGGTGGTCATATAGGCTCGGTATATGTGAAAGGTTAAAGTAACCATTACAATGTGATCACATGCCTATAAGGCCTATGGCGTGAAGGGAGCACTAGATTTAACTCTCTAACTACAATAGACAAGATCTCATAAATGAACTTCTTATCATAAGAATACACGCGTAGGGAAAATAATACAAGGATATGTAACTGATACAGATGTCCCACAACCCAAGACTAATAGGTATGGATAACTGGACCAAAGATGATACACGAGATCCCAATACACGGGACTGTAGGTATGGAACAAGATATCTCGATTACAAGAATTCCCTTCAAGGATATGAACCAGATACAAGAATTAAGTAGAATGGATCTCGTAGTACGAGATTCCAACAGGACAAGAAACGATGTACACAATACAAGACTAGAAAAGACTAGAGCAAGAGACAAGACTAGAACTTGAACTGGAACTTGAAAGTACTTACTTGTTGAACATGAGCCATTGAGCTCCCAACTTTGCCATTGGCAAGTCTAAGAATGAATGTGCCAAACCCCCCTTCTATAGGTTTTCCAAGGGTAGTTCAAGGGCATTTCCAAGTTGATGATGTCATTGATGATGTCATCAATTGGAAACAAGACCTGTGGGTATGAGAATTCAGCAAATAGATGGTGGATCCTTGGGTTTTGGCAGGTTTTGGACACAATGGGATCATTACTTTCTCCATAATCAGAGCCAATCATCAAATATGGAAAGTCACATGAAATCTAAGGTTTAATATGGTTTCCTTATCCATTACACCACCTCCCCCTCAAGCAACGAGTTCCACAAGACGCGGCCACGTTCTCTATCTTTTTCATTGGATTCTTCCTATGGAACTCATGAACCTTGAATTTTGCTCTCTAAAGATGTTTTGTAGGCTCCCAAGTACAATCATTGATGTCATACCCTTTCCAATGACTAAAGTATTCCGATCCTCCTCGAGATATTCTTGAATCATGATCCTTAACCTTGAAAGGTGGTGAAGGACTGGGTCTCCCTTGCGCTTCCTAGGTTCGTCACAAGATAGGTGCTTTGAGCTTTTAGTCGTGCATTGTAGTGGTTCCAAGACCTTTGATTGAGTGCCTTGAGTAAGTACACCTCCTTGATTGAACATGAACTCCTTCTAGTCCTTTATCTTCTTGTTATCTTCATAATTTGTATGATCCATATCATTCCTAATCACTTCTTGGTAGTTGTTGGTTTGAATTTTCGAGGAATAATGGCATGATTATTTAACACTTATAGCTCTTGACTTGGCTTTCTTTGAATAACTGATTCTCACACTAAAAATAATGGATCATCTTGTTGTAGCAATGTTTTGATCTCTTGGACATGTTCAATCAAGTTCTTTACGGTATATTGAATCTCCTTGCATATGGAGTCCATGGTGCGTGGTCTTGATGAAGATAGTCTTGCCTAAATGTCACGCGAGCACTAGATTATGCTCTTTGACTACACTAGATAAGATTTCATAAATATACTTCTGATTACAAGAACACCTGCATAGGGAAAATATTGCAAGGATATGTAATTGATACAAGATGTCCCACAACTCGAGACTGATAGGTATGGATAACTGGACTAAAGATGATACACAATATCCCACAACCTAGGACCATAGGTATGAAACAAGATATCTTCGTTACAAGAATTCCCTTCATGGATATGAAATAGATACAAGAAATAACTAGAAAATATCTCATACTATGAGATTACAATAAGTTAAGAAAGGATGTCCATGATACAAGACTAGACAAGAATAGAGCAAGAGACAAGGCTAGAACTTGAACTTGAACTTGAAAGTACGTACTTGGAGAACACAACCCCTTGATCTCCCAAGACTGGCATTGGAAATATTAAGAATGAATGTGGCCAACCCATCCTTATATAAGTTTTCCAAGGGTACTTCGAGGGCAATTACGAGTTGATGATGTCATCAACTAGAAACAAGACCTCCGAGTGTTAGAATTCAGCAAATAGACAATGGATCTTGGGGTTTTGGCACGTTCGGGACACAATAGGATCATTAGCTTCTCCAAACTCTAAGTTAATCATGACATATGGAAAATCACATGGAATCTATTGTTTAATATGGTTTTTGTGTCCATGACATATGTTGAGTCATATAGGTTTCACCAAATGGGGGATTGATTTTATGAGATCCATAAAGCCACCATAAGCATGATCTCATGTTGAATACATCATTATATGACAAGATCTATGAAGGTTAAAGCTGGAAATAGATTTGATGTTCAACAAATAGTAAAATTCTTTTTGAAAACTTGTTCATTAGGTTTGAAGCACCTAAGAAATGTTAAAACATATAGGAGAACATATTGATTCAACATTTATTAAGTTAGATTTTGATAGTTTGTTGAAAATTTGGACATTAAACATCCCTAATCTAATCTCAGATTCAAGTACAGAGTAATAAAAGAACTATTTTGTACAATATATCACCAAACTAATCAATATTAGATAAAGACATTGGTATATATAGTTGCACCATGCTTTCTAGGATTATCGAGTAGCATAAAACTAATTCCGAGTAAAACTCCTATATCTCTCAAAGAAGTTTCATCAAGTATAGAGTAATAAAATAAATATTTTGTACAATATATCAACAAACTAATCAATTTTAGATAAACACATTGGTATATATAGTTGCACCATGCTTTCTAGGATTATCGAGTAGCATAAAACTAATTCTGAGTAAAACAATTTTCGAATTTTTCTATGGCTATAATGCATTTCTTCTTTTGGATTTCTTTTGTACTTAAGGGTAACTGAGTAATGAACAACCAAATCATCTAGATCCATTGGAATATTTAAAAGAAGAAAATCTGAAGTATTGGTATAGAATAAGGAGACAAAAAACTATTAGTAATCCTATTATCACGTATACATATAAATTATAGTGATGTGAGATATGTGGATTGGAAATGGATAGTGGGAATAAAAGAAACTTGATCCAACTAGTTCCTTGTGTCTAGCATCAGAGGATTTGAGAAGGATAATATCCAAAGGTCCTAAAGCTTTGGTCCAAAGGATTTCATCTCTAGAAGCACCTTTAGTGAAAATTCAAAAGAGATTGGAAACAATTTAAGTCATCCATAAGCGCCATAAAGTGGATTTGATGATTAAAGCTATTTGAGACACAAGATCAATAAGGAAGGAATTAGAGCATTACCTTCTCCTAAACTGAGTCATATAGCACAAAGTGATCAAGTGGAAGAATGGAACCACAATTGAAGATGTCCCAAGAATAAAAAAGACACTCAAATTTCAGCAAACTCTCAGTAGAAAATGGTGATTGATCTATTCTTGAATCAAAACAGAAAATAACTTGAAAGAGCGCTTGCATCCACTTATGTAGCATGCGACAAAAATTTTTCTTAAGAAAATCCTCAAACATGGAATTCGGAGCAACATGAAAGCTACAAAAATTTGTGTTGTTGCACTATGGTGCAAGAGATCTCATCCATAGGTGAGATGATATTGCTGTTAGTATATGATCAATGTCTACCCCTCATGATTGTATGCACATTTTAAGGCCCCCTTTATGAGGAGAAGCCAAGCATGCATTACCCAATTGATGGGAATCCCAACTTGAATGTTGGATGAAGGTCATATTGGACCATGTAAGATATTATAAGAAAAGGGAGTTATCAGGGTCCCCAATTGTGGGGTCCGGGGAATATTCCATGGAATATTCCTTGTCGGAGTCAGAAATCATTTATATTTGTTAGGTCGGTTCAACCAGTCTAAGCCGTGTATGGCAATTACGCGGGCGGTGGCCGCCCACGCTCTACCACCCATGTATAGCCGTCCATGGCAGGCCACCCATGATCCTATATATACATGACTTCTGCACTACCTAAGACACCGAGTTGAAACAGCATACCTCTACCTTGTATCTCCCTATCTAGAGTTGTCTAGATCACCATTTAAGCTCTACCTTGAGAGCGCACGGGTGGACAACGCCATCATCTTTGTACTTGCTGCTAGTAGAAAATTGTTGAGATTCTCCTATATCTGTTATCTTCTCTGTTATTGCTCCTGTGTTATATTGCGTAACTATTGTCTTACATGGTATCAGAGCTGTAAGGTTCGAATAGCTTGAGAAGTATCATTATTTTAGCCTACTAGCAGACTAGAATATCAGTAGATTATTCGAGTGATTACATGATGGATTCATCATCGAACAGTAGTCTTGGTGCTTCAGCTAATGTTAATGCTGCACCTATTCGAATTCGTCCACCTGCATTCACTGAAGGGAAGCTGGATGGAACCAACTATACACTCTGGAAGTTCAAAATTTCTGCAATTTTGGACTCCTATGAATTACTTGACACTGTCATGGGACCGATGGGATTGGATCCAGAGCCTATACCAGTTGAAGATCCAGCAAATTCAAGATTGATGATTCAGCCAGATCCAGATCTTCTACGAGCTTGGAAGAGGCGGAATGCTGATTCATTATGTGCGATTGTCACTAGTGTAAGTGATTCTGTGCTTACTTTAGTTCAACATACTACTAAAGCACATGAGGCTTGGGGCATATTGGCTCGACAATATGAGACCAAGAACCACACTAAGATACAGAATTTAGAAAATTAGTTGGCAAATGAAAAACATTCTGATTCTGAAAAGGCTGAAGATTTTATCAAACGGATAAAGCATCTTCAAGATCAATTGGCTGCAGTTGGTGTTGTTATAACACCAGAAGAGCTGGCTCGAAGATCTGTACGTGTTCTTCCAGCAAAGTATGATGGATTAGTAACAGCCCTTAACACTCAGGTAAGGCCAACTCCTCTTACATTTGAAGAGTTTTGTGCCATGCTTTTAGAAGAAGAGATGCGGCTGAAGAATCGGCAAAGTACAACTGATGCTGCATTCTCAGCAAATGCAAAAGGTAAAGGCTCTTCAGAGGGATCAAAGAAGAAGCCAAAGAAGAAAAAGTTCACAGGAAGTTGCTTCTATTGTGAAAAGAAAGGCCATGCCATCAAGGATTGCAGAAAGAAGCAAGCTGATGAACGGAATGGGACTGTAAAATCATCATGGAAGAACAAAGAGTCTGCAAACAACACAGAGCTGGAACTTTGGGTAGCTATTGAAGAGGTATGTTCATCTGCTCAAGCTCGTGTTGATGAGCCATGGATTTTAGATAGTGGAGCTTCTCGCCATATGACTAGTAAAAAGGATTGGTATAGTTCCCTAGTGCCTCTGCGGGAATCCATCAATGTAGTGGTGGGAAATGACTCCAAGTGTCCAGCTGAAGGAACTGGAACCATCTCTTTTATCACTTCTCCAGGTGTTGAGAAAAAGTTATCCGATGTTCTCTATGTACCTACACTCAAAAGAAATTTGTTGTCAGTTTTTGCAATAACAGATCGTGGACTCGAAGTTCACTTCAATAAGAGTGGTGCGGAAATCATGGATTCATCAGGTAATGTTGTAGGTAAAGGCATACGACGGGATAACTTGTATGCTTTAACTGCTACAGAAGATAAAGATGTAAGCAGGTTATGGCACCGACGATTTGGGCATCTCGGATTTGCAGTTTTGAAGGAGATGCAACGAACAGGGATGGTTGCTCATATGCCTGCATTTTCAGAGTTGCAGGAACCTTGTGAAGCTTGTATGATGGGCAAGCAACAACGAAAGGCATTTCCAAGAGAGACCAGCAATCGATCTCAAGCTCCTCTAGAGTTGGTACATGCTGATCTCTGCGGTAAAATGTCTACACCTGCTTTAGGAGGATCTTTCTACTTCTTGCTGTTAGTCGACGATTATAGTAGAAAGATGTGGGTTTATTTCATTCGAGAGAAGGCTGATGCTTTTGAAAAATTTAAAACGTGGCATAAGTATGTAGAAAATGAATCAAGAAGGAAATTGAAGAAATTTAGAACAGATAGAGGAGGTGAATTCTTGTCAACAGAATTCAACAATTACTGTAAGGAGCATGGTGTGAAAAGGCAACTTACCACAGCTCATACACCCCAACAAAATGGCGTTGTTGAGCGCAGGAACAGGACAGTAGTTGAAATGGCTCGTTGTATGTTGAAGGCTCAAGACATGCCTGATTCATTCTGGGCAGAAGCAGTCAATACAGCAGTCTACATCCTCAATCGAAGCTACACAAAAGCACTGAAGGGGATGACTCCTCAAGAAGCATATTCTGGTAAAAAGCCTTCAGTTTTGCATTTCAGAATTTTTGGTTGTTTCTGTTATGCACATATTCCTGATTCAACAAGATCAAAGTTGGATTCAAAAAGCAAAAAGTGTGTCTTCCTAGGATATAGTGAAGAGTCTAAAGCATACAGGTTATGGGATCCTGAGGCAAGGAAGATTTTTGTCAGCCGAGATGTGGTGTTTGATGAACGACCACACTTAGTAGAAGATAAAGGTAAATCTACTATCTCATCAAGCGGAGAAATATCTCACCTTGTGCCTATCAAAAGACAGGTTAAAGTTGAGGAGGAGGAAACATCTGATGGAGAAATTTCCTCAATAAAAAGCCAACCAGTTGTAGCTGCACAGCGTAAGCCACTACCGAAGTGGGCACAACAGCTCTTTGATGATCTTAATCCACATGTAGATGTACCAGAATCATCATCGGATGGATTACGAAGATCAAAGAGATAAGAGGAGCAAAGAAGAGCCTCAGAACACATTGTTAACATGGCTCTAATGGCAGATATCATGGGTTCGATAAAGGAACCTACCACCATTGAAGAAGCCATTGATGATCCAGATTGGAGAGCGGCAATGCAGTCTGAGTATGATAGTATACTCAAAAATGATACATGGGATCTAGTCGACTTGCCGCCAAAGAAGAAGGTAATAGGTACTAAATGGATTTGGAAAGCTAAGTATAAAGCTGATGGAACATTAGAAAAGTATAAGGCACGATTAGTTGCACAGGGTTTTTCACAGATTGAAGGATTTGATGTTCAAGAAACTTTTGCACCAACAGCACGCATGACAACTATTCGGATGGTACTTGCAGTAGCTGCACAAAAGTCTTGGCCTATTTTCCAGATGGATGTCAAATCTGCATTTTTGAATGGTCACCTCAAGGAGGAGGTATATGTATCTCAACCACCAGGTTTTGAGGTGCCCAATTCAGAAAATAAAGTTTGCAGGTTGAAGAAAGCTTTGTATGGACTTAAGCAAGCTCCACGGGCTTGGTACCAACGAATAGATCATTTTTTCAAAAATATGGGTTTTGAAAGAAGTACTTCTGATGCTAACTTGTATGTAACGAAAAGGGATAGCAAGCTAGTTGTTGTCATTGTATATGTAGATGATTTGATCATTACAGGAGATCATCAGGAACTCATCAATCAAACTCGGATCAGCTGGGGAACTGAGTTTGAAATGACAGACTTAGGTCTACTCCATTTTTGTCTGGGAATTGAAGTATGACAAAGGAAGGATGGCATTTTCATCTCACAACAAAAATATTCCAAAGAAATTCTCAAGACATTTGGAATGATGGACTGCAAACCAACTAGCACACCTATGGAGGTAAATCATAAGCTATCTATGGATGATAACATGCCTGATGTAGATGCTAAGAAGTATAGGAAGCTCGTTGGAAGTCTTATTTTTCTGTGCAACACTAGACCAGACATTTGCTATGCTGTTGGAGTGTTAAGCAGGTTTTCCAACAAACCTAAGGAGAGTCACTGGAATGCTGGAATGCGAATTCTAAGGTACATTGCAGGAACCTTGGATTTTGGTATTTTGTATACCACAGGTGATACACTCCAAGGATATTGTGATTCAGATTGGGCTGGAGATTGTGATTCTAGAAAATCAGTTTCTGGATATTGTTTCTCACTTGGTTCAGGAATATTTTCTTAGGTAAGTAGGAAGCAACCAACTCTCGCACTCTCCTCCACTGAAGCAGAGTACAAAGCAGCTTGTTTTGCTTCTTGTGAGGCAGTCTGGTTAAGGAGAATTCTTGCAGATCTTGGCTTTCCATCAAATATGCCAACTGTACTCAAGTGTGATAATCAAAGTTGTATGGCTATTGCAAAGAACCCAGTATTTCATGCTCGCACCAAGCACATAGAAGTACAGTACCATTACATTCGTGAGCTAATTGAAGATGAAATTGTGGAGCTAGAATATTGCCCAACAGAGGCAAATTGTGCTGACATATTCACTAAAGCACTTGGAAGAGAGCAGCTCAACAAGCATCTTCAACAGATGGGCATAGGACCGAGACCTACTTGATTTATCATCGGTAAACATTGAGGGGGGGTGTTAGTATATGATCAATGTCTACCCCTCATGATTGTATGCACATTTTAAGGCCCCCTTTATGAGGAGAAGCCAAGCATGCATTACCCAATTGATGGGAATCCCAACTTGAATGTTGGATGAAGGTCATATTGGACCATGTAAGATATTATAAGGAAAGGGAGTTATCAGGGTCCCCAATTGTGGGGTCCGGGGCAGCGTTGAGCAGCCCCGACTGGGGAGTCCAAGGGGGCCAGTGGGCCCCCTGGCTGGGGGGTCCCAGGGGGCCAGCGGGCCCCTTGGTGGGGGTCCGGGGGCAGCGCCCCCGGCGCGACGGTAAAGGGAATATTCCATGGAATATTCCCTGTCGGAGTCAGAAATCATTTATATTTGTTAGGTCGGTTCAACCAGTCTAAGCCGTGTATGGCAATTACGTGGGCGGTGGCCGCCCACGCTCTACCGCCCATGTATAGCCGTCCATGGCAGGCCACCCATGATCCTATATATACATGACTTCTGCACTACCTAAGACACCGAGTTGAGCCAGCATACCTCTACCTTGTATCTCCCTATCTAGAGTTGTCTAGATCACCATTTAAGCTCTACCTTGAGAGCGCACGGGTGGACAACGCCATCATCTTTGTACTTGCTGCTAGTAGAAAATTGTTGAGATTCTCCTATATCTGTTATCTTCTCTGTTATTGCTCCTGTGTTATATTGCGTAACTATTGTCTTACAATTGCTCATCTCTTCTTCTCATGGCCTAAGGGTACTCTTATTTGGAGAAGATTCTATGAGAACCTCAAGCTCGACCACCTGATTGAATTCAAACATGCTTTTCTGGATAAGACATTTGGTTTCTCCTCAATCCTTTTGGACCACTCTTAGAAGCAAATACACTTGGAAAATCTAGAAGTAGAGATTATATTTCTACTTTGTAAGTTTGTGGAATGAAAGGTCCACAAAGACGTCCCTTGAACTCATGGCTATAAGGATTAGGAAATTCCAAAAGCCCCCCCCCCCCCCCCCCCCCCCAAAGCTTTGAGAACTAGGGGGTTTTTCTTTTATGCTCAAATGCAAGTGAACCTTGCATAAAGGGATTGAAATTTTTAATTAATCTACTGAGTTCAACTTTTTAGTCTCTCATAATGAACCTCATCGATCCCTCTTGCTAGGGAAGATGGGACTATTGGTTCTTTTGTATCTATCATGTTCTTCTTATGAAGAGATAGAAAACGTTTTCTATATATGGTTGGAAAACATTGTACGTATAGGGCATGTATAATTTCATAATGGTATAGGTTCTTCCAAACAGACGTATCTCATCCACAAAGAATAACAATATCCTTGCATAAGTTAATACAAATGGGTAGAGCTCAACATAGAGATCATTGGAAGAAAGGGCAGAGCACAAAGACTAACAACAACAAATATAAAAATCAATGGAATGTTAAGAATAGGAGGTCTGATAGGGTAAGGTATCCAATCAAAAGATTTACATATGATTCAAATATGGATAGACATTATGTTTGTATGAGCAAGGTCATTGAAGTACCCACATGTTTTGAAGAAGCCAACACATGAAAGGAATGGCAAAAAGGTATGTTGGAGGAGATCAAAGCCTTGGAAGAAAATCAAACTTGGAATCTTGTACAAAGAAACAAAGATATGAAGGTAAGTGGAAACAAGTGGGTTTGTAAGGTTAAGCAACATCTAGACGGTAATAGTGTTAGGTACAAATCTAGTCCTATAACAAATGGATTTTCTTAGAAAAATGGAATAGACTAAGAGGAGACTTTGATCCCTATTGTTAACATGACTACAACTAGAGATTTCATTGCAATTGTAGCACACAAGAATGGAGAGTATCTAATCAGTTGTGGATACAATCAAAGCAAAAAAATCCTTCATTTTTTACAAGATAGAAAGTGATTTATCTATCTACTTATGTGTATATGTAGATGATCTAACTATTATAGGAGATCATGAAGACGGTATCAATGACATCAAAGGGAAGCTTGGAAGGGAGGTCGAGATCTCAAGTCTTAGAGATCTAAGGTATTTTCTAGATATTGAAGTTACATATAAGGACAATGGAATTCGGTGCATGTGGAGAAAGTACATTTTTGATGTCTTCAAGAAGTATGGACTTACAGGATGGAGACCATTGAGCAGTCATATAGAAGTAAGCACAAAATTGACCTTAATATATGGTAATGAGATATAGGATCCACTTTTATAAAGGTTGATAGTTTGATCTTTCAATTATAGGTGTGTTGTCTCAACTCATGCACACACTTAGAGCTCCACATTTACTTACACCAAAGAGATTAGTTAGATATCTCAAGGTCACACTCAATGAAGGTCTATTTTATCATTTGAAGATGAATTTTGGGTGGAAGCATATACACATATTGATTGGGTTAGATATACACACAAGTGGATATGCAATGATGCTTGGAAATAAATTCATCTCTTGGATGGCAAACAAGCAACCCATAGCTGCTCTCTCCTCAGCTGAAGTTGAATATACAGGATTAGCTCAAGTGACTAGTGAGCTTGTGTGGCTCAAGGAGCCAATGGTTGAGCTAATATTGCATGTTAATCAATTTCCAATTATGTGTGGAAATATGAGTAGTGTGTATGTATCTTTCAATCCCATGTTCCATGCTAGAAGCAAACACATAGAGTTACACTATCATTACATTAGAGAGAAGGTGCTAGCTAAAGAAGTTCAAGTGAAACATGAGTACCAAGGACCAATGTTTTGAAATGTTCACCAAAGCTTTGGATTCAATGAAAATAGAAAATTTCAAGAAGGGCATTGTACTTTTGGGGCTAGGATGTAGAACTGAAACTTGAAGCTGGAGGGAAGTGTTGAACTTTAAGCTTCAATTTTAGTCTAAAATTGACAAATAGATGGACACCACTTGGAGTCATGTGGAGAAAGCCTTGAACCAAAAGGAACGACAAATCAATTTTAATTTTAAATCTTTTCTCAATAGCCAAAATGTGAATCACAATTAGGTGTGAGTAATAAAGTCTAAAATTTACGAAAAGTGATCCCTAACTTATAGGGAATTTTTGTAGCTCTATATTAACAAAAAATCAACTTTGAGTAGTATGATTCCTCATATGTGTGTTCTCTTGTAGATTCTTGGTAAGCAAGTTAATAGGTCTCTAAGCTAAGCAAGCCCTCTTCTTGCTTGTTTGGGTGATTTGAATAAAGTTTTTGTAGTCATAACCAACACAAAGATTTGTGTGTGTGTGTGTTATAGATTGATCTTCCTATTGAGCAAAGTTCATTATTCATATCTTACTCTTCTCTTTTTCATGTTTGGTTTTCTAGAAATCTAATTAAGTCTTCTAAATTTGGCTCAAATATAGTGTCATTTCTCTACATAATTTGAGACAACCATATTTAAGAGTTAGGAGGTGTCTATTTGTATATGCCTAGTGAAGTCCATAGCTTGTATGTCTTTGAGGCATTGGTTCTCCGAGTAGGGAAAGCCATTTTAAGTAAAACAATGTGAATTAGCAAGGTGTCAAATCCTAGTTTATGTTTGCAAACTTTCTTTGTCTTCATAGTCTCAGAGATTCAACTATTTTATTAAACAAAGGTTCTGTGATACTGCTTATGAGGCCACCTTTGCTTCAAGATTGCATAGGAAAGTTGAAAGTTCTCCCATCATCATAATGAACTTGATGAATCCCTCTTGGAAGGGAAGATCTTCCTATTGGCCTCTTCTATATCTATCGTTTTCTTGTAACTCCTCTTTTGATATATTATATGTTGTGTAAAAGAATTTTCTACAATTGTGGTTAAATGCTTTCTTGTGAGATTTTCGAAAAAAAAGGCATGAAATGGCATTGCTACGTACAGAGTAGTGTATAGACTACTACAATTTGATACCAAAATTTGTTGATAATTTTCTAATATTTTTTGGATCTTCATACTCTTTTGTATCTGTAGTAAAAGAAGTGATTGTCTGCTCTCGTTGAGTAATTATGTAATCGCCTTGAGTAATTGTGTTATAACCTTGAGTGATTGTATGATCCAATTGCTTGGTGAGTTTGATTTCTAAGTGAGCATAACTATCTTGTTTGTTTATTGGCTTTTTATTTTAGTATACTTAGTAAGCCATATTTAAAAAACAAGCATTGAATGAATTTTCTCTTCTACGTTTGGAACAAATCACTTTCTAATGGATAGATGACGTTTTCCTATATGCTTGGAAATACTATATGGATAGGATATGTATTATCTTAGAATGGTATAGGATCTTCCAAAATGGTGCACCTCATTCGAAAGAATAAGAAATATATCATGTTAATCATACAGAAAATAGAAATTACCAATATCATAATGAACCCCAATGTTTTGTACCGAAGATGATTAGAATTTTGAATGGATCCTTTATCAAGCTACCAATAGACACTATTGAGTTTCCTAGATCTAGAGATGCTTCATAATTTTAGAAGCTATTTTCATGTGTTTTGCCGAACTTATGTACAATGCTTGAAATCCCACTCGGGTAGAATTTTGCAAGAGATTGACCTAAGGCCTAACCTGGTGTTTTAGTTTGATGTGCTGCAAGGTTGAACTTGCAAACCGCTTGGCCCAAAGGCTGCAACAAAACTTTGTATTAAAGGCCATAGTTGATTGTCAAAAGTTGTATCATCCTACATGTAAACATGTAGGGGGTGTCCAAACTACCTATAGAGTTTGAACCATTATCTCACCACCTCAAAAGAAATAGGTTAAACTAGCCCAACAAAAGCCTCTCGATATATATTGTTGCTATGGTAAAACTTGTTAATTCTTTCTATGGTAGGGTCAAGTTCTATGTGGGGTTGGAGAAATTGTATCACTTTATTGCACACTTTTAAGGGCCCCCATTATGAGGAGAGACGTTCAATTGTGCATTGCCCCATTTACGGGAATCGTAGCTTACATTTTCGATCAAGTTCCCATCATAGAAGTTATAGCTTCTAGATGCGTTAGGTATACTTTTTTAATGTCCAAGTTGGATACTCTTAGACTTCATGAAATGGAAGCTAAAGCTATAATTACTTTAAATTTATCCCACATTTCCATTCAGATCATTCCGAATAAAGGAAGCCTTGTTGGAACCTTGATACAAGATTCCAACAAGGCTTCCTTTCTCTAGTATTCGTTATTCAAGTTGGTTTGATAGTTTGACACACTAGATTAATGGATGATTTGAGTACCCTATATATGCGGGATAGAACACCAAGCTGGTGATGTTTTCACATAGTTAAAGAATGTCTCGCTATTCATGCAAGGAAAAGTCTTCCCATTAGTCTAGTTGATAATACCTAGAGTTGTGTAGATCACCATTTAAGCTTATCCTAGAGCATGTAAGTGGATAATGGCATCATCTTTGTACTTAATATTAGTAACAAATTTTTGAAACTCTATTATAGGTTTGTTCTCTTTTCCAACATTTCTCTTATTGTCTCTTGCATGTTTTCTTACAAGACTTTATGGAGTTAAAACCTGAAATCATAAAATGCAAAGACACCTCAGATTGATGTCTACGTTGAATTTTTAAGATGATGAAAGACCATTAATTTTCAAGAAATTCCGAAGATATCCATTGCAACATCAAAGGAGTGGAGTAAATAATATTTTTTCATTAATCTTAGGAGATCTCAATCAATAAAACCACATGAAAGGACTTGAAATATTACCTATTTGCATTGAAATACTACTATAAAAGACCAATGGGATGATGTTCTTTCAAGACTATAGACTATAGAGCTTTAGGTGGCACTCAAAATTGTGTTAAAATACTCTTACAAGCATGATTTTCTAAATTTTGACACTAAATGCACTAAAATCACGTACAAAAATATAAAAAATACAAAACTATAAAGTTCCATATTATTTGGTATTTTTATAGTTGAACTTTTTTTCTTTGACAAAATATATTTGTAGATCATTCTTCATCATAAACTAAATACATGATCGTATATCATAGTCTCGACACGTATCTACCGATTTTCAGCAAGATTGTGTCTTGTTCCATGACGTCAAGGTTGTGCGGTGTTCCATATGGTGTACACAACCGCTATAGAAGTATCATTATCTTACAAGCAAATCATTCCTCATACACACATAGCATTTCGATCTAGCTTGTAAACAAGAAGTTTTTTGTTATGATATCTATGCACTACTACGGGGAGAAGGTGCTCAAGGTGCGTGTTTAAGTACATCTTGCGAAGGTGAGAAATCATAAGAGTGTAGTAGCGAAACAAATATTTCATAAGTGTGGATTTACATGCATCTATATAACTATAGATTGTAGATATGATAACATATCATAGCATAAGAACTTTTTAAATTCATTTAGCAATTTTAATATGAATATTAAATATAATATAAGAGATATTCTAACTTTATTTTTCCTTCATACTCATAGAACAAACAATAGTTCAAAAATCCAGTATTCTATAACAGCGAGTCGTAACAAACGAGAACTATGTCGTAAAAAGAGAACACTCTCGTCAAAAATTACATGTTTTCACCTCATTTTTGGAATTCCTTTACACCAGTATACATATATTACAAAAATGAGGTGAAAACAAGTAATTTTTGACATTTTTTGTCATTTTCTCAAAAAAAAAAGAGCTCAAAATGTAGTCAAAATTTCACTATATTAGGCATTGACGTGTCCCAAAATGTATATGATAAGACATTGACATGTCCAAAATCTATATGATAAGACATTGACATGTCTAAAATATATATAAGAATGTAGAAATCAATAGTTTTTACACAAAAAAACATTTTAGACATATCTTTAATGGGTGGATATCTGATTGTTATTCAAAATTGCTACAAAACATGGTTTCATTAACCAAACTACTTTGAGGCATTTACATAAGCACTAAAAATGTCTGAGAGCTTCAATGCAACTCACAACTTTGTCGATCTATGTCTACACCCTCATCATCTGATGCACTTGATTCGGTCTCATACTGTTGAGAGCTCTCTTCTTCATCTTCTATATCCACAAGAGCTCTATCTTCATCCACGTACATACCAAATTCTGCAGGATCATGCACAACTCTTCTTGTTTTCCTATGATTTCCTGTACCGCATACATCTGGAAGCTTTTGTTTTATCATGTTGATGGTTGCTTTCCTCAAGTGACCAGTTTTTGTCAAGGAAAAATCATAAACAAGAATATCTACATCATCCATTTTAAGAGTGGATGTGCTTCGAATATTCTTTTTCCTTTTTGAAATCTGTTCGTTTAGTATCACACACCATTCCTAAGTTATATTTACCTGTGAATGCATTACTACTTTTAGTGTAATACCAATGCACCACCAAAGCCTCTATTCTTCTCTGATCAATATCTTTAGTTATCTCTAAAACCTTTGCAATCCAAAATGGTCTGGTAGCCTCATCACCATCAGCAAGTACTGCAATAAGCGTTCCAACATTTATCTCTATTAAATTTCCTTGCCATCTTGCTTCTGCCTGTTTTGTCATCCTTGGGCCTACATAAATATTTCTTTCTGGTGGATGTATAAAACTTTGAAGTGCATCTGCATTACATGCTTGGGCCACATTCACGGATCTTTGTGTACAAAAATCCCATGTGAATGGAACATCAATTGGCCAGTGACCTGCAATTGTATACTGTATAATCTCTTCTTGATGATTGAAAAAGTCCTCCCACCAAGATACATCTTGATCTCTAGCATATTTTTTTGCACGCTCAATATGTCTCTTCTTTTCAATGAGTGCATGCATCCAGCTTTTACTTTGATCAACCACACTTCCACATCTTTTTGTATTGTTTTTATCTTCATATGGTGATTGTTCTGCACCATACACTGTTACAGTAGACAAATTAGGCACCTGCAATAAGAATCTGCATCCCTCTTTAGGCTCCAACCCAAGAGAAGATGAATACTGCTTTGCAAATAAAAGGGTTATTTCATCAACCCTCCTCATCAAGAATACATGGTTGAAACTAATATTGTGCAATGGAGCCAAAACCTTAGCACTGTTATCAAGGCCCATTGAGCAAAAGTGCTTAAAGTCATAAATCTGTGTGAGGTGTTGAACTTCTGGTTTTGGAGTATATGCTTCTGAAATCAGCTCAGATAAAATCGGAAGAGTAAAAGCATTGTTACGTGCCAACTTCTTAGAGAAAGTACTGAACATTTGATCAATGTGATCATGAGTGTGGCCAACCAGAAGAAAATTTACCTTAACCTTCTGAAATACCTATTTTTCAACAAGCATGCTTAAATATCCAAAGACTGTAGAATTTTTATTCTCTCTTGCAGTATTATCTAATTGCAAATATAGAGTTGGTGGCAAAAGACCCTTCCATGATTGCAAAACACGATGAATGACAGTAACTGTAAGGTTTGGATCATTATGCACATTCGGATATGTGAAGAAAACCTTGGACATTACAGTTCCATTGTATACCAAAGCACCAACCAAATGCATTTGCACAAGGACTTCATCTCCAACGTCCTTAGGGATGCGATAAATATGTGGCAAACAAGTTTTTTTTTTATCCATACCATCGATCAACAAACACATATAACGCTCCGGATTTCTGAGTGCCTTACTTCGATGATGAATTGCTTTCTTTCTCTCTAATGCTTGACCGTCACGATGGTTGTTAAGAAGGTTTTTAAAATTATGCTTTTCCTGTGGTGTTGTAGCCCCTTTTGCCATGTTTTTCAAAGTGGCGCAAACTGAACATTCACCCATTCTAACTTTACGAGGAATAGAAACATTGTTAAACTCTTCCTTCCATAATCGAGTAAAGTGACGATACAACACATACTTCTCATTTCTATTTTCCATGTCTTCTCTATATATTTGAAATACCTCTCGACGAGTAAAGTTATCTGACAAGTGCAACCTTCCAGTTGTAGGCATAACTTCACAATGCAGGCTAAAATAGTTCATCATCCAATTCATTGCATGACGTCCAACAGATCCTTTTGTCCCAACATGGAACGTATCCAAAATGAGATCCCCATTCAAAAACCCTTGTTGAACCCTATGTATTCTAAAATTTCCTACACCCATTGCAATTTTAAATGCAGCCCTACAGCATGGCATCCCTTGAGTAAAGAAATATTCAAAACCAACACGCGTTACTGACATGTTATCCTCAATCATTTGCATGCAAGAAACAAGGTATATATCTTGCCTTTCACTATCTAAATGGAGGAATTTTTCTCTTATGTGCTTTAGTTTCTTCATTCCTAAACTATACAAACATTTCAAACCACAACAATGCTTCACAATATCCAATGCAATCTGTCTATCTGAAGTAAGAAATTTAAATCTTTTTTGACTTACTTCACGAGACCTTCTTTTAAATCATAGATTGAGCTTGCTTTGCTTTTTCGTTGCTCCACATGCACTTGAGTCAGAAGGGAGATCAATGGTTGGATCAGATGGGAGATCAAGAGGTGCATTTGGTTGAGCAGCATTGCACTGTGAATTGGATAACTTAAATGACTCAACAGAAAACATGGAATCATCAGCACGTTCTAAATCATAGGGATCATCACTTCTCTGGAAAGGCTCAACTGAGAACAATGAATCAATATGAGCAGAGGAAGCTGATGCCCAAGCATCCACTGAAAAGATTGAGCTCATCTTCACTGAGTTCACAGAAGACTGAAGATGAATGACCTTTTTAAATAAGTAGAAATCCGAGATCAAGTGAAGATGTCACATCAAATGTGACATCAAGAAGATATGAAATCAAAAGCTTATTAAAGTACATTAAATAACATTAAACATCAAATTACATCAAATCACTTAATTACTCAAATATACACTAATAAGGGAACCAAAGATTTGATTCACTTTTGATTCAAATGAGAAACATAGTTGATTTCTAACTACATATGAGTCATTGAGTCTAAGCATTGTGAATGAATCAAAATATATCCAAGTTGAGTTCCAACAGGAATATATAATAAAATTGTTTGGAGAAATTTTACAAGAAGAAATTTTACAACTGGAATATATCCAAGTTGAGTTCCAACTGGAATATGCTATGCCATTGAACACTATACAAGAAGAAATTTTACATTTGGTTAAGATTTCAAGGACTAGGTTTTATTGTGGTCTTGGCTAGATATCAAAGAGGTAGATGAAAGTATATTAAAAAAGAATTATGTGTAAAAGAGGTACACAAAATGTTTATTCATACATTGATTTTCCATTTCAACAATGTGTTACAAGATAAATGTGAATATGAACTAAAGTGTGGAGGATAACACTATAAAGATGTCATTAATCTCACAACTTAGACCTGATTTTCTCCCAAGCAACAGACTCTAAGAAAAAACTTCTACATGAGATTAGAAATCCTCATGTACATACCATACTGTTGCCATTGAAGTTTAATTTCCATGCAAATGTATATAAATAGTTGCAAGGTTCTGTACTTGAATGTTTATTCATACATTGATTTTCCATTTCAACAGTGAGTTACAAGATAAATGTGAATATGAACTAAAGTGAGGAGGGTAATACTATAAAGATGTCATTAGTCTCCCACAGTTAACACAACTTTGACTTGATTTTCTCCCAAGAAAGAGATTCTAAGAAAAAAATCTCTACATGAGTTTAGACATCCTCATGGACATACCATACTCTTGCCATTGAAATGTAATTTCTATGCAAATGTATATAAATAGTTGCAAGGGTCTATGAATATTTCATTAAAGTGGCTCTGAAACAGCCTATTTGTGTGGGCGCTATTCCCTGGTTAGATAAGTTGACAGATTTAGTTAGCAACTGGACTCATTCAGTTAGATCCAGTTAGTCTCTGGTTCAAGTTACCCAATTGCCTATAAATACCAGAGGAGGAGATCATTTGCATTTTCAAAATCCACGAGCAAGAGAGAGCAGCAGAGCACAGACAGCCATGGAGCACAGAGCTCAGCATACCAGCAAGCCAAGTCTGATGGAGAAGAAGAATGTTGGCAAAAGTACCAAGGAGGTAGACAAAATCATACCATAAATAAAGATTCCAAAAAGATTCGATCTGTATGTCTGTGTAAAAATTCTGATTTCTAGGTATTTATTTTTCTTACCTCTAGAAATATGGATCCAAAGCATGTACAGCTCGATGCCTGGCATCGACTTTAAGGTGTAAGTCGATGCCAGGCATCGACTTAGGATTGCAAGTCGATGCCAGGCATCGACTTGGGCCCAAAAGTCGATGCCAAGCATCGACTTGCCGGCATCAACATGCACTGAAAAGTCGATGCCAGGCATCGACTTTAGGGTGCAAAGTCGATGCTTGGCATCAGCTTTTGGGCCCAAGTCGATGCTTGGCATCGACTTTTGGGCCCAAGTCGATGCCAGGCATCGACTTTGTGTGCAAGTCGATGCCAGGCATCGACTTGAGGGTAAAAGTCGATGCCAGGCATCGACTTGGCCCAAAAGTCGATGCCAGGCATCGACTTGGCCCAAAAGTCGATGCCAAGCATCGACTTGGGCCCAAAAGTCGATGCCAAGCATCGACTCTTGCACCCCCAAGTCGATGCCTGGCATCGACTTTCACCCCCAAGTCGATGCCTGGCATCGACTTTCACCCTCAAGTCGATGTCGGGCATCCACTTGCACACAAAGTCGATGCCTGGCATCGACATGCACTTAAACATCGATGCCTGGCATCAACCTGAAGCTCAAAATCGATGCCTGGCATAGACTTGGGCCTTTGAAAACCACATTTACGTTTGATCTGATATTTCCAAGTGCCTTCAGGGATGCGGAGTACAAGGATGAAAGGCCCATCAAGAAGCTCAGAGTCACCATGGGCTCTGGTGACCAGCAACGTGACAAAGGCATTGGTCACCAAGCAAAACCAAAGAAAATTATTGCACCATTATCCTCTGAGAAGGCCAGCAACCCACTAGGAATATCCTCAGGTGGACAGAGTAGCATAAAAATTCCTGAGGAGGATCCAAATATGAGGGAAAGGTCTAGGGAGACGGAGGTCATGAGGACAGATCGTCCACTTTGGGACATGACAAATCTAGAGTGGTGCCTTTAGTACATTGAAGAGAAGAATGCAGTCCTCCTTGTGTTCGCAGGGGCTTATGGCAGAGGAAAGATCACGACAACACAAGGTTTTCAGTATGGCCTTGTTTACAAACTAGATTATGAAGATGAAGATTCTGACAACCTGCTTTTCTTGGTGGAGACATCGAAAGGATTAAGAAATGTCATATGCAAGATGGATTTCTTGTGCCCAGAGTGCTGTGTTCTAGAAGGGCTAGCTCAGATATGCAGAGACTCAGTGAATTTCATCAAAGACCTGATGCCATGGATCCAGGGCAATATCATGCCAACACAACAAAAGAAGCCGACCCCTGTAAAGGCAAGGGGTAAGCAAAGCGTGCAGAAAAACCTCCAAAAGAAAAAGAAGATAATTTCAGAAGAGGAGTTTTCTGACTCAAGCTCTAGCTCTGAGGACATAATTGTTGCACCTGGTGGAGAGCTTGCATCTGGTGTTCTTGGTACTGAGCAGAATAAGATGAGGGAGGACATAGCTAGAAGAAAAGTTGTGAAGAAGGGGCAGTTGTTCCACCTGCCAATCAATATCATCCACAGGCCACCCATAGATCCAGTCACAGGGAGGAGGCCCCTTGAGATCAGGGAGCCACATAATTTGCACGTCCAGAATCTTAAGAAGAAAACGAAAATAAATCCTCATGCTACTGTTGTGCCATTCCTTGTCATGGTGGATCCGAATGAGTGCAGCTGTGTGGACGATTTCAATGAGGGTTTGTTTGAGGATTACACTTATTATGTGATTGGAGGTTCACACTCTGCAGAGGCTCGTAGACAGTTAGTGAAGGAGCACCCTACTACATTTTTCTTTAGGTATGCAGAGTGTAAGATATATGCTGGTCTTACAACTGAGGAAGCCAAGCTTCTTGCTTGGGATCACAACAACGACAATGACTACAGGCAGAAAATGTCATCCATAGAGAGAATTCGGTTCTTCCACCATGAATATGAAGATTGTCTTGTGAAGGAAGCTGGAAGAATACATCCCAATCTACGAAAGCAATGCCTTATTGAGGTTGGAATTGCATTGGATGAGAATAGAAAGTCTGATGCTTTGAGGAAATATGATCCATGGTTTCAATTGGCGTTCAGATCAGGTGAGATCTGGGATCTACAGGATAGAATTTTCACAATGTGGGAGAACAAGGAGGTCAAGGGCCAGAAGCAACGAAAGTCGAGGCCAGACCCACAAGTTGATCTGAAGGGAAAGGGAAGGAAAGTTGACCTTTCAATTGAAGAGGCTCCTGAGGACATGAAGTTGACCCCATGGAGGGCCCTTCAAGGAATCAAGGATGATACATTGATCATATCAACTTTGTCAAGGGTAATCTCGAAGGAGTTAAGCCTGGAGGAGATGGTGATTGAGCTCAATAAGTATGTATGTTATTCTCAGATCCTTTTTCCCTCCTCCCATGCTTCTGGTCTAACCTAGTCTCTTTTATATTTTTGTGTCTGTAGTCATAAGGTGTACATGAAGATTCAGGAGGTGATGATGAAGAGGCTGGGTAGCTTTTCTTGGACAGAGGTCCATGCAGACTATCCAACCACATCATCCTACAAAGCCTTATCAGAATATTTCATCCTGTTTCGTGATTGGGTAGGTTCTCTTATCAGAATATTTCATCCTAACCAATTTGATGCATTGCATGGCATCGACTTGGGGGCATAAGTCGATGCCAGGCATCGACTTGGGGACATAAGTCGATGCCTGGCATCGACTTGCAGCATAAGTCGATGACTGGCATCGACTTGGGGGCATAAGTCGATGCCTGGCATCGACTTGGGGGCATAAGTCGATGCCTGGCATCGACTTGCAGCATAAGTCGATGCCTGGCATCGACCTGCAACATAAGTCGATGCCTGGCATCGACCTCGTGGCAAAAGTCGATGCCAGGCATCGACTTAGGTCCCAAGGTCGATGCCAAGCATCGATTTTCAGTAGAAGGTCGATGCCTAGCATCTACCCCAACAAGAAATCGATGCCATGCATCCGTTCCTTATGTTCTGTTTGCTATATTGAAGAGCTCTTTTAATTGTCTTTCCAATTTTTTCTGCAGAAACCAAGGAAAAGTAAGTCTATAGAGGTACTAGATGATTGCCCCCCTGCATTCCTTGCTCACATTCAAAGAGCAAGGCATGAGAAATCTAGACTGAAAGCGAAGGAGATTGATTTTGATGATGAACCTGATCTTAAATGTTTCTCCAATCCCCTAGACCCCCTTAGGCCTGTATATTACAATGTGTTCTGTAGTGATGTAAATAATATTTGTTCTGTTGTGCCTAGAAAACATTTCTCCCTTCTCATAGCGGACATACCCTATGGATTTAGGATGTTAGGATCAGTTAATGATGATGAACCCTTCAAACACCCTCAGATTCGAAAGATGGTCACTGATTTTGCAGAGTTGACTATGTCTCCTCTTTGGAGGATAGTAATTTTCCATAGCAGAGACCAGTCTTTCTCTGTTTCAACTGCTCTGAAGGCAAGATGTCATGCTGTGGAGTGCCTCACTTGGTAAGTAATCTTCTTTCTATCTCCATGGCTTTAAAGATGCTCTCTGTGACTCATAGTTCTTTTTTGCAGGGTGAAGAAAAACGTAAATCACACTCCTTTGCATCGGTTTGTGAGCGCCACTGAATGCATTACAGTTGGCTATTATGATGAAGTAAGCAAAAGGAGAGTCAGGGAGCATTGCAATGAGAATGGGATCTCAAATGTGCTCATGTTCCCAGCCGTTACCAAGAAACTTCGTCATGTAGCTGGGGACATGACATTGGTTAACCCTTATCAAAAGCCACAAAAACTCATAATGAGATTGCTTCAGCTATTCTCCAATGATGATGACTGGGTCCTAGACCTTTTTTCGGGCACAGGTAATTTCAATTTTCACAATTTTCATTAGTCATGGTTGATTGAAGCCTCTAAGTGGTTTTCTGCTGTTTCAGGAACGACTCTGGCTTGCTCCTTAAAGATGTTCAGGCACTGCATAGCTGTGGAGAAGGATGATGCTCAAGTGAGATTCATTAGAATGAGAATCAATGGGCTGAATGAATGCCCAGATGAAGACCAAGAGGTTGGAAGGAAGCACATTGCAGATATGGAGAGATTCCAACCAGCTTCAAGGGAGCCTGTTTCCCCACTTGCAGATGAACCGGGGGACATGGCTGACCTTGAAGAGCCAATCTTGGAGCAAGAGAGGCAAGATAGGTGTTCTAATGTGCCAGAGGATCCCAATATCCTTGAGCCTGAGGAAAGCTATGATCAGCTTCTATTGTAGATTCACATTACTCTTGTAGAACACATGAAATGTAAAAGATCATTTTAATGGAAATATAATTTGGAGTTCTGCTTCCACTTTGTGTTCAGCTTGATTTATCTTGAGCATTTCTCTGATCATGTGTGAATGTTTCTTAGTATAATTTTGTTGAATATTATCTTCTCTTGGGAATGCTTTTGTGAAATGTATTTCATATTCTGTTAATATGGCCAGGCATTCAATGGGGATCTTAACCATACAAAGGGGATGATCTTAATGGCCTTGTTAAAATGCTCTGATTTTTGCAACACATGTACTCTAATTTTTGAGTAACTTTTAATTAGCTATCATCTGTGCTTGTTGAGGTTATAGATGTAATGAAGGAGCTTCGCGAATTCTTACTTGTACCTTTTCAACTCTAATCTATTGTCCAAGATCATGATGTGGGATTCTTGGTCATGCTCAACAACTAGTTTTCATGGCAGCAAGAATTTTAGTATATCTATCTTGACTACTTGGGATATGAGATCAAGCTTCTAGTGACAATATTTACAAGCAAGACTCGTGATGCTTTCTAGATATTGTAAAATACCCACTTTTTTGCTTCATATAATGGTATTTAGGTAAAAAGAAAAAGAGAACATGTCTTTGTTCTCCTTTGTTGTGACTCAGTGTTCTATGTCTATTGTTAGAAACTATCTATATACTATTATAAAGGGTTCTAAAAAAGTGTATACAAGTTGAGAGATTTATCTAAGAATTTAAGCGAACATTCCAAATGGTTGCCTTTTGAATCTCTTAGTCAAACAAAAACGAGAGA
>CM035422.1:163346391-163383891 GCA_020310875.1 Ceratopteris richardii
ATTGATGATATCATCAATGACATCATCAACTTGGAAATGCCCTTGAACTACCCTTGGAAAACCTATAGAAGGGGGGGGTTGTCACATTCACTCTTAGAGTTGCCAATGGCAAAGTTGGGAGCTCAATGGCTCATGTTCAACAAGTAAGTACTTTCAAGTTCCAGTTCAAGTTCTAGTCTTGTCTCTTGCTCTAGTCTTTTCTAGTCTTGTATTGTGTACATCCTTTCTTGTCCTGTTGGAATCTCGTAGTACGAGATCCATTCTACTTAATTCTTGTATCTAGTTCATATCCTTGAAGGGAATACTTGTAATCAAGATATCTTGTTCCATACCTATAGTCACGCGTTGTGGGATCTCGTGTATCATCTTTGGCTGAGTTATCCATACCTATTAGTCTTGGGTTGTGGGACATCTTGTATCTATTACATATCCTTGTATTATTTTCCCTATGCCGGTATTCTTATGATAAGAAGTTCATTTATGAAATCTTGTCTAGTGTAATTAGAGAGTTAAATCTAGTGCTCCCTTCACGTAGGCCTTATAGGCATGTGATCACATTGTAATGGTTACTTTAACTTTTCACATATACCGAACCTATATGACCACCATATTCCTTCAAAGAGAAACATCTCTTTGTTCATTTACGAGATAAGTGTACTTCAACACCTTTGACATGGTCCATCTCTAGAAAAGATAGGCATTGATTCTTATGGATATAGACTACATCAAAATCTACATCTTTATCACTTCTACAATAAGTTTCCAATGGTAGGAAAATTCTCCAATTGTAGAAAAAGTCTTATTGTCTTCTTCTATCATCATTATTCTTGTGTGGGTGATCCCATTGAGATATCTATTCTCTTCTTCAAAATTGGTAACCTTTTTTACTCCATTATAGGGCTATTTTCAATTGATATAGTCCGGATTGGTCCATTTGGCTTCTCCCTTAAGGATGCAATCACTAAAAAAACTGTAAGCTAATGTATTTCAACTTATGCATCACAAATAGGTT
This sequence comes from Ceratopteris richardii, assembly GCA_020310875.1. NCBI lineage: Eukaryota > Viridiplantae > Streptophyta > Polypodiopsida > Polypodiales > Pteridaceae > Ceratopteris > Ceratopteris richardii. The sequence continues at coordinate 163,347,404 of CM035422.1, forward strand.
TAGGGAAGCTCAAGCTACTAAAATAGTTCTTTTCACATCATCTGCACAAGCTTGCTGAACGAAATTCTTATCTTGATAATAAACTCTACCTTGCAATATACGAAATCTGAAAATCTCCACAAAGAATTCTTGTTTCTAGAATATTATAGTGAAGTTTCCCTAACATAAGTATAGGTACTAGAAATTATTCCCATTTAGGGTTTGTCTCAAGATTGGACAATCATGCATGAATTAACTCATGAAAGACTCCTTTTGGGGGTTTTGGATTCATCAGCCTTGACAAGAAATCAACCCTAATAGGAGTAGATTCTTTCTTAATGACCACTTCATAATCAAACTCATTGTAGAAGAAACCATCCTAGAAGCCTAACACTGTTGCAATGCTTGTTCACTAGATATGTCAGGGTTTGGTGATTGAAAAAGAATCTAAATTATATTTCCAAACAATGTTTGGCTAAATGTTTCTACTCCCTTCACCGTGCCTAGACCTTCTCTTGCAATTTTCTTGTAATTTTGTTCAATACTATTTAGCTATCTACTTGTACATGATTTTGGGAAATTTGATTTTCTTTGATTCCTAAATTGTGTTTCCATACAACTCATTACAAAATTTGAGGTATATGGAAATGAATGAAACATTTTTCCCGATATCTCACTTTATGAATCGTAACAACGATTATTAATTTAATAAATCTCTCAAATGTTTTGTAACATTTCTTTGTCTAGCCGAGCTTGGTGATCATGCCATATAGGGATTTTTATAATGCATGCATATACATATGTATGAATATATGGTAGTAACCATTGTTCCCAATAAAGGCTGAAACTTCCGTTACAATTCTAGGTTTATTGATAACAACTTGCACCTTTTCTTCATCTATTGATGTTCCACCACTAGAGAGAATATGCCCAATAATTTTTCCTTATCTCAGAATGAAGGTGCACTTATCCAATCCAAGAATTTGCGTAGACCTCACATAGTTCATCCACAGAGACCTTGAGAATAGTGTGTAGAGATAAGTATCATGTGGATACATATTTACATAGGTATCATGTGGTAACATATTGACATATTTACACAGTCCTTTGTTTTGATGGTTTAGCATGAAATGCCATAGGTATCATGTGGGTACATATTTACATATCGGTTCCCTTCATATCTCTCCAAGGTCAGACAAACACATCATATTATTCTTCAAATTTTCTTGAAATCGTAATATTCAAATGTTAAATAAAGGGTGGAGACCTAAAACAGGTATTCCGATGAAATCTCTAGTCATCAGTTAAATGCAATTTTAGGTATGTGTATCAAAGATAAATTTTCTCCGAATTTCCAACAATGACTTAGTAGAAATTATAACCCACATCATTTCCTACTAATGCTTAAGTGATATGTTCATTGAAAATGCAATTTTATTTTGGTACTTATTTTTGCTTTTCCAATGAATATATATCCCTCTTTCTATTAATATGGCGTTGAAGAGAATGTGAGGAGGCTATCTTCAAGTCTTTTGGCTATCGTTAATGTGTGTAGGAATGTGAGGAGGCTATCTTGAAGTCTTTTGGCCTTTCAATATATAAATGCGTCCTCAAAGGTTTGCATATCTTATGCGAGGAACAACATCAAATTTTCCAAGATATAGCTCTTAGAAATTGAAAAGAAAATAGAGCTATATCTTTACTCAATCCATACTCATGCGGCTTACCTATTTTGTTCTCAAACTGATCCTCATCTTTTTAAATAAACTCATCTTGATAAATAAAATCCTACTCGATTCGTGGAATGCCCGTATGTATGTGATTCATGACATTCATCGTTGTAGTATCATGAATGGTATTCCTAGGATAATTTGTACACCATGTGTCACCAATTTCATGTATCCTACAACACGTGTCACCAATTTTATGTACTCTGGTAACTGGATCGTTATTTAATTGGTGAAGCCGTTGATTGCTCTTCTACGTTGGGAAATGTCACCAGGGGAGAAGCACTATGGAAGATGTGATATGGAAAGAAATATGTGCGACTAACTTTAAAAACAATCCAAAAGAATGTTCAATTCAAGAATCGTTTAGTATGTTAGGGAGAAAATTATGTAATTCTAAAAAGTTCCCTCCCTTTACGCACCTTAGGATTTTCAGCTTGGAAAATAACAAGATCATACGTAAATGGACCGTCGATGAGAGCGACGAAAAGTTCATTTAACTTTCTTTGTACTTCTCTCTAAAACCTAAGTTTCCTACGAAATCCTCATCTTTAAAAATGTTACACCTTCGAACCATCCTACGCCTGCTTTGAGAGATATAGGAGATCCAAGGGGTACTTTAAAATCGCAATCATTGAGTTGAATAGGCAAAGAGAGAGAGAGAGAGAGAGAGAAACGTGGGTTTTATGTAGGCATTATGAAACTGCAAATACATATTCATCTTTCTACATGGGCACCGAGGCACTACCATTTCATATTTATATAACCGATGCCCGGAAGCCCATGGCGTTTGCAGGACGGATATGGAAGCAAAACTACCATGTATTTTTCATAACTTTAAACGCCACGGCTCTCAATTCCTAAGGGAATAGATGACAACGTGAAGGCTAATGGCCATGGCCATACCCACCGTGTCCATAGCCACCATGACCATATCCGCCGTGCCCATAGCCTTCATCCGTCCCCTCCACTTCCGAACTCCACCCCCCTCCATGACCATGTCCTCCGTAGCCGTAGCCACCATGGCCATAACCGCCATGGCCGTAGCCACCGTAGCCAGCATCAGTATCCTTCACTTCTGCTTTCCAACCGCCACCGTGCCCGTATCCACCGTGACCATAGCCACCGTTACCGTAGCCACTGTGTCCATAGCCTCCGTATCCGGCATTAATGTCCTCTTCCTGGGCCTTCCAACCGCCACCGTGACCGTAGCCACCATGGCCATAACCACCATATCCATAGCCGCCGTGCCCATAACCACCGTATCCATAGCCACCATAACCAGCATCAATATCTTGAGCTTGGGCTTTCCAGCCACCACCATGTCCGTAGCCACCGTGACCGTAGCCGCCATTTCCGTAGCCACCATATCCATAGCCACCATACCCAGCATCGATATCTTGCACTTGGGATCTCCAGCCACCACCGTGCCCGTAGCTCCCGTGACCATAGCCGCCATGCCCGTATCCTCCATGTCCATAACCAGCATCGACGTCGTTCATTTGGGACTTGGAGCCGCTCTCCTTTTCGTCAGCGTGGGACTTCACAATGGCTTCTTGTTGCACTGCGTTCTTTTGACCTGCCTCAGTGGGCTCGTCACGAGCTGCATGGACGTGCAAGGCGCCCAGAGTGAGCATAAGAAGGAATAGCGGTTTCATAGCTAGCATCTTGTCAGCTGTTACTAAAATCTGTCTACGCGTAGCTAGTAACCCGTGCAGCTTATCTTCCCTCGCGTCCTATATATACGTTTCGCGTGTGCGAGGCGAATGATTTCTTTTCCTATCACGCAGCTCTCCGCACTATTGTCCTCCACTGTTGCTGCTCGTCATCCAGCTGAGAGAGTGCGGTACCCACTCACTCATTACAGGTTTAGTAAGCATTATCAGCCATACGTAAGATAATCGCAAAAACACCTCTCTCTCTCTCATCTCTCTCTCTCTCTCTCTCTCTCTCTCAGATATTGCGCGGCGCACTTTCAAAAGGTTTGGATCGAGATTGACTAGCCAGTTTTGTAAGTGGTTTACAAGGAAGATCCTCATGATTATAGAAAGTAAATCTCTGTCTGTTCATGCCGCACACACAAGCAGAGAAACGCAAATTCACAAAAACAATAAGAGGGGAGAAAGGAAGTAGCACGCCCTTGTAGGTATGCGTCCACGGCTCACTCACAAGCAAGCAAAGCACAGTTTTTTTTTTGTTTTTTTTTTTAATAAAAGGAAGTTCGGCCTTAGCCTAATCTCTCGGACTTTAATTAAAATAAAGAAAAACAAATTACAAGTGATTGGGACTAGTGCCCATGGGACCTTCCAAATCTCACAATGTAGGGGAGGAGTGTGGCAAGCTAGAGGGCATTACAAATGAGGCCGATAAATTTATCATCACCCTCATGTGAGACCCATTTGGGTTTCAACTTGTTGTTTTCGCGGAGATAAATACAGTGATGTCTAAACGGTGGAGATCTCTTATCTTGGGAGATTCTTTTACCTAGGAGAAACAAGGATTTCTCGATCGACCATTCCTTAGGAGTTTGGCCAAAATTGACAGCACATCGCTCCCTCCAAATCTTCCAAAGAGTCTCACCTCTGATGGCATTCCACAGCCTCGATGAGCAGCCGACCGCCTCACACAACATCACCTGTTGCTAGTTGATTTGGTTCGTGAGTCTCAATACTCGGGTCACATGACGCCAGATAACTCGGGACTTGGGGCAATCGAAGAACATTTGAGCTAAATCTTCGATGCACCAATGGCAACGCTTGCACCATGGCGGCACACCACATATTTTGTTAGCCCTTGCATTGGACCAGATACATCTAATAATGCAAGATCTGCCACATGAGAACGGATTTAGACATGAATTTTAGTTCCCACCGAAGTTTGGTCCAAGAAAGGCACCATCTCTTGTTAAGAGTGTGGTGAACATCTAAATCCTCTTGGAAGTTGGGGGTTCTGGATAGCTTCTTACCATTGCTCCATTTGAGGCCCTCCAGGCAAGAAGATCCTAACCGCAGAGAAGGCGGGTAGTTGAGCGGTCCCATGCTAAACACCTGCTTTGAAGAAGAGTCCATTCCTCAAAGGTAACTCTAAGTCTAGGATCCAAATCTTCGAACCTAATCCACTAGTTGGTCTCTTGTTTCCAGAGTTGTTTCCACTGTTTGAACCCCTTGTTCCATAATCCCTTTCTAGTTTGAAGGTTCCAAGACTCCACCCCCCTAAAAGCACAGTTACGGTGAAAGAGAAAGAGGGTTAATAATCCTCTCATATTATATAGTTAATACGTAAGAGCCCATGTCTTTTCATTGTACTACGGGTCTCAAAATGGGGCAATGAAGCTCAATACGTGAGAGTCCATGTCTCTTCATTATACTGCGAGTCTCGTTATTATTATTATTATTATTATTATTTGCTAGACTCGGTTCTTGGCGTTTTCCCACAATGAGACAAGTGAGCGTATCGAGAAACTCAATAGATAGACATCAACAAGGAAGAGAAAGTATACACGGACCAACCACTTGATTACGAAGACTCAGGGCACCTACGGTATGTTTCCAACATAAAGAAAGATTTATACTAGATTAAATAGACCCCTTGTGAATGTCATAAAAGGATTATAGATTCCTTGAATTCTATTGAACTTTTTGTATGGTGATGGATTTTGTTTTTAGAGGATATTAGTGAATACGTCAGACAAGTTGATCTTCACATGCAAGAGCGTAATACGAAGGACTCAAGGGGCGTTGCATAACCTTTTGGGAGATGAGATCATACATAAAGATAGTAATACATTGTTGCCAAAAGAAGCAATATGCATTGAGTAGGTTACTAAAACATATGATATGTCATAGTTGAAGCCTATTTCACTGCCATTGGATATAATTTTGGATAAGTAGCTGCTTTTCTAGTATATCACATGGTCAAATTTGATCTCGGCATGGGAACTCCAATTCTGAGTGTTGGTACTTTTATCAAACCACCTCATGGAGAGAATCTAAAATAATTTAATTGATGTTATTACTACGAGAGATGATGTTGATCTCGAGGAGGAGTGTTTGATATCAAGCTCAGCAAATGGCATTGCAAGGTAATTTTACATTTCTTTTCTTTATATCTGGCTTATGTGTTGGTGGCATTGATATACACTTGTTGTGTTCTGAATATATGCACTACAAATATTTTCCGTGGATTTCACTAACACATCCTAGCTATTGATCATGATGTCACCTATCTTGCCATATTACTCAATGGTTTCTATTACGATGTCAACGTCTTACCTATTGATCATAAGATCACCTGCCATGCCCTATTACTCGATGGTTTCTATCATAATTTCTCTTTTATAATCTATTTTATGTCATTGGGCATCTTCTTCTGTTGTTTGAGAACTCATACTTATATATAGGCGAGAACAAGAAGGACGAATGTCTTGTTTTTCTCCATTTTTTGTGCTCCATACTAATTTCTTGCTAGATTGTGAGTGCACGAACGATATCAGCTACTCCCTTTCCTTCCTCCCGAAACACCATCACTTGCATTCGCTCCATTGGCATGAATTATTTGGTAAGGTTCAAATAAGAATTGAACAAAGGGCTCCCACATCTAGATATGCTTGTGGAACTACTATGAAATCCATTTGATCATAGAACCAAGACTTAAATCCTAGTCTTATGAGGGATTATATAGATTGGTGCCTTGTGAAGGGTTGGCTTGAGATTTTTAATAGAGAATACATCACACTATTGTATTATAAATCTAACACACATCCAAAAGGCTTGTTGTGGAATAGTGAAAATAGATCGAAGATGTCTTAAGTGAGAATAATATGTTCTATGAGAAGTCATTGTTGAATTGTATATAGGAAAGGTGAAGAAGGAGAAATTATTTTAACCACATAAACACTTTTTGCATTGCTTTCATTGGATACACCCATTCAAACGAATAAAGTAAAGGTAGTCCCCAAAAGAATGTAATTACATATGACCACAAAGATCATTATGAACAAGTTGCAGTGATGAGTTGCTCGAACTAAATCATCTTTTAGGAAGTAGAAGCACTAAATTTTCCAAAAATATAGTCTCTCTATAGACACTTTTACAATGTTCCTTAAGTTTTGGTACAGAGGATACAATTTGAGAGACTCTTGTAGACAAAGGAAAAAACTAAAATTTAGGTGGCAAAAGTGTGCATGCTAGAGCATTGCAAATGACAGAGCCTAAGAATCTTGAATTGCATGTGCTGAATCATTCATAGATTTTTCATAGACTATGAGCTTATATAGCACATGACATAAAATGTGAGAATTAATAATAGCATCCCCAATTGAATGATCATCAAAATTACATCTATCATCAATAAATTTGATAAGTATGTGGTACATAAAAAGCATCCAATAATCTGATAGAACTACCATCTAGAGTAATCATAATGCTCTTATCAACTCCCATTACAAGATAAGAGGAACTTATAGTACATGGGAGAGTATTTGTCAAGGGAGCACTAGATTGTGCTTGCTCACTAAACTGGAGACGATTTGAAAATTATACTTATGATTAGAAGATCAGCTACATACGGAAATAATAGAAGAATTGATAACGGATATAAGAAGTCCCACAACCGGGGATTGATAGGTATAGATAACTCAACTAGAGATGATACAGAAGATCCCACAACCCATGATCATAGGTATGGATCAAGTTCTCTAATTACAAGAACTTCCTTCAGGATACAATGAGTAATGAGAGAGGACATCATACTACGAGGTTAAAAGAGGACAAGAAAAGATGTCCAAGATACAAGAATAGAGAGTACTTGAGGAAGAGACAAGACTAGAACTGTGACTTCAAGTTGAAAGTATTTACTTGGTAATCATGACTCCTTCAGCTCCCAAGAGTGGCATTGGCAAGACTGAGTGTATATGTGGCCAACTCCTCCTTATATAGGTTTTAAAGGGTGGTTCATGAATGGGAGTTGCAAATTGATGATATCACTGATGATATCATCAATTGGAACGATGAAATTTGGATATCAGAATCAAGCAAGAAGAGAGTCGATCATAGGGTTTTTGCACATTCAAAATTGAGAACCAATCATGAGATATAGAATTCGCATTGTATTTAAGGTTTAGCATGGTTTCCTTTTCCCATGACATCACCTTTCCCTCAAGAAAGAAGTTCTAAGAGGAGCGGCCATCTTCTTTGGTCTCCACCTGATTGGATTTTTCTTATGGAGTTCTTGAACCATGATTGGTGCTCTCTCAAATTTTTCTAGAAGTTCCCAAGTACGATCGTTGAATTCATACCCTTTCCAATGTACAAGGTACGTTGATCTTTCTGTGGATATTCTCGAATCTAGGAAATGATGAACCTCAAACTCTTCATAATCATCAATCTAGATATGTGGTGAAGGAGTAGGCATGTCCCCCCTGAATGGTGAAGTCAGATATCGTTCCTTGGTAATTGGAGCTAGAAAGTGAATGGATATATCTCGGCCAAGATGGAGAATGGACCAAATCTATGATGGTCTAGCTTTGCATAGGGCCTTGAAGTTTTAGATTATTTATGAGTAACCACACTTTATCCCCAATGTGATAGGCTTCATTTTGAGCATGATGCTCATGTCCATAATACTTATATTGCTCTCGTGCCTAGGGATCTCTTCCTTGAGTTCTTTGTGAATATCCATCAAGTATGGGGCCTTATCTCTTGTAGCTTGGTTCTTGACATGATTTGAGAATTGTATATCCATCCTTGGATGATTTTAGAGTTGTATATCCATCCTTTGCTAGTTGCTTGTTTTATGCTATATAATTATTTTTTCTCACTATGGCTACTCACCACTAGGTTGCCTTTCCTCTTTCCTACACATCATTAATGTTTCCTCTTTTTTCTTTTTTTTTTAATTTTTACTTTGATAAAAAGAAGTTATATTTTATTTTTTATCCATGATTGGAATTGAGGCAAGTCTACCTTATCCATCTTCAAGCCATAAATGCTTCGATATGATCTTCATGCAACATCTAAAATGGGATTCCCACCAACACTTCAATGCATAACAACACAATCATGAGTGGTAGACATTGAATGTATAATAATGGATCCAATGCAAGAAGATACATGCTCCTCAATAATTTGACAAAGTCCATGAAATCGACAAAGATCAACATTGGTCAATAATATTGGTGCGATGGCCTTAAAAGTTGGATCATGATGGTCTCCATCAAATGCATGTTTCTTGAATCTTATGATAGACATTTTCACGTTGAAGTTCAAATGATGCAAGAAATCCTTCAAGAAGTTGTCATTTTGAAATCATACTTATATGAAAGAAGAGTATTACCTCAAATATACATATCCACCATACATGTTCCTTTGATTTTGAGCTATAGTATGTTCCATTCACTGGCATCACTCTTACATGGATTTCTTGATATATTTTGGTAGTCACATGTGTGAACAAACTTAGGGCCACTCGGGCACTTCTTTCCCTCGTTAGGAGGTTTTTCTCCCCTAGGCTTGTATATATGCCTATTACACTATTAGGTTACATATCTTGTACATTCTCTTCGTAATATAACAAATATTGTGTTTTATGCCAAGCTTAGTCTTCTTCTTTGCATTGTTTGTGTGCTTCCATGGACATCAAACTCATAACATGATGAAACAAAACCTTCTCATGTAAACTCATAAATTATCTAATGATCAGCAAAAACACCAATATATCAGTCAAAGCAATGAACACATGATGATTGATAGAGGCTAAGATGGATAATGAGCATATAGATGAATCATAATTATCTTTTTGTTTAAAGTTTTTTTGTTCACTAATTTTATAAAAGGAGGTTAGTTGAAAACCTTGTGGCTAGATGATTCTATTTGTATTTTCTTGACTCTACATCTAAAATATCGATGAAATTCCAACCATGCTGATGATTGAAAGGGCTGCATTAGTAATTGTGGTTGATCTTGAAAAGGATTGATTTTGCTTTCAAAAAATATTTGGATATGCTTAATCTATCAAGACACAAATTCCGTTGCTCAGAGATGGCTTATCATACCAAAAAAATTTTGTAATTCTAATTTTTCCCTTAAGAGCTCAACTTGTTTCAAGAAAGTAGTTGATTCATAGTCTAAGTATAGGGGTCTCCTACCATTAATATTGTAGTATCATCGAGAATAGTTGATTACATCAAACTCAATATATTTCTTTTACCAGATACTATAGGATATTTCTTTCTAAGTTTAAACTTAACTTCCTTAGAAGAAATTCTTTTGATCTCCTTCAAAAAGAAGTACACAATGATTGGTTAAAGAGTTACGTGTTTCCTAGTATCCTCAATATTTTTAGAATATATAATTAGTACCCATATGAAAGATCACCAATGAGTTTTTATTTTTGATCATGCTAGTTATAGAGATTATACATTTAAATCAACCAAGAGTATATGTTCTCTCCCTCCTCCCCTCCCCCACATTTGTGTGGGGATTGAGCAAGCCAATGAAGTGCAAAGAGCCAAGAGAAACCATGAGCAAGCGAGTCTCAAGGTAGGTGCACATGCACATACACACACACACATATGCACATATGCATACACACACATGCACATACATACACACATATGCATACACACAAATACATACACATATACAAGCATACATACACCTACATAGACACATATACATACATACACACATATACACAAACATACACACATATACACACACATACACACATATATACACACTTAAACATATACATATATACACACACATATACACACACATATACACACACATATACAAACACATACGTACACACCATGGCAATGTACACTAATTTTTTATCCCACATTAAGCCAAAAACACATTAAAGTCAAAAGACATAAATTTCCCCCCCCCTCCCAATCACAATGGAGCATGCCCATTTTACATGTTGCTAGATCTTCAACGAAAACCACAAACTGTTTGAAGCACATAAATACTTCAGAATTTACCTTCAATGGATATACCCATGCATGCATAGAAAAATCATCGATGAAAGTGACAAAGTAAAGATAGTTCCCAAAAGAAGGTGTCTGCATAGGTCCACAGACATCACTGTGTACAAGCTAGAGTTTTTTAGTAGCCCTAACCGAACCATCTTTCGAAAAGGAGTAACGCTCCATTTTGCCCAATATTCAGCCTTCACAAACATGTTTTCTGGGTGCCTTAAGTTTGGGCAAAGAGGAAACCATTTTAGATTTATGGAGGCACATCAAAGTAGCAAAATTCAAATGACCAAAGCATGCATCCCAAAGCTTTGCATCTGACATAGCCTGGGAATCATGTACTGCACATGCCAAATCATTTACAGATCTTTCATAGTCTATGAGCTTATACAACACACGACATAAAATGCGAGAAGCAATAATGATGTTGTCATTTGACAGATCATGAACTGTACATCTATCAGCAATAAATTTCACAACGAAGCCAATCTTGGATAATGAAAAATTTGATAACACATTTTTCGTGATCCCTAGCACAAATAAAGCATCTGACAAAGTGAAAGAACTATCATTAGTAGTAGCCAAAATGATCTTACCAGCTCCCATAACAGGATAAGAGGAGTTGTTGGCACATGTAACAGTATTCCTTGAAGGGGCAAGCTCGATTGAAGAGAAGAAATTGTGCTATGAGGTAATATATTTGGTCGCGCCACTATCAAAGTACTTAACATCTAAGTGTATTGTAGACATGCACTACTCATGAGAAGATGGGCCAAAACTGCAAATAGTAGTAAACACCTATTCTTCATCATGCAAAAGACTAGCAGACTCTATTTTTGGTGTAGAAGCCTCTACAACAACCAATCCGGCCTCTTTCTTATTTGCCTCTTTAGCAACAAGTTTCAGACAACTCTTAATGACATGATCATTTGCTTTACAATATTTGCAAAATAATTTCTACTTTTCTGATTTCTCCTCATCTTTGTCTTCCTTCTTCGAGTGTGCAGCATTTGCAGATTTCTAATTACTAGTAGAAGAGCTCCGTTTACCTTTGCCCTTCTAACTAGTTAGGAAAGCTTGATCTGCAACATGCATGATGGACCTGTTCTGCCTAGAGTGATCTTCCTGTAATAGAAGAGAGATTAACTCCTCAAATGGAAAGGCATTTGGATTGACTTTCATCATCAAACAAAGACTAGAAACAAAACTCTGATATGAGTCACGAAGTTAGAACAGTGTGCACAAGTGACCTCATATAACTTCATCAACAAAAATCAATTGTTCTTTCAAATCCTTGATCTTTGTGAGAAACATGTTCATATAATTACCTTCATTCATGTGCTCACTCTCCAATTGTTTTCAGAGGTAATCAACATGAGCCTCATTCCTAGCCTGGTACAATGTGGTAAGTGTATCCCAAGAATCCTTAGCTTTTCTTCAAGAGTGAATGTGAGGAATAATGGCATGTTTGATAGACAAAGCTATCAATGCATGTGCTTGAGCATCATCCCAACGAGTTTGCTCTATAGTAGGTGAAAAAGAAACAGAAGCACGAACAAGAATCTATAGAATAGCATCATCTTCAACACCATCTCCATCAACTCCAGCACCTGTATTTGCAATACTTGTATTCGTAGGTGTAAAAGGACATCTTTTAACACCCTACATAATATTTTTTAGTCCTTTCATGACCAATATAATACGCATCATATAAGCCCACAATGGGTAATTCGTACCATCCAACTTATCCTCAATAACCAACATACAAAATACATCACTACTTTCAGCCATGGCCACTTACTACAATACCTTGCTGTAGAAAAATGACGGTATCTAAAAAAGTTGAACACAACTACCCAAATGAGTTCTGCTAGACCTGTAGAAGACTTTGAGATGCTTATACTGGTGAACCAAAAGGGGTATATACCTTTGGAGCAAAAAGATGAAATAGCCTACATAAGCACTACGATAGTGTGTTTGGAAGCCAAAATGAGCTCAAATGATTTTGGCACCACAAAGCAAAGCTCTTTTGATCTTTGAACACCTTGAGTATGCTCACCAAAATGCATGCGATTATGAGACTGCCAACAGAGAGGTGTAGACAAAGCCCTAGATGAAGCGACGACATGCTCTAATACCAATTATTGGAGTTTGACGTCTACGGTAGCATGTGAAGAGCACAAGGAAGGAAAAGAAGATTGAAGCACAACACACAATACCGAATGTATTACCACTAGAATGTACAAAGATAAATAACCCATTAGGGCAGTGGGCCTATATACAAGGTGGGGGAAAAACCTCCTAAAGAGAGAGAAAATGCCCCGATAGTCCTAGAGTGTTCACTCACATCAATAACTAAATATATCAACAAAAAGGATTACAAATATGCCTTTTGAAATCTTGCAAACATGCCTATAATCAAAATAATCATTTTATCTAGTTAGCAAGCATTGAATTATGTATCAACTATATGTGAAGAATGATTTTTCAAATTGAGAGCTAGAGGAGGTGGTATAGATGGACCAATCCTTCGGGTTTTAAGATAAAATTAGAGGTTATTTGTTTCTAGGTTAAAGAAGAAACTTTCTCATCTCAATTAAGTGCCGAGGGCTTCAAATCAAAGGCTTGTAGACTATGTGATTAGTTTTACATGCAATCAAAGCAAGGCTGATCCATCATTATTTTACAAAAGAGAAGGTGAAGCATTTGTCAAATTGTATGTACAAAGATGACTTGATTGTTATAGCTGATCATGAGGAAGCCATCAATCACATGAAGGAGAGACATTTGATAGAGTTCAAAATCTCATTTGGTTTGAGGTCTAATATATTTTCTAGGTATTAAATTTATATATCAAGATAGTGGTATCTCACTCATGGAGAGGATATACATCTTGGATGTATTGAAGAATTATGGATTTAAAAAATACAAACCACTGAGCAATCCAATGGAAGTCAATATGAAATTTAGTTCAATTCAAGATAATGAGGTTAAGGATGCACTCTTATGTAGGTCTATGGTGGGCTCTTCAAATTATGTCACTATCACAAAGCTGGACCTAGCATATACAATTTGTCTATTATCTCAATTCATGCATAGACCTAGGGTCTCTCATTTTCTTGTAGCTACGAGGGTACCCAGATATATCAAAGGTATTAAAAATGTTCTTTTATGTCCTTTTGAAAATGATTTGCATGTGAAAGCATATACATATGTTGATAGGTTTGGATCCAAAGAATATAGGATTACACATGGAAATTTAGTGATGCTAGGGAAGAAATTCAATTCATGGATGCTTAAGAAGCAGCCTACAATTGCTCTTTATAGAGCATTGGCACAAGTTACATCTGAGCTCGTGGTTCAAGAATCTTATGGTTGAGTTCCCTTTGCAAGTCAATCAATTTCCAATCATAGGTGACAACATGAGTAGTTTGTACCTATCTATCAATCATATGTTCCGTACTAGAAGCAAACATATAGGATGCAAATTATCACTACATCAAAGAGAAGGAGCGCGCTACGGAGGTGACAACAACATTTAAGTACCAATATTAGTGTGGTGATAGGTTCGGCAATGCCTTGGATTCAACCAAGCTAGAAAAGCTCAAAAGACGAATTGCAATGATGGAGCTTGGATGAAAACTTGAAGGTTGAAGCTTGAGGGTGAATGTTGAAATCAAGCTCCAAGATTAGGTTCATATGAACCATCTTAATTGATGATACTTGAAGCATTACAAAGACAATATCCAAGCATGAGTATTTGTGCAAGGAAATTTGAATTTGAATTCCCCCTCATTACTCTCAAATCAATCACCTATTTAGATTTTGAATAAGCTAGTAGATCCGTTGCTCAGATAGCCTTCTCCTCACTTGAGCACTTTTTCCATACTTTGAATAATCATAGCTCATACTCTGTTTGTTGTTTCAAGGATCTAGTTAGCTCTAAGTGTTGACTATTCCCTCTTCAAATGGTATCCATTTCTTGCAATATTTGGCTTGTTGGAAAGCTAAAATAGTCTTTTTAAACTTTCTTGAAGCTCAAGTCTAAAATCTACATATTTAGAGAAAAATCCAGTCTAGATTGAAAGAATTGAGTAGCGTCTCTTAGAGGCATAGGTCCTCATAGTAGAATTTGCATGGTATAACTTTCTTTATGGACGTCTCATGGTCTAGTTTGAATGACCAAAATCTCTTGGGTTCATTCATAAGAACTGGTAGAACTATTGACTTGAGTGAATAGATGTATATGTGAACTTATATATGAGGCCATTGATGCTTCCACTTACATAGGAAAAGTGTACATTCTCCCATCACCTTGGAGTACAAAAATGGACACCTACCATAGTGCATGCAATACATAATGAGGGTGCAGCTCTAGACATAAAAAAATAGAAGCAAAGGAGAGATGAAGAGGATAAAGATACAATATTGCAGAAGCCTAGATAGAAGAATTAGAAAAGAAGATAGGTTTCAAGATTGTAATGCACTACTTGTTATGAATCATGGTATGTCACGTTGTAATTTTGCTTCAGTCATGAACATCCATTTCTCTTCTATTTAGTGATTCCATTAACCAATGTTGTAGGATCATTATTCAGTAATACCATGAACTAACTCCTCTACAAATTTGGTGTTCGTATGAAAAATGACTTATATGTGTTCTTTATTAGCCTTGATCTCCGCAACTGAACAACACTTCCTAATGGAGCATTCAAGCTCAAAGGGTTATGAGAGTTTCCATATCATATCATTCTTTATTCATACTTCTCATGAGCATATAATTTATCCTTCAAAATGATTTAGAAAAGCTTTATTTTCGAGAGGGTTCCCAAATTGATTCCCATTTTCATATATCATATGTCTAGCTTGAGTCATTTCTCAGAAAAAGAACTCTAGTTGTGATTCTTTATAAATTGCATGTGCTCTCACACAACAAGAATGCATGTTCGTTTCATGGATAACGTTTTTCTTCTTAATCCAATTATGCAACATTATGGTTATCTTCTTGGATATAATTTAGTCAAAAGTTGATAGTTCATCTGCAACATGGTGATTGGCTTCTAACATTCTTTCTCAATAACTATTTTTTTCACTCTAATGATTTAATTTGATAAATCCTATATTGATTTGAGGTCTTTGACCAAACGTATTTTCTTCTCTTTGCTAGTTATCTAGTTCTGTGATTGATATACTTCTTTTCATGACATTGATCAAGATTTTAGTTGATGAAAAGAAATATATATTCTACTTCTCATTGTACCAACACTACAAGAATAAGAGGGGTGTAGCGACGCCCCTGATTAAAAAAAGAAGTGGGTATCATTGTGTATGTGATTCTTCTTTAAAGTAGTATCGCATAAGAGACATTTAAGAAAAAAAACCCAAAAAATAAATAATGGTGGTTGCATATGCGATGCTGAGCATCGCTTATGTGACATTTAACCGTAGCATTGCTATAAGCATCGAAACCTAGGGATGCTTATAGTGATGCAGGGAAATTGCCTATGACCCTTGGGCATCACATAAGTGACGGTCTTAGAGTTGAAAAAAATCGGTTTTTCTCCACACAAAGTTGAAGAGCAACCTGAAGAAAGCGAGTCCCGAGGTATGTACACATGCATATACACACACATACACACACACATATGCATACAAACACATGCATACAAACACATGCACATACATACACACATATGCATACACACATACATACACATATATACACATATAGACACATACACACATACACACACACATACATACAAACATATACACAAACATACACACATATGCACATATACACGCATATACACACACATATATACACACATATACATACACATATATACACACACATACATACACACATAAACATACACACATATACATATACACATACATATATATATACACATATGTACACATATACACACACATATACATATATATACACACACATATACATATAGATAATGCGCACAAACACATATACACAAACATACACACATATACACACATATACACACACATACACACATATAGATACATATATATACACACATATATATAGACACATATATATATATGCACATATAAATAGGCATATATACAGGAAACATGCACACACATACATACACACATACATACACACATACATACACACATACATACACACATACATACACACATATACATACACATACATACACACATATATATAGACACACACATATATGCATACATAGATATACACACATATGTATATACACACATTCATACACACATATACAGATACACATATATACACACACATATACATACATATATACACATATACACACACATACATACACATAAATACATACACACATATACACACACATACATAGACAATTATACACAGATATACATACACACACAAACACATACACATATATATACTTGCACATATACACTCACATGCATACATACACATGCATACACACATATGCTTACACACACATACATACACACACATGCACATACATAGACACACATGCATACAAACATATACATAGACACACAAATATGCATATACATACACACATATATACATAACACACATAGATACACACACATAGAGAGACACACATACAAACAAATGTACACACATATACACATATGAAAACACACATACACACACACTATACATACATATGCATACATACACATACACATGTATACATACACATACATATATACATGTATAAACACACATATGCATGTATCCACATGTATAGATACACACACATACACATACTATACATACATGTGCATACACACACATGCACACACATATACATACACACACATAGAAACATACACCCACATATACATAAACACACATAGAGACACACACATACACACATACATATGCATAAATAAGGCACATGCATATGAATACATACATACATACATGCATACACATATACACGTTCATACACTCCTAATGTAGCTTGTAATTCATGAATTACATGGCCATGAGTTTCTTGAATGACTTTTACTTTTCAAGGTAATAAATTTCCAAGAGTTACAAGAGCATGTTTCTATGTGTCTCTCATTGAGAGCGTGTTTATGTAATGCTTTACAGTTACGAATGATAAAGCATTAGGCTTGGATAAAATATACCAAGATATCCCCCTCAAGCCTAGTATGTTTGAGTATTTAGTCCTCCTTTATTTCTATCAATCAAGTCATCCTCTTCAACATGTTTAGCTTGATACCATCCAATGAATTAGTCAAGATATCTGCACATTGAAGATTAGCAGAAACATAGGACAATTGAATATCCTTGTTCATCATAACTTCTCTCTTACATAATGATAAGGGACTTCAATATGCTTGGTTCTAGCAAGGTAAAGTGGATTGGCTGCTAAGTGAGGTGAACTTGTATTATCAGAAAAACTATGAGGAGTTAAGGTATGTAACCCCAAATTAGAGTATAAGCATTTTAACTGTATAGCTTCTTGTGTTGCATTTGCGAATCCTATGTATTAAACTTAAGTAGATGATAGAGCAATAGTTGGCTACTTCTTTGAAGACCAAGAAATTAGTTTTTCTCTTGAAAATGAAAAATATTATGAAGTACTCTACTCGTCATCCTTTGAATCAACCCAATCTATATGTGAGTAAAGATTCATATCAATTTTAGAGGTGAATCGGTACAAAAGAACTTCATTGATGATGCCCTTCAAGTATTCGAGCTCTCTCTTGGCTACTTCCATGTGTGGCCTCCTTGGCTTGTTCTTAAATTGATTGAGTATGCTAACACTATAGCATACCTCCACCCTTGTGAGAGTTGCATAGTTCAAGCTTCCTACCAAGCTTTGATAGCTTGTGATATCTTCAATAGGTTCTCCCTCATAAGCACTTAGATATGATTCAACTCCATGGGTCTACCTCCACACTTATTATTCTCTATTTTAAATTTAGAAAGCATGTCATATACATGCTTCCTTTGAGTGTACCAGAATATGTACAGACAAGTTCAAGTCCAAGAAAATAAGTGAGAGGTCCAAGATCACTGATTTTGAATTCATCCTTCATTCTGGCCTTTACCTCTTTAATCCCATTGAGATCATTCCCTGTAATTATAATGTCTTATACATAAACATAGAGATATATAATGTTTGATCCATTCCTCTTGATGAATAAGGATGTGTCTACTTTGCTAGCTTTGTATCCTTGGTCCTACAAGTCAGTGACTAATTTGTGATTCTAAGCTTTTGGAGCTTGCTTGAAGCTATTAAGAGCCTTCTTCAATTTGCACACATAATTTGGATGATGGGAATCCTCATAACCATGTGGTTTTGCCATATAAATTTCATTTGAAATCCAATCATTGAGAAATGCATTCTTTACATCTAGTTGATATAGCTTCAAATTTCTAGATGCAACAATGCTAGCAAGTACTCTAATGGTAGGAATTTTAGCAACAAGTGAGAAGCTCTCTTTGTATTTTATGCAATGGGTTTGGGAAAATTCCATGGCTATTAACCTTGCCTTTTATTTATTAATACTACCATCTGAATCTTGTTTTAACTCATACGTCCACCTTGATCCAATTATCTTCATTGATGGCTTACTGGGAACAAGTTTCCATGTGTCATTGTCCATGAGCGCTTGAATTTCCTAATCCATTGCTTCCCTCCATTCTTTCTTTCTTTGAGCTTCTTCATATGATGTTGATTCTTCATTGTTGGAGTCCTTAGCCATATAAATTGAATGCTTTCTGACCAAAGAGGTATCAAATCCATATCTCTCTTGTTTGCTTTTCTCTATCATTGATCTTCTGAGTGGTTGATGAGAGATTTCAGATCCTTGAGCTAAACCTTGCACGTTAGCCTTCCCTTTGTTCTTCCATAGCTTCAATTTCTCTTAATTTGTCAAGTGATCTTCAGAGTCACTATCTTCATGATGTGTTGGATCCTTTGTTGGAAGAGAAGGAAAGCCTTCTTTCAAGTCATATTGTAGCTTCACTTTCCTTTTATCAAACCAAGATATATTTTCATCAAAGGCTACCTCCCCACTAACTAAAAAACCTTTGTTAAAGGGATTATACAACTTGTATCCTTTTTGGTTTTGATTATATCCAATAAAGATATTGTTCTCTACTTTGGGATCCAATTTCCCTCTTATTTGAGAAAGCATATGAGCATAAGCTAGGCATCCAAAGATTTTGCAATGCTGTAGACTTGGCCCTCTTCCATTCCATGCCTCATAGGGATTCGTACTATCTAAAGACTTTGATGGAAGTCTATTTACAAGGTATGTGGCTATTGTAAAGTTAATTATTTGAAAGATACATACATGACTGATATATGTTCTTTTATTGTTATATTATAATCAAATTCTGATCAATGAGAGGATACTCCACCACCTCTTTTGCATGCAACGACATCTTCACATGTGTCCTTTGATAGTAATGATGATGATTTTTACTATCAAGAGCATATTACATGTTGGTGTAATTTTTGTTATGTTACGTATCAAAGACCATGATTGGAACGTATTTAACATGAGGCAGAGTATGGTAGTTTTGAGTGTGCACCACCTCCTCATCAACATGATAGAGCTTGGGTACGTATTGATTCTATAAACTAATGCCATTATTTTAATTGAAAATCATATACAAAATCAAAGTATACCTAATATACAAGAATATTTGCTCAATGATGATGAAGAGGATTCTTCTACTAATAATGCCTACATACATCATACACATCACGGACTTGCCATTTATCAATTACAAGTGGAGGTTTCTCAAAATCCTCTACCTCCTCGTTTACAAACTAAAATGTTTGAAGATTATCCATTGCCAACTTGTGATCATCCTTTAGTGCAAAGATATGATAGAAGAAGATATGGTGGATGGAATAGAGGACCACTTCCTTTAGATGCAGAGGTGTTTAACTTTTAGGGTAATCAATGTATGATTGATCCTTCCACTATTACTAGTCATGGACATGGTGTCTTTATTGTAGACGATTTGTATGTGCCTTCGAACTCTGAAGTCACTCTTATCTTTTTGTGGTCCTATCTATGGATGGGGAGATTGAAATCAACTTACACATTATGGTTAAAGTATGACTACTTATGGATTATACCTGAATGCAACTTCTCTTTCTAGTAGAGGGATTACACATGCCACAAATGAAAGATTATATATTGATGTAAGACCTTACATGCATGGAAATATAGTAGGTTTAACAAATAGTAGTCGAGGATATAATAGCTCAATGACTTATTGCACATTTAAGGAGCGTGAAAACAGTCACGAATTATCATACATGAGAAGAAATGTACCAGGATACATAGTTGTCCTTGCCATTACATCATTACATGTTGGTTATGAATTATTAGTGAGTTATGGATGGTACAGACCTCGAAGAGCACCTTTTAGCTAGAGAGCAATGAAAAATTTCTATCCACCTATCTTGTGTTGCATTGAGACCTCTAATTTATTGAAACTCGTTTTAAATTAACTTACATATTTAAATTTATGTTTAAAGCTTACTTTTCATTTATTTATGGTATACTAATGAATTTTATTCATGTGTGTAGACTCCTATGTATAACATTGATGATCCTCCACACACCATTCCGAGTTGCTAGTAAGACCTCATTTATCATAAGCTTCCATGAGGAGGCAAGAAAAAGTGATCCTTTCAAATATGCAAGTTTGAAAGACCTATATTCAAAAGAAGATAAAGTACAAGATTTCTATGACAATGATGAAGATGATGGCATGGTAAGTTTTATTGAGGATTGGTATCAAAATGATAACAAAAGCATTGATATTTATAAAAACGATGAATATCTTTGAGAAGAACGTCTCAAGAATATATATGAAGGATGTCACCTGACACGGCTAAGTGCAAGCTTACTTATTCTCAAACTTCAAGATCGTTTGGGATGGAGTAATGTATTTGTTTTAGCCATATTAAGGTATAATTTATAGTTTTCTATTATTTACTCATTTATTAATTAATTAATTTTATTTATTATTTATTTATTTGAATTCATATAATCTTTTCTCATAAACTTACAAGTTACTATTTGAAAAGTTTTTACCAAGAAAGAATATTTTTTCTACATCACATGATGAAATCAAGAAGATAATCAACAATCTTCATATAGATTATCAGTGTATACATGCATGTCCTAACGATTGTCTTTTATATAGAGGTGAATATGCAGACTCTTTGACATGTCCAAAATGTCAATCTCCTTGATATAAGGAGAAAGAGGGTAGAATCCCAAAAATGTTATTGACATTTTCCATTGGCTTCATGAATTAAACATATGTTTCAAAGCCCTCAATTCTCAAAGCTTTTGACATAGGGATTTGATCATAGAAGTACTAAGGGAGTAATGAGAATTTCAGTAGATAGTGCAACTTTTCAACATATTGATTCTAGATGGTGTGATTTCACACGAGGCACACATTCTAAAGTTAGGAGTTGTAGAAGATGGGGTTAATCCATTTTTTATGAGATCTATTAAATGGTCAACATGGCCTATGGTAGTCATTAGCTACAATCCCCTGCCATACCTTAGCATTAAAAAAGGAAACCTTTATTGCTTTCACTTTTAATCTTGGAAAAAGACAAGTAAAGGAAATGAATATATATCTTGCTCCTCTCATTGGAAATCTCCAAGAGTCATGGAGAGGTATTAGTGTAACTGGTGTATTGAAAGCCATTCATCACATACACTTTATGGTTCATAAAATTGTGGCTTGGACTGTACATGATTTTCTAGGATATGGTGTTTGTTAGGTAATGATCTAATTTTTTATTTAATATGTATACATCTATATGTGAGTTAATGATATGGTATTCTGTGGAGTATTGGAAGGAGTTAAAGGTGTGTAATCTTCTTGATCCTATGCATATAATCAAGAATATTGGTTATTCAGGATGGCAACATCTTGTTGGATTAAAAGACACAATAGCATCAAGAAATGATTTAAAGGAGCAAAACTCAGTTATCACCAAGTTTGGATATAACTTGACAAGAAACAACTTATGCACCTACTCCTTGGACACTTACAACAAAAGACATATAGACTATCAACAATAGGATTCAATCCATTCAAACATCTAAAAGATATGGAGCATCTTTCCAAAACATGTTAATTATGGATGATAGAAGCTTATCTAGGTTAAACACACATGATTGGCAGAACTTTTTGAACCCCATCCTACCTCTCGTTATTGTTGGATGTACAACAAAAAAGTATGAGACGTGATCTATATTCTTGGATTGCTTATAAGGTAGTTATCATACTTCAATATTTAATATATACGACTAATTGTTATCTTTATTTTATGAAATAATTTCTTTATTATTTGATTTATGATAATAACAAGTGAATAGCATCAAAAGAGATTGAAAAAGACTCGATCCCACAGAGGAAATGTGAATGTAGGGAGCCACTATGTTTGATGGAGAAAAATCTTTCAAGATCATTTTTTGATATTCAAGTTCATTTATTAGTCTATCTTGTGGATGAAATAGAGATTGTAGGTGTTGTAAACACTCGATTGATGTTTTGGGTTGAGCAATTTATGGGAATATTAAAAGGTTATGTGTGACAAAGAGCAAAGCCAGAGAAATCTATGGCAAAGGGATGGATGCTTGTGTCGATGCGAAATACGTCACAAGAACTAAGCTAAAATGATATTAGAACACCTCCATAATCATCAGTAGCTTAGCAACCTTTCTGAAATTGAAAGCTTTATCACTGTGCTTAGTGAAACTAAAAAATTCACTTTACAGGAATCTGCATCTTTTCTTCAAGCTTCAATTTTGATCTGATTTAACTCAATCTTTACAATTCCTTTGTTTGTTTACTGTTAGATATTCTTGCTGCTACTTAGTTGTACCAAAACTTTGTTGTAAACTCCTTGGAATATCAACGTAATCTTATTGGAATGTCACCGGAATGTTACCATAATGTCACCAGAATGTTACCATAATGTCAATGTAATGTTACAAGAATCAACTGCCATTCTGTTTGAAGTTATTTGAAATGATTGTAAATGAAGTAAAGAAGTAATACCTGAGCTTTCTTCAGTAATTGACATGTATCTAAAGTTTAAGAAATATCTTCATCAGTTTTGGATACCTTTATTGTCAGACTCAATATTATGAGTACATGTCTTGTTTCACAAAAGTCTTTTGATCAATTTATAGTTGAGAATAGTAGCTTCAAAATGAGCTATCCCTCATGGAAAACTTTACACTGTACTATGAGATCTAGCTTGTCGAAGTATAGTAAAAAGTGTGCCCAAAAACTCGTAACTGTCAACTAAATTTTACACTGATATGAAGAATACTTAGATTTCTTCATACAAGAAGAATATACTCGAAAATTCAATCAACTTATTGTCTCAAACAAATTTTATTTTCTAGAAGACTATTTTGAATTAGAAAAAAAAACTAAAGAAATAACAAAGTAGTTTTTTTTACCAACTCGACTTTACTAATTCTTCTACACAAACATGTGTTTTCTAGTAGAGAATATGTATAAAGAATGGCTTGGCCTTACTCCACTCATAGCCATGAAAGCTCTCCTATTTTGAGTAGTTCTTTCTTACCATCTCTCTTACAGAAAAATACCTGACAATTCAGGTTATCGATTTTTTCTTCTCACTCTCTCTCACTCAATGACCCACTATTCTATATTCAAAGTCACTTATATACATATTTGTTACGAGATTCAAAACTCATAATTCTAGAAGTTTCTATGCACTATATTACAAGTGTGAATTTGTCCCTTCACTAAGGCTTGAATTTCGGAATGCTTTGTTTCTACTTCTCTTTTTATCCATCATATCTCTTCATGTCTTTATGTCTAATTAGTGAGTGAATCTTCAACAGCTCCCCCTCAAGCACTAATTAGCATCCTTTGTTCTTCCATATATTCATCTTTTCTTTTATTCCTGTCATTTCTTTGAATCTGCTTGTCTTTACTCCATCCAAGCTCTTTGTCATCATATCTGCAATCTAATCTTTTGTAGGAGTGCATACTATTTCAATCTCCTTTTGCATTACCTTTTCTCTCAGGAAATGATATTGAATCTCTATGTGCTTTGTTCTTGCATGAAACACTAGATTTGTTGCAAGATACAACGAACTCATATAGTCTCCATGTATGATAGGTATACCTTCATCAATACCCAAACTTTAGAACAAGGTTTGCATCCATATCACTTCTTTAGTTGTTTCCACAAGTCCTTTATACTCGGCTTAAGTTGATGATAAAGCCATTGTATGCTGCTTCTTTGAATACCAACTGACAAGATTATCTCCTATGTATATCATATACCCATGTGTTGACCTTCTATCATCTTGACTTCCTGCCCAATCTGAGTCACTGTATGCTCTCAACTTCATATCTAATGTAAAAGAATAGTATAATCCTTCCTTTATGGTTCCTTTGATATATCTAAGATTTCTTTGTCTTGCAATCCAATGTTGATCCTTTGAACAATGCATAGAGAACTCCCACTGCATAACTCTCGTCTTGTTAGTGTAGCATAAATCAAGCTTCCCACTAAAGATTAATACTTCCTCAAATCTTCAAACTCTTCACCATCATATTTACTGCATTTATGATTGACCTCAAGTGCTGTTGAGGCTTCTCTGCAATTCTCCATGTTAAACTTCTTCAATAAGTTGAGAAGATATCTTTCTTGTGAAACATGTATACCATGATCTGCATAAGTGATCTCCATTCCAAGAAAATATGATAAGTCTCCTAAATCACTTATCTTGAATTCCATGTCAAGTAATCTCATCACCTCCTTGATTCCTTCATTTGAAGTTCTTGTGATTATAATATCATCTACATAAATACAAATGTAGATCATACCTTCATCTATTCTCTTAATGAGTAGACTTGCATCTGCCTTTGAACTTTGATATCCAAGATCATTGAGATACTTCACAAGTCTATAATTCCAAGTTCTGAGCTTGTTTTAGTCCATAGACTTCCCTTCTTAATCTGCAAACATGATTTGGACACATGGAACTTACAAACCCTTCAGGTTGTTCCATGTTGACTTCATCTGATATATATCCATTTAGAAATGCATTCTTTATATCCAACTAACTTAATCTCTATCCTTTTGATGCTGCTATAGCAATAACTGCCCTTATGGTTGACATCCTTGCTATAGAACTGAATGTCTCATCATAATCTACACCATGCGTTTGAGCATAGCCTTTGACCACCAGTCTAGCTTTGTATCAGGCTATTCTTCCATCTGCAAGCTTCTTAATTTTGTAAACCCATTTATTTCCAATCACTTTCTTACCATTTGGTTTTGGAACAAGTTCCCAAGTCTTTTTCTCCTCAAGCACATTGAATTCTTCCTTCATTGCTTTTTCCCATTGTTTCTTACCTTTTGCTTCATTATAATTCTGAGGTTCTTCATCTTCCTTCACTATGTAAGCATAATTTTCCTGAGTCAAATACGAAGTATCATAAGAGTACATTCTCCTGAGTCAAATATGAAGTATCATAAGAGTACCTTGTCGGTTGTTTCCTTAATCTCGTTGACCTTCTTGGTTCATACTCTTCATGTGTATCTGAATACACTTCTTCATCAAATCTAGGTGCATCTTCATTTCTCATATCCAATCCAACTTTGGATGTATTTGCTTGCATATGATCTTCATCTCCGTTTACCTACATATGTGATTTACCTTTTTCATTTCTTCTTACCTCTTCTTCAAATGTTTCAACATTATGCTCTCTATTTGCATACCAACTCTTCTCTTCATCAAATTTCACATCTCTAGAAACAATAAACTGTTTGGATAAAGGAATCCAAAGCCCATAACCCATCTGCTTTTCATCATATCCAATGAACACATATTTTTCATCCTTTGGTTCAAGTTTATGTCTAAGCTATGATGGTATATAAGCATAAGCAATTGATCCAAACACTTTGCAATGATCAAGTGTTGGTTTCTTACCCCACAAAGCTTCATAAGGGATCATTCCATTTAAAGTTGCACATGGTAATCTGTTTATAAGATATGTGGCTATATTTACAACCTCAGCCCAAAGACAATTTGGACAATTTCTCTTCTTTAACATTGCTCTGGAAAACTCAATTAAAGTTCGATTTCTTCTTTCTACCACTCCATTTTGTTGCGGTGTATACCTGCAAGATATTTCTCTTTTGATACCTGCATTCCAAATATAATCATTGAGTTCATGAGAAAAATATTCTCGTCCTCCATCAGACCTTAGCCCCTTGAGTTTTTGTCCTCTAATTCTTTCAGCATATGCATGAAAATGCTTGAAGGCTCCAAACACTTCTCATCTTTCCTTTAAAATATAAAGAGTTATCCATCTTGTAGCATCATCACTAAAAGGAACATAATACCTAGAACCATTGATTGATCCACCTTTTGTTGGTCTCCATACATCTGTATGTATGAGTTCTAGCAAACCATCATGTTTGTAACCCTTCTTTTAAAATGGTAACCTATGTGCCTTTCCCATTTGACAAGCTTCACATTTGTGAATCATATGTTGACTCTTCATATTTGGTAACCCTTTTACAGATTGTTTTTCCACCATAGTTTTGATTCCTTTTTCATTAAGGTCTCCTAACCTCTTATGCCAGAGGCCTAATTCTGTAAATACTTCATCACCATGTGTGATCAACGCTTGATCAACATTCCCTTGCACTTTAAGAGTAAAAAGTCAACTTTCCTTCTTACCATAGACAACTTGATTGTATCCATTTTCTAGATCTTCAACAAATACTCCTTCATTTGTAAATCTGACTTGAAAACCCTTCTCTACTATTTGTCCTACACTAATCAGATTCTTTGGGATTGTTGGAACATACAAAACATTTGTTAGCAGGTCAACTCCATTCCTACACTTAACTTTTCCAATTGAATTAACAATATATTTTGTCTTATCACGTGTTTGTATTCTATGATTTAAAATACCTTCTTCCAATTCTCATAATAATTCTATATTACTTGACAATTTATTTGAACGACCACAGACAATATAGAATACCTTGAGATCTTCATTCTCTGATACACTTATTGAATTCATCATCAATGTTGTATGATTGTCATTCTGCGTATCATTTGCGTAATTATAGTAGGTGGTATTATAGGACTGATTCTATTCCCAAGTTCTTCCTCCACTTCTACCATATCCTTGTCTTTGACTTTGTCTATCTCTTTGATATCTTCTGCCTTGGCCTCTGCTATTATTGTTTTGATTCATATTTGATCCTTGGGAATTATGCCAACAATCATGAGCCAAATGATTTCTTAATCCACAGATCCAACAAGACTTCTTGTTGTTATTCTGATTACCTCTTCCTTTTGTATTACCTCTACTTTTACTTCTGACATTACCTCTTCCTCTTGCATAATTTGCTTGAGTAGTCATCTCTTCTTCATCCTTTTCTTTAGATTTATCACTTTTCTTCTTACTCTTAGCATACATAGCAGAACTATATTCTTTATCTCCATCTATCTTCAAATCTTGCTCAAATGTAAGCATTAGTCCAAGCAACTAATTTAAATCTAGTACAAAATGATTTAATGAAAGTTCAGTTGATAGTACAAAAGGTTGCCACCTTTCATCTCCTCTCAATCCTGCATGCAATTGTGCTATTAATCTGTGGTCTTCAATATCCTCGCAAATAGATCCAAGACTATCTGCCAAGTCCTTCATCTTAGTGACATAATCACTAATGCTTTGACTTTGCTTTTTCTTGAACGTTGTAAACTCTGACCATATGCTAGCCTTCCTAGCTTTAGTAGTGTTTTGGAAATGATCTTCCAATGCATTCCATATATCTTCCACATTTTCCAAAGCTCTAATGTGTGGTAGCAGATGATCTGTAATAGTATTGTAGATATAAGCTCTCGCAGTTGCATCTTTCTTCTACCACAACTTCAAGGCTTCTAACTCTTCTTTCCTTGGTTGAATTTCATCTCCAAAAGTAGGTTTCTTTTCTCCTCCTCTCACAAATATCATTAAATCCTTACTCATAAGTAAGGCTTCCATTCACATTACCCACGCGAGATAATTATCTATGTCCAATTTGTCAATAGAAATATGATCTGCCATACTTTCCTTGTTTTTGTTGCTGCCTCTGAGTATAATGTTAAAAAATGTTACCTTCCATAAACCTTTACCCTTGAGAATAACTTCGGAATGCTCGTCTGATGCCGTTTGTTGTTGATCACCTCAGCTTTCACCTTTTCAATGAAGAATTCTTCAATTTCTCTTATCTTTGCAATTTTGTTTACTCTTGAGGACCTTTCGACTCTGATACCACTTGTCGATGCAAAATATGTCACAATAACTAAGCTAAAGTGATATTAGAACACCTGCATAATCATCAGTAGCTTAGAAACCCTTCTAAAATTGAAAGCTTTATTACTGTGCTTAGTGAAACTCAAAAATTCACTTTACAGAAATCTACATCTTTTCTTCAAGCTTCAATTCTGATGTGATTTAACTCAACATTTCAATTACTTTGTTTGTTTACTATTAGATATTCTTAATATAAAGGAAGTTCGGCAATCGCCTACTCTCCCGGACTTGAAATAAATTAAGAAACAAAGGTACAAAAGAAGGGGACTAGTGCCCACGGGACCCCCCAAATCCCACAAAGCAGGGGAAGCTTGGTTGATTCCTAGGTTGCATTACAAAGAAGGTTGATCACCCTCTCGTCGCCCTCATGCGGGACCCACTTGGATTTGAGCTTGTTGTTGATCAACAGGAGGACTTGATGGTGCCTGAAGGGGGGGGATTTCTTACTGTTGACAATCCTTTTGCCAAGGAGGAATAGAGATTTTTCAATCGACCACTCCCTGGGGGGGTCGCCGAAGTTGAGAGCACACCGCTCCCGCCAAATTTTCCACAGGACTTCCCCTCTGATTGCGTTCCAGAGAGCCGCAGAGCATCCAATCGCTTCTCCTAACAGGATTTGTTTCCAACTAAGCTGATTCTGAGCTCTGATTTTCAGTCCAACCATCTGCCAGGTTCTGTAGGAGTTGGGGCAAGTAAGGAAGATGTGTGGGACATCTTCGATTGCACGGTGGCAGCGTTTGCACCACGGAGGGATTCCACAAATTTTGCTTGCCTTATGGTTAGTCCAAATTCCTCGATGAAGAATTTGCCATAAGAGGACCGACTTCTTAATCTCTATAAGTGGGTGCCAGATACCCATGAATTTCATGTCCCACCGAAGCCGCGTCCAAGACAGGCACCACTTCTTATTGAGGCTGATCTGGAGGTCATTCGTTTCTTTGATGTTTGGGATTTTGAGTAGACTATTTCCATTGTGCCATTTGAGACCACGCGCGTTTGGAGCATCATGTCCCATGAGAAGGCGCGTTTTGTGACGATCCCAAGCGAGGCATCTGCTTTGCAAGGTGTTCCATTCTTCGTAGGAGATGTTTATGCGAGGGTCGATATCCTCGTAGTTGATCCAACTGTTGGTGTCCTGTTTCCAGAGGTGTTTCCATTTTTTGAATCCTTTGTTCCATAACTTCTTGGCATTTTGAATGTTCCACGACTCCACACTCCGGATGCCATGTATCGGAAACCAGATAGAGTCGTTTTGTCTGATTCCGGCCGCCCACTTCCAGTCCTCACTAATTCTTGTGAAGCTTTTGACTTTATTCCAGCCCTTCCAAAGAGAGCATACGAGATTGGAGCCTTTCGGGAAGACAGGTATCGGGGAGAATAGCAGGGTCATGATGTCAAGGTTCTTCCAGTTCGGGGACCCCTTGAGGGCCAACTCATTTTTGTTTTTGAAGATCAGCTTGGCCCACGAGGCCTCCCTATTGCACCAGGCTTTAATCATCCATTTGGCCGCCAGTTTGTTAGCCATACACCCAATGTCCAGGATGCCAAGTCCCCCGCTATCTCTAGGGCTGGTGCAGATGGCCCATTTGATTTTAGGCACCCCCCTTCTGTTATGATCACCCGTCCAAAGAAAGTTTCTGCAGATGCTATTCAATTTGGACAGGCCTTGCTCATTCGGTCTCCAGCAAGAAAGGAAATAGATGGTAGACGAGAGGAGGAACGTGTTGATAACCATCGCCCGTCCAGCGAGATTGATTTGCATGCCTCTCCAGTAATTGAGCTTGTTTTCAAGTTTGGCCAGCACCCAGTTCCATCGCTGCTCCATAGAGACGCCAAACCCCAGGGGGATTCCTAGCAGCCGAAAGATTTGGCCCTGCGAAATGATTTGACAGCCATGATCAATGAGAAGGCCAGGTTGATGTCCCACAATGGCCCTAAAGGCGGTCTTATTGTGGTTGATTTTGGATCCAGAGGCCTCACAAAAGGTATCAAGACACCTCCAGAAAGTCTCCAGGCTGGTATTATCATTGTGAACGAACGCGTTCATATCGTCAGCAAAAAGTCTCATGATGATTTGACTGTGGTCGTGAGGTAGCTGGAGGCCTTTGATATTGCCAGCCTCCACATGATGAGCCACAAGTCTGCTCAGCCCCTCAGTGGCGATGGCAAAGAGAAGGGGGGCAAGAGGGCACCCTTGTCTAATTGATCTTTTAAGATGGATCGCCTTCGAAAGTTTGCCGTTAACGTTAATTTGAGTCGTTGCGTTGCCGAGAAGGGTCGCGATCATCTTGGTGAATTTCTGACTACATCCGAGGTCTTGGAGCGACTGCAGAATATAGTCCCATTCTAGCCTATCGTAGGCTTTGTCAAAGTCGATCTTGAGGAAGACCACATCTTGATTAGACTCATTTGCAAATTGAATACCTTCCCAAATATCCATGATGGTTTCCAGGATGGACCTGCCTTTGATGAAGCCTTTTTGGTCCTCACTAAGCCAAGATCTCAGGTGGCACGCCAGTCTGTTGGCAATGACTTTGGCGACGATCTTGTATCCTGTTTGGAGCATCGTAATTGGCCTCCAGTTCTCGATTCTGTTTTTTTCCCCCTTCTTGTGAATCAGCTTGATAATTCCATTATTTATACAAGAAGGAAGAGCACCAAATTTTAGCGCTTCTTGCCAAACCATCCGAAGAGGGGTGGCAACCACCTGCTTGAAGGATTTAAAAAACTCATTAGTGAGTCCGTCGGGTCCCGGGCTTTTACCGAGAGGGAGGGCATCAATGACCTCAATGATTTCTGATTCAGAGATCGGGGCATGAAGCAGGGAGTGGAGGTTGGGTGGAATTCTCCGGGGGGAAACCCTAGAAATGGCAGCCATGCATTCCCTTCTATGGTGGGAGAGGGGGTTCGAGGTTCCCAGGAGTCTCGTGAAGTGCCCTTCGATGATGCCAAAATTATCTTCTTCCGAGTTGCATACATTGCCATGTGGGTCAAGCAGAAGGGGAATCGTCTCTCTGTTGTGTTTCCTTTTAAGGATACTGCACATCTCTTTGGTGGGTTTGTCGGCTTTTCCAGCCCACCACTCCTTGAAGAAGATTTGCAAGTTTTTCCTTTGTATTTCTTCCTCGTATCTCAACGCTGCTCTGATTTTTCGGAGACCTTTCTGGGCTTGGTGTTTTCCTTTGTTCACTTCCTCCTCGAGTCGCCAGAGTCTGTGGTATAGCGCTTCCCTACGAGCCCGCCGCACCGTCTCGAGCATCTTCTTAGTTCTGATCATGATCTTGCGAGAATTGTCGACCGCACTTCTCCAGCACTTGGCTGGGGCCAAGCCAGAGGCAAACGCCACCTTCCACACATCGGTAATCTCTTGATGGACGGAGGGGAGAGAGAAGGTGGAAGCGTTGGCATGGAACCACGGAGCCTTGAGGGTCCTGTTGGAAGGTTGAAAAGTGATAACTATCGGGTAGTGATCAGAGATGGTGAGGTCAGTACGTTGCGTGATGGAAGGGTGGCCCCACAGGTGAGTAAAGCTCTGAGAGATGTAGCATCTATCAAGTCTAGCTTTCCTCAGATCCTCGCCCGCTTGGAGATTCGACCAGGAAAAGCCATTCGAGTCTTTGAATTCGACCAGATCCAAGTGGAGTTTGGTCGTGTCCCACGTTTCTTTCTCCCGACTGTCGATGACCCTGCCCTTGCCCATCCATCTGTCCATAGGGTCCTCCACCATGTTGAAGTCTCCACATATAAGCACGTTGTGTGGAAGCGAGTCAAGAGAAGTCCAATTGTTCAGCCTCTCCAGATCCCCGTTAGGGGCGTACAAAGAAACCATAGTAACACAGAGGGGAGCACCAAAAGAGACCGCAATCCAGCGGTGATTTACATCTTCAATGGAGTTCTCAAGCTTTTCAAACCAAGGTTGTTTAACACCGATAGCCGTTCCACCGGACCCCCGCTGGTGCTTTGTTGGGATCCACACATGGGCCGAGGAAACCTGTCTGAGCCGTTTCAGAAGGTCATCTCCATCAATTTTAATCTCTTGAATGCATATAATGTCTGGTTTTACGCTAATGTCGCGGAGCCATTGACCAATGATGGCCGCTCTTGAGGGGTCGGTTAGCCCCCTAGCATTTAGCGAGATGACAATCATTTTTGTATTGATCCCTCTTTGCGGGAGGGAGCCTTGTCCTTTCTTCTCTTGGCTTCATCTTTCTTTTTCGCTGGGATCTGATCCCGGCTTAGAAAACGGTTCTTGTGGGGGCTTTTCCAGGTAAACTCCAAGGGCTGTTTCCCTTTACGGGATGCCCCCCGCTGGGGAGAATTGGGCCCCGTGCTCGGCATCGTTTCCGGGATCGTCGATCCAATGATGGAACTTTCACTATCCATGTTGTCTTCATTATTAGTAGTGAAACCATCTTCTTTGCTTGTAGTATAGCCCTCCTGGGGGGTTTCTTTGTTGTCAGGGATCTCTAGGGCTTCGTCATTGTTGTCTACCACAGGTGGCTTCCCACCTGGGTAGTCAAGCTCGTTGATCTCCTTTCCAAGATTGCAATACAAATTGCTATGTGGGGTAATTAGCAGGTTGTTCCTCTCACCGTTGGCCCTCGGACTTCTTTTCCTTCTTCTTCTAACTTCAGTAAAGCCATCGGCATCAGCTTGTGGATTGAGGAGGCCCTTGCCTTCCCCTTCCTTGGTCAAGTGGGTCAAATCGTCAGAGTTGTCTTGAGCAGTTTTGGAGGCTTCTTGAGATCGCTTGTTTTTTTGCCTGAGAGGGCAGTC
Organism: Ceratopteris richardii; assembly: GCA_020310875.1. NCBI lineage: Eukaryota > Viridiplantae > Streptophyta > Polypodiopsida > Polypodiales > Pteridaceae > Ceratopteris > Ceratopteris richardii. The sequence goes on from CM035422.1 coordinate 163,381,281, forward strand.
TTTAATCCTGTGACCTTGCTGGCCACAACGAAAGCACGCGTTGGGGAGGTTTTTGTAGGTGATATCCTGCTCCCAAACATCTCCTTCGCCCATGTCCACTTTGATCGTTGATGGAAGCGGCGAACTGAGGTCGGCCTCGACGCAGATTTGTGGGTGCCATCTAGCATTGAACGAGTGTCTTGCACCCTCATATATGAGGCCACCAATGTCTTCGCGTGAAGCCAACGGCTTGCCGATAGGGGAGACAATGTCCCACACGAATTTGTACAAGAAGTATGGGAGGTTAGGGAGCTCAACCCAAAGAGGGTACCGAAGTGATTTCGATTTGTCGGGGGTAAAGTCCGGGGACCATCTGAATAAGCACAGGGTCGTCCGACCGAGCTGCCAGGTGCCAACGCTTAGGGCTTGGAACGCCATCTCTTCATTTTCAAAGACTAGCAGCATGTGGTTTGCTGGTAAGAACTGGCATTTGCTGACAATGAGTCCTCGAGGGAACCACTCTTTTCGAAGCCATTGTCGCACGATTTCGAGCGGGGGCCTAGGGCCAAACACTTGGCCGACGAGGCAAACTTTCTTGAGCTCCTCTTGAGCAGTCAGAACTGCGGGTCTACTGAGGGACACGATGGGGGATTCAACACTATCGGATGCCCCAGGGGCGGCACAAGACCCCCCCTCCAGCAGAGCGGCCAGAGTGCCGGTCTCCCCAGGGGGGGGGGCCTGATTACTTTTCACGAGAGAGGACGAAGCCACATCCATGGCCGAAGGAACTTGCACCACTTTTAATTTTCAGGACCCTCCAACATAGAGAGAAAGCGGACCACAGACAAGGAAAAAACCCCCCCACCGATCACATCGCATCCAAAAACTCCGCTTTTCAGGGAGAAACAAAAAGGGCAAAAATCCCACAGAAGAGGGGACCACACATCTACTTTTTTGAAACTTTTCTAATTACCTTTTTCTAATTTCCTTTTTCTTTTTCTTCTTTTTTCTTCTCCCTTTTCTTCTTTTTTTCTTTCTTTTTTGTTTTCTTCTTCTTCTTTTTTTTTCTTTTTCTTCTTCTTTTTTCTTTTTCTCTACTTTATCTAATTCAAGCTATAAAAACCTTCCTAACAGGAGGCTTGGCGGAGGGAAGGAGCCAAATTTTTCGAACAAAACAAAAAAAAACAAAAAAAAACAAAAAAAAAAAAAAAAAAAAAAAGACTGTCCCGCCAGAACCGATACCCGCGCCCAGTCAAACGATCGTTGAACACGTGGCCGCTCCCAGTCAAACAGTCGTTGAATGACTTACGTTAGGCGGGACGTCAATCGCCGAAGGACCCTCGCCTCAGTCAGTCGCCGACGGATCCATCTTCCTGTCAGTAGTCGAATGGGCCGCCGATGGACCCTGTAGCTGTCAATCGTGGAGCCTATCGATCGTCGTTCTCCAATTATCTTTCTTTTAGTGGCAATACAGTTTGAAAAAGCTCCTCGAAAATTGAAGTGTATCGCTCGCGACGGACTCCCTCGTGTCAGTCGTGACTGGAGCCCGCCTATCAGTCGTGAACCGTTGTCAGTCGCGATTGATGACCACCACTCAGGCGTGGAAACTCATGTCAATCGCGAAAGAGTCCCAGACCGTCGTGGGACCTCAGTCAGTCGTCGGAAGCTCCAGCGATGCCTCCATCAGCTACAGCGACACCTCCTTCCGTCAGCAGCTACAGCGGCGCCTCCTTCCGTCAGCAGCTACAGCGACACCTCCAGCAGTTAGCAGCTACAGCGACACCTCCTTCCGTCAGCAGCTACCATTCTTGATAACACTTGAAACCTTAGCGACACCTCCTTCCGTCAGCAGCTACAGCCACTATTAGATATTCTTGCTGCTACTTGTACCAAAACTGTGTTGTAAACTCACCGGAATATCACCGTAATCCTACTTGAATGTCACCAGAATGCTATCGTAATGTCACCAGAATGTTATCGGAATCAATTGCAATTTTGTTTGAAGTTACTTCAAATCATTGTACATGAAGTAAAGAAGTAATACTTGAGCTTTCTTTAGTAATTGAAATGTATCTGAAGTCTAAGAAATATCTTCATCAGTTTTGGATACCTTTACTTGTCCGACTGAGTACTGTGAGAACATGTCCTGTTTCATAGAATTCTTTTGATCAATTTATATTTGAGAATAGTAGCTTCAAAATGAGCTATCATTCATGAAAAACTTTACACTATACTGTGAGATCTAGCTTGTAGAAGTATAGTAAAAAGTGTGCCGAAAAACTCGTAACTGTCAACTAACTTTCACACTGATATAAAGAATACTTAGATTTCTTCATACAAGAAGAATATACTCAAATTCTTCTACACAAACATGTGTTTTCTATTAGAGAAGATATATACAGAATGGCTTGACCTTACTCTGCTCATAGCCATGAAAAATCTCCTATTCTGAGTAGTTCTTTCTTACCATCTCTCTTATAGAAGAATACCTTCAGGTTATTGATTTTTTCTTCTCACTCTCTCTCACTCACTCACTCACTATTCTATATTCAAAGTCACTTATATATGTATTTGTTTCGAGATTCAAAACTCGTAATTCTAGAAGTTTCTATGCACTATATTACAAGCGTGA
>CM035422.1:163388891-163393891 GCA_020310875.1 Ceratopteris richardii
TATATATATATATATATATATATATATATATATATATATATATATATATATATATATATATATATATATATATATATATATGTATATGTGTGTATATGTGTATATATGTGTATATGTGTGTATATATCTGTATATATGCATATGGGTGTATATGTGTATATGTGTATGTATATTTGTGTATATGTGCATATATATGTATCTCTATATGTATATGTCTATATATATGTATATATATGTATATGTGTGTATATGTGTGTATGCATATGTGTGTATGTATGTGCATATTTGTGTGTGTGTATATATATGTCTATGTATATATGTGTGTGTATATGTGTGTATGTGTGTGTATATGTGTGTATGTTTGCGTATATGTATGTGTATATGTGTGTGTATGTCTGTACATATATCTGTGTATATGTGTATATATTTATGTGTATGTGTGTGTATATATGTATGTGTGCATGTATATGTGTATATGTGTGTATGTATGTGTGTGTATATGTGTGTGTATATGTGTATGAATTTTTGTGTACATATGAGTGTATGTGTGTGTATGTTTGTGTATATGTATGTATGTGTGTGTATAGGTGTGTATGTATGTGTTTCTATGTGTGTATATGTATATATATGTGTATGTGTGTGTATGCATATGTGTGTATGTATGTGCATGTGTGTGTATGCATGTATGTGTATGCATATGTGTGTATGTATGTATGTATGTGTGTACCTACCTTGGGACTCACTTGCTCAAAGTTGCCCTTCATCGATGCTGGCAGAAATTTTCCAAGAGCAAGCTTTTTCTTCAACTCTTATACCGTCGCTTATGTGACGTCCAAGTGTCAAAGGAAGTTTTCGTGTGTATGTGTGTGTATATGTGTGTATGTTTGTGTATATGTATGTATGTGTGTGTGTATAGGTGTGTATGTATATGTGTGTATGTATGTGTGTATATGTATATATATGTGTATGTGTGTGTATGCATATGTGTGTATGTATATGCATCTGTGTATGCATATGTGTGTATGTATGTGTGTATATGTGCCTGTGTACCTAGGTTCGGACTCACTTGGTCGAGGTGGCTCTTCATTCTTCACTCTTCATTCACTTGCTCGATGTTGGCACAAATTTTCCAAGAACAAGCTTTTTTTTTCAACTCTTATACCGTCACTTATGTGACGTCCAAGCATCACATGTAGTTTTCCTACATCGTTATAAGTGTCGCTAGCGTTCAATGCTTATAGCGATGCTATGCCTAAACATCACATAAGCGATGCTCAACATCGCATATGTGACAAACCTAATTTATGTTTTGGTTTTTCTCCTTAAATGTCTCTTATGCGATGCTATTTTAAAGAAGGGAAGCATAAGTGATACCCGCTTTCTTTTCAATCAAGGGCATCACTACACTCACATTCTTTTTCTAGTGTTGTACAAAGAAAAGAGAAAACATTTTTTTATTAACTAAATTCTTGATCAACTTGAGCCAAAGAATTAAATCCAAAGAATCAAATCCAAAGAATTAAATCAATGGGAGAATTGATTAACTAGCAAACAAAAGAAAATACTTTTGGTCGAAGAATCTATAGGGAGTACTAGATAATGATCATGGTTAATTGAACTACAAGGGAGTTTGTTGTTGAATAAATCAATATGCAAGTGTAATGACAACACAGAGAGGAAAATGGCATGCAACATTAGTTAAGGGAATCCCTAAATAGAAGAGAATTGGATGTCCATGACTATGTTGGAGATAGACGTCTGCGGAAGCACGCGAACAACACAAGGAAGGAATTCTACTATGAGAACCTATGCCTCCAAGAGATGCTACTCAATTACTCTAGACTCGATTTCTCTATAAATATGCATATTTTAGACTTGCACTTCAAGAAAGTTTAAAAAGACTATTTTAGCTTTCAAACAGGCCAAATATTACAAGAAATGGATACCATTTGAAGAGGGAACAATCAACACTTACATCTAACTAGCTCCTCAAAAGACGAAACTGAGTGTGAGCTATGACTATTCAAAGTATGGAGAAAGTGCTCAAGTGAAGAGAAGGCTACCTTAGCAACGGGTCTAATAGTCTATTCAAAACCTAATCATGTGATTGATTTGAGAGTAATGAAGGGGACTCAAACTCAAATTTCAGTGCACAAATACTCATGCTTGGATATTTTCTTTGTAATTCTCCAAGTATCATCATTTAAGATGGCTCATATGAACCTAAGTTTGGAGCTTGATTTTCAACACTCACCTCAAGCTTCAACCTGCAAGTCTTCATCCAAGATCCATCATTCCAATTCCTATTTTGAATTGTTCTAGCTTGGTTAGCTCCAAGGCTTTGTTGAACCTATCACCACACTAATATTGGTACTTAAATGTTGCAAGTTCACCTCCTTAGCTTGCTCCTTCTCTCTAATGTAGTGATAATGTACACCCTATATGTTTGCTTCTAGTATGGAACATAGGATTGATAGATAGGTACACAATACTCATGTTGTCACTTATGAATCGAAATTGATTGACTTGGAAAGTGAACTCAACCACAATCCTCTTGAGCCACATGAGCTCACATGTAACTTGTGCCAATCCTCTATATAGAGCAACTATAGTTTGCTTCTTAAGCATCCCTAAAATGACCTTCTTCCCTAGCATCACTACACACTATTCTCAAGGTCTATGTTGATGAACTATGTGAGTTATACAAAATATCTATGCAAATTCTTGAATTGGATAAGTGCATCTTCATTCTCAGATAAGGAAAACGTATTGGACATATTGTCTCTAGTGATGGAATATCAATGGATGAAGAAAAGGTGCAAGTTGTTATCAATAAGATGAGAATTGTAAAGGAACATTAATGGTGTGTGTGTGTGTGCATGTATAAAACGAAGACCTATATGGCATAATCACCAAGTTTTGCTAGACAAATAAATGTTACAAAACATTCGAGACTTTTATTCAATTATTAATTGATACGATTCATAAAGTGCGATGTTGGGAAAAAGGTTTCATTCATTTCCATGTACCTAAAATTATGCAATGGGGTGTATGGAAACACAACTTAGGGATCAAAGGAGATCAAATTTCCCAAAATCATGTACATGTAGATAGTTAAATAGTATTGAACAAAATTACAAGAAAGTTGCAAGAGAAGGGCTAGGCATGGTTTAGGGAGTGGAAACAGTTAGCTAGTAATTGTTTGGAAATATAATTTAGATTCTATTTCAATTACAAAATCCTAACATATCTGGTAAACAAGCATTGCAAAGCTATTAGGCTTGTCAGATGGTTTCTTTTGCAATGATTTGATTATGAAGTGCTCGTTAAGAAAGAACCTACTTCTATTTGGGTTGATTTCTTGTCAACACTGATGAATACGAAACCGTCAAGAGGATTCTTTGATGAATTTATTCATGCATTACTGTTCAATGTTGAGATAACCCCTAAATGGGAATAATTTCTAGTACCTATACTTATGTAAGGGAAACTTCATGATAATATTCTAAAAACAAGAATTGTTTGTGGAGATATTAAAACTTCATATAACACAAGGTAGATTTTATTATCAAGATAAGAATTTTGGTCAGCAAGCTTGTGTAGATGATGTTAAAAGAAATATTTTCATAGCTCTAGCTTCCCTAAACCTATTTGTGATGCATAATTTTAAATATAGTAGTTTACAATTTTTATAATGATTGCATCCTTAAGATATAAGCCTGATGGAGCAATCTGGACTATATCAATTGAAAACAACCATATAATGGAGTAAAAACATCATCAATTTTTAAGAAGAGAATAGATATCTTAATCGGATCACCCACACAAGAATGATGATAAAAGAACACAAGAAGACCTTTTCTTCAATTCACGATTTTTTTCTACCATGGAAAACTAATTGTAGAAATGGTGAAGATGTAGATTTTGATGTAGTTTAAATCCATAAGAATCAATGTTTGTCTTTTCTAGAGATGGACCATGTCAAAGGTGTTGCAGTACACTTATCCCTTAAAAGAGTTAAGAGATGTTTCTCTTTCAAGGAATATGGTAGTCAACACTTGTTATAAACTTTGAAGTTTATGTAAAGAGATTTGGTTTATGTGAAAGGTTAAAGTATCCATTACAATGTGATCACATGCCTATACGGCCTATGCTAAGTCATATAGGTTTCACCAAATGGGGGACTGATTTTATGAGACCCATAAACAAGATGAATTTTGGGTGGAAGTATATATAGATATTGATTGGGTTAGATCTAAAGAAGACTCGGATGAAGCACAAGTGGATATGCAATGATGCTTGCAAATAAATTCATCTATTGGATGGCAAAGGAGCAACCCATAGTTTCTTAGTCCTTCAATGAAACTAAACATACAGCATTAGCTCAAGTAAGTAGTGGGCTTTTGTGGCTCAAGGAGCTAATGGTTGAGTTAATATTGCACGTCAATCAATTTTCACTTATGTGTGATACCCTAAAGAGTGGATCCATAAGTGAACAAGGCAATCAATAAGGGCACATCAAAGAAGAAAATCCTCAAAGTGAACATTTGATTATTGGAACTTTGATCCCTAGTCTACTTTTGGGATCTTTTGAAATGTTGGTTTCGCAGAAAGGGAAATGCCCAACACTGTTCCCTTGGAAGAGCCCCCTAAAGGGAGATCTAGTATGCTAGGCCCCATCTTCAAAACTACATGACAAAGATATAAGAAAAATCAAAGAGGGAAAAGTACCTAAACAACATAGAACTCTACCTTCATAAATGATTATTCTATCATTCAACATTTTGGAGCTTTTGCATCCCTCAAGAGTGTCCATGTTTTGTGAATGGATTTGGGAAAAAATTTTCAAATCACATCTCCTCTCTCTCTCAGAGATTAAAATGAATGGTGTTGAGCTTCAATAGAGACTTCAAAGTGTATGGAAGTCAGAATTTTGCTTCACTATCCAACACTTCCGAGAAAGTGGTGGTAGAATTCTAAGCTTGGGTCCAATTGGTTGT
>CM035422.1:163431263-163438763 GCA_020310875.1 Ceratopteris richardii
TTTTTTCATTTTCTCATAAAAAAAGAGCTCAAAATGTAGTCAAAATTTCACCATATAAGGCATTGACATGTCCCAAAATGTATGTGATAAGACATTGACATGTCCAAAATCTATATGATAGGACATTGACATGTCTAAAATCTATATAAAGAATGTAGAACTGAATAGTTCTTATACAGAAATAACATTTTAGACATATTTTTAATGGGTGGATATCTGATTGTTAGTCAAAATTGCTACAAAACATGGTTTCATTAACCAAACTACTTCGAGGCATTTACAAAAGCACTAAAAATGTCTGAGAGCTTCAATGCATCTCACAACTTTGTCGATCTATGTCTACACCCTCATCATCTGATGCACTTGATTCAGTCTCATACTGTTGAGAGCTCTCTTCTTCTTCTTCTATATCCACAAGAGCTCTGTCTTCATCCACGTACATACCAAATTCTGCAGGATCATGCACAACTCTTCTTGTTTGCCTATGATTTCCTGTACCACATACATCTGGAAGCTTTTGTTTTATCATGTTGATGGTTGCTTTCCTCAAGTGACCTATTTTTGTCAAGGAAAAATCATAAACAAGAATATCTACATCATCCATTTTAAGAGTGGATGTGCTTCGAATATTCTTTTTCTTTTTTGAACCTGTTCGTTTAGTATCACACACCATTTCTAAGTTATATTTACCTGTGAATGCATTACTACTTTTAGTGTAATACCAATGCACCATCAAAGCCTCTATTCTTCTCTGATCAATATCTTTAGTTATCTCTAAAACCTTTGCAATCCAAAATGGTCTGGTAGCCTCATCACCATCAGCAAGAACTGCAATAAGTGTTCCAACATTTATCTCTATTAAATTTCCTTGCCATCTTGCTTCTGCCTGTTTTGTCATCCTTGGGCCTACATAAATATTTCTTTCTAGTGGATGTATAAAACTTTGAAGTGCATCTGCATTACATGCTTGGGCCACATTCACGGATCTTTGTGTACAAAAATCCCATGTGAATGGAACATGAACTGGCCAGTGACCTGCAATTGTATACTGTATAATCTCTTCTTGATGATTGAAAAAGTCCTCCCACCAAGATACATCTTGATCTCCAGCATATTTTTTTGCACGCTCAATATGTCTCTTCTTTTCAATGAGTGCATGCATCCAGCTTTTACTTTGATCAACCACATTTCCACATCTTTCTGTATTGTTTTTATCTTCATATGGTGATTGTTCTGCACCATACACTGTCACAGTAGACAAATTAGGCACTTGCAATAAGAATCTGCATCCCTCTTTAGGCTCCCACCCAAGAGAAGATGAATACTGCTTTGCAAATAAAAGGGTTATTTCATCAACCCTCCTCATCAAGAATACATGGTTGAAACTAATATTGTGCAATGGAGCCAAAACCTTAGCACTGTTATCAAGGCCCATTGAGCAAAAGTGCTTAAAGTCATAAATCTGTGTGAGGTGTTGAACTTCTGGTTTTGGAGTATATGCTTCTGAAATCGACTCAGATAAAATCGGAAGAGTAAAAGCATTGTTACGTGCCAACTTCTTAGAGAAAGTACTGAACATTTGATCAATGTGATCATGAGTGTGGCCAACCAGAAGGAAATTTACCTTAACCTTCTGAAATACCTGTTTTTCAACAAGCATGCTTAAATATCCAAAGACTATAGAATTTTTATTCTCTCTTGCAGTATTATCTAGTTGCAAATATAGAGTTGGTGGCAAAAGACCCTTCCATGATTGCAAAACACGATGAATGACAGTAACTGTAAGGTTTGGATCATTATGCACATTCGGATATGTGAAGAAAACCTTGGACATTACAGTTCCATTGTATACCAAAGCACCAACCAAATGCATTTGCACAAGGACTCCATCTCCAATGTCCTTAGGGATGCGATAAAAATGTGGCAAACAAGTTTTTTTTTGATCCATACCATCGATCAACAAACACATATAACGCTCCGGATTTCTGAGTGCTTTACTTCGATGATGAATTGCTTTCTTTCTCTCTAAAGCTTGACTCTCACGATGGTTGTTAAGAAGGTTTTTAAAATTATTCTTTTCCTGTGGTGTTGTAGCCCCTTTTGCCATGTTTTTCAAAGTGGCGCAAATTGAACATTCACCCATTCTAACTTTACGAGGAATAGAAACATTGTTAAACTCTTCCTTCCATAATCGAGTAAAGTGACGATACAACACATACTTCTCATTTCTATTTTCCATGTCTTCTCTATATATTTGAAATACCTCTCGACGAGTAAAGTTATCTGACAAGTGCAACCTTCCAATTGTAGGCATAACCTCACAATGCAAGCTAAAATAGTTCATCATCCAATTCATTGCATGACGTCCAACAGATCCTTTGGTCCCAACATGGAACGTATCCAAAATGAGATCCCCATTCAAAAGCCCTTGTTGAACCCTATGTATTCTAAAATTTCCCACACCCATTGCAATTTTAAATGCAGCCCTACAACATCGCATCCCTTGACTAAAGAAATATTCAAAACCAACACGTGTTACTGACATGTTATCCTCAATCATTTGCATGTGAGAAACAAGGTATATATCCTGCCTTTCACTATCTAAATGGAGGAATTTTTCTCTTAGGTGCTTTAGTTTCTTCATTCCTAAATTGTACAAACATTTCAAACCACAACAATGCTTCACAATATCCAATGCAATCTGTCTATCTGAAGTAAGAAATTTAAATCTTTTTTGACTTACTTCACGAGGCCTTCTTTTAAATTGTAGATTGAGCTTGCTTTGCTTTTTTGTTGCTCCACATGCACTTGAGTCAGAAGGGAGATCAATGGTTGGATCAGATGGGAGATCAAGAGGTGCATTTGGTTGAGCAGCATTGCACTGTGAATTGGATAACTTAAATGACTCAACAGAAAACATGGAACCATCAGCACGTCCTAAATCATAGGGATCATCACTTCTGTGGAAAGGATCAACTAAGAACAATGAATCCGAAACTGTATCAATATGAGCAGAAGAAGCTGATGCCCAAGCATCCACTGAAAAGATTGAGCTCATCTTCACTGAGTTCACAGAAGACTGAAGATGAATGACCTTTTTAAATAAGTAGAAATCCGAGATCAAGTGAAGATGTCACATCAAATGTCACCTCAAGAAGATATGAAATAAAAAGTTTATTCAAGTACATTAAATAACATTAAACATCAAATTACATCAAATAACTTAATTACTCAAATATACACTAATAAGGGAACCAAAGATTTGATTCACTTTTGAAATGAGAAACACAATTGATTTCTAACTAGATATGAGTCATTGAGTCTTAGCATTGTGAGTGAATCAAAATATATCCAAGTTGAGTTCCAACTGGATTATATATTAAAATTGTTTGTAGTAGTGCCATTGAAGACTATACAAGAAGATATTTTACCTTTGGTACTAAATAAGATTTCAAGGATTAGGTTTCATTGTAGTCTTGGCTAGATCTCAAAGAGGTAGATGAAAGTTTATTAAAAAAGAATTATGTGTAAAAGAGGTACTTGGAATGTTTATTCATACATTGATTTTCCATTTCAGCAATGTGTTACAAGATAAATGTGAATATGAATTAAAGTGAGGAGGATAACACTATAAAGATGTCATTAATCTCCCATATTCAACACAACTTAGACTTGAAGTGTAATTTCCATGCAAATGTACATAAATAGATGCAAGGTTCTTTACTTGAATGTTTATTCATACATTGATTTTCCATTTCAACAATGTGTTACAAGATAAATGTGAATATGAACTAAAGTGAAGAGGATAACACTATAAAGATGTCATTAATCTCCCATATTCAACACAACTTAGACTTGATTTTCTCCCAAGCAAGAGATTCTAAGAAAAAATTTCTACATGAGATTAGACATCCTCACGTACATACCATACTCTTGCCATTGAAGTGTAATTTCCATGCAAATGTATATAAATAGTTGCAATGTTCTATGAATATTTCATTAAAGTGGCTCTGAAACAGCCTATTTGTGTGAGTGGTATCCCTGGTTAGATTGGTTGACAGATATAGTTAGCAACTAGACTCATTCAGTTAGATCCACTTAGTCTCTGGTTCAAGTTACCCAATTGCCTATAAATAGCAGAGGAGGAGATCATTCTCATTTTCAAAATCCACGAGCAACAAAGAGCAACAGAGCACAGACAGCTATGGAGCACAGAGCTCAGCATACAAGCAAGGCAGCTATGATGGAGAAGAAGAATGTTGGCAAGAGTACCAAGAGGTAGGCAAAATCATACCATAAAAAAAGATTCCTAAAAGATTCCCTTTGTATGTTTGTGTAAAGAGTCTGCTTTCTAGGTTTTTATTTTTCTTAGCTCTAAAAATACAGATCCAATGAGGGTACAGCTCGATGCCTGGCATCGACATTTAGGTGTAAGTCGATGCCAGGCATCGACTTGAGGCTGCAAGTCGATGCCAGGCATCGACTTGAGGCCTCAGGTCGATGCCTGGCATCGACTTGCACCTGAAAGTCGATGCCAGGCATCGACTTTGTGTGCAAGTCGATGCTAGGCATCGACTTGCCTGGCATCAAAGTTTGCCTTAAAGTCGATGCCAGGCATCGACTTTAGGGTGCAAAGTCGATGCCAGGCATCGACTTTTGGGTGGAAGTCGATGCTAGGCATCGACTTTTAGGTTCAAGTCGATGCTAGGCATCGACTTTTAAGTGCAAGTCGATTCCCGGCATCGACTTGCACACAAAGTCGATGCCTGGCATCGACTTGCACTTAAAAGTCGATGCCTGGCATCGACTTGAACCTAAAAGTCGATGCCTGGCATCGACTTGGGCCTTTGAAAACCACATTTACGTATGAGCTGATTATTCCAAGCGCCTTCAGGGATGCGGAGTCCAAGAGTGAGAGGCCCTTCAAGAAACTGAAAGTCACCATGGGCTCTGGTGTCAGCAACGTGACAAAGGCATTGGTCACCAAGCGAAACCAAAGAAACTTATTGTATCCTTATCCTCTGAGAAGGCCAGCAACCCGCTAGGAATATCCTCAGGTGGACAGAGTAGCATCAAAATTCCTGAGGATGATCCAACTATGAAGGATAGGTCCAGGGACACTGAGGTTTTAAGGACAGATCGTCCACTGCGGGACATGACAACTCTGGAGTGGTGCCTTCAGTATGTTGAAGAGAAGAATGTAGTCCTTCTTGTGTTCGCAGGGGCATATGGGAGAGGAAAGATCACGACAACACAAGGTTTTCAGTATGGCCTTGTGTACAAACTGGATTATGAAGATGAGGATTCTGACAACCTCCTTTTCTTGGTAGAGACATCAAAAGGTTTGAGACATGTTATATGCAAGATGGATTTCTTGTGCCCAGAGTGCTGTGTTCCAGATCGTCTAGCTGAGATATGCAGGGACTCAGTCAATCTTATCAAGGACTTGATGCCATGGATCTAGGGCAACATCATGCCAGAAGATGACAACCCCTGTAAAGGCAAGGGGTAAGCAGAGCGTGCAGAAAAAGCTTCAAAAGAAAAAGAAGAGAATTTCAGAAGAGGAGTCTTCTGACTCAAGCTCTAGCTCTGAGGACATAATTGTTGCACCTAGTGGAGAGCTTGCCTCGGGTGTTCTTGGTACTGAGCAGAACAAGATGAGGGAGGACATAGCTAAAAGAAAAATTGTGAAGAAGGGGCAGTTGTTCCACCTGCCAATCAATATCATCCACAGGCCACCAATAGATCCAGTCACAGGGAGGAGGCCCCTTGAGATCAGGGAGCCACACAATTTGCATGTGCAGAATCTTAAGAAGAAAATGAGAATAAATCCTCATGCGACTGTTGTGCCATTCCTTGTCATGGTGGATCCGAATGAGTGCAGCTTTGTGGAAGAGTTCAATGAGGGTTTATTTGAGGAGTATACTTATTATGTGATTGGAGGTTCACACTCTGCAGAGGCCCGTAGACAGCTAGTGAAGGAGCACCCTACCACTTTTTTCTTTAGGTATGCAGAGTGTAAGATATATGCTGGTCTTACAACTGAGGAAGCCAAGCTTGTTGCTTGGGATCACAACAATGACAATGACTACAGGCAAAAAATGTCCTCCATAGAGAGAATTCGGTTCTTCCACCATGAATATGAAGATTGTCTTGTTAAGGAAGCTGGAAGAATACATCCCAATCTACGAAAGCAATGCCTTATTGAGGTTGGAATTGCACTGGATGAGAATAGAAAGTCTGATGCCTTGAGGAAATATGATCCATGGTTTCAACTGGCATTCAGATCAGGTGAGATCTGGGATCTACAGGATAAAATTTTCACAATGTGGGAGAACAAGGAGGTCAAGGGCCAGAAGCAACGAAAGTCGAGGCCAGACCCACAGGTTGATCTGAAGGGAAAGGGAAGGAAAGTTGACCTCTCAATTGAAGAGGCTCCCGAGGACATGAAGCTGACACCATGGAGGGCCCTTCAAGGAATCAAGGATGATACATTGATCATATCAACTTTGTCAAGGGTAATCTCCAAGGACTTAAGCCTGGAGGAGATGGTGACTGAGCTCAATAAGTATGTATGTTATTCTCAGATCCTTTTTCCCTCCTCCCATGTTTCTGGTCTAACCTAGTCTCTTTTTAATTTCTGTGACTATAGTCATAAAGTTTACATGAAGATTCAAGAGGTCATGATGAAGAGGCTGGGTTGCTTTTCTTGGACAGAGGTCCAAAGAGACTATCGAACCACATCATCCTACAAAGCTTTATCAGAATATTTCATCCTTTTCCGTGATTGGGTAGGTTCTCTTTCTGAGGTTGTGCCTGGTTTGCCATTAGGTTAGATGCCTTGATTCACCAAACCAATTTAATGCCAGGCTTTTAGTATGAATTCGATGCCTGGCATTGACTTACGGCTAAAGTCGATGCCTGGCATCGACCTGCAGCCAAAAGTCGATGCCTGGCATCGACTTGGGGGCATAAGTCGATGCCCGGCATCGACCTGCAGCATAAGTCGATGCCTGGCATCGACCTCGTGGCATATGTCGATGCCAGGCATCGACTTATGTCCCAAAGTCGATGCCAGGCATCGACTTTCAGTAGAAAGTCGATGCCTGGCATCTACCCCCACATGAAATCGATGCCATTCATCGCTTCCTTATGTTCTGCTTGCTGTATTGAAGAGCTCATTTAGTTGTCTTTCCACTTTTTTCTGCAGAAACCAAAGAAAAGTAAGTCTGTGGAGCTACTAGATGATTGCCCCCCTCCATTCCTGGCTCACATTCAAAGAGCAAGGCATGAGAAATCTAGGCTGAAAGCCAAGAAGATGGATTTTGATGATGAACCTGATCTGAAATGTTTCTCCAATCCCCTAGACCCCCTTAGGCTTGTATATTACAATGTATTCTGTAGTGATGTAAATAATCTTTGTTCTGTTGTGCCTAGAAAACATTTCTCCCTTCTCATAGCGGACATACCCTATGGATTTAGGATGTTGGGATCAGTTAA
>CM035422.1:163468763-163526263 GCA_020310875.1 Ceratopteris richardii
CTTAGTAGCCATGAAATGGCTAGTGAAAAGAAAAATGCTTTCTCTCATCATTAGCTTCATGTCAGCCCTTGATTCTCAACTCAAACCAAGGGTGTAAGTTCATAGCCACCTTGACATTTGTTCTTTAATCTTAGTCTTTAGATCTATGAGTGATCTAAGATTTGTAAATCATTTTCAAGCTTTTCAAAACCGTTCTCTAGTTCTACATGTTCTTGGGGCCTTTGACCACATCAAAAAAAGGAAAGCATATGCCTATGCTATGTGATTAAGAGATTAGACTATGGCCACAGTCTCATTGTTCCATCCCTAATCATTCCTTCATCTAAAAGGCCCATCTAGGGCTCATTTTTACCCCTAATGTTGCTCAAGTTTTAGGTGGGATCTTAAGTTCCTATTCCTTTGGCATCCCCTCATCAAGGTTAAGAAATTAGTTCTTACATGGCAAATCCTCCACCAGGGAATTAAGACCAATGTAAATGCTAAAGAAAATTTGTAAATCCCCTTCATGGTGCAAACAATGCCTTCATGGCAATCAGGACTTGGGAAACCTTTGCTTTTCCTGCCCTAAGTCAATCTCGGTCTGACGCACCCCTGAAGAAATCATGCCTTGCTTTCTAGGCATCACAAAGTGGTTTCCCTCAATGGAATAAGATTAAAAGAAGGTGGGTTCCCCATGAAGGGGAGGAAAGGATTATCAACCTTCTTTGTAATGTTTTCTAGCAAGTTTTAAGCAACCCGTGCTTTGTGGGATTCGAGGGTCTCATGGGTGCTAGGCCAGATCACTTAATTTAAGTTGTGAAGAGTGGGCTTTTGCAAAACTTCAATTAAAAAGAAATTAAGAAAATTATCAACTCGTATGATTGTAGGACATTGATTTATTGGAGTGCATATAATATACTCTCCCCAACAATATCAACCATGATGATAAGCACCATAACCATTCTTGGTTGATATTGTTGAGGGGTGTTCTAGGGTGGAGGGGTCTTGATCTTCTCATTCTTTTATTCTCCCCTATCAACAGAATCCTAGAGTCTGGACCTTAGTTTGCTCTCTATGGAATAGTTGGAACAAGGTGAAAACATTTGTTATGATCAATGAGGATTGGAAATGTGCTCTTGATATTAGAAAAAAATGATTCAATCTAGTTCCCTATCGAGGGCATTAGAGATGTTCAATGTTGGAACCTCTGAAAATCTAGGAAGCTTTGGAAGAAAGGTTTTCACTTGTCGAAACAACTTTAGAAATAAGAAACATGATACTAGATTAGATTTGAGGACATTGATGCAACGAAGAGAGCATCTTAGATGGAACAACGACAATTCTCTTGATAAAATCTCAAGATTAAAGAAGAATATGGACTTTGTTTCACACTTGATAGAACATGGTGTTAGGATCAATAGGAGAAAAAGGTGAGCCCTGCATGGGCCTTGTAAGAATCCCTAATTTTTACGGATAAGAAAGCTTAATCTATGAGTTCACGGAGGAAAAAAATGACTAGTGATATTATGAAATTCACTAATAGTAACTGGGATCCTTTGTAGATCCTCAAACTCATGATCAACTATGGAATTTTGATCTTGGAAATCAATGGCTTCTATTGATCTTCAATTGAAACTAGAGAGAAACTACATAAGAAATCATGGGACTAGGGACAAGGGTGTGCAAGATCTTTGTAGAAATATGAATCATTAGATCATGGAAGATCTAACAAATGACCGTGAATGGGGTTGATGGGCTTTTGTAGGTGTATATAAACCATTAGATTAGATCTACCATCCAATGGCCATTGTGCAAAGGTGCTTTTGTCGTCTCAAGGGGCAATCTCCACCATTGATTCAGCCTTGCATCTGATGGATAGAAATATAGGTGCTCAACTTGAATCGGAATTTGCAACCTACATTGGATCTTAGTAGCCATCAAATGGCTAGTGAAAAAAAAATGCTTACTCTCATCATTACCTTCATCTCAGCCCTTGATTCTGAGCTCAAACCAAGGGTGCAAGTTCATACCCACCTTGACTTTTGTCTTTTAATCTTAGCTTTTAGATCTATGAGCAATCTAAGGTTTGTAAATTATTTTCAAGCTTTTCAAATCCGTTGTCTAAAGAAAACCACGAACTCTACATGGTTTTGGGGCCTTTGACCACACCAAAAAAAGGAAAGCCTATGCCTATCCTATGTGATTCAGAGATTAGACTATGGCCACAATCTCATTTTTCAATCCGTAATCATTCCTTCATCTAAAATGCCCATCTAGAGTTCATTTCCCCCTGAATGTTGCTCAATTTTGACGTGGGATCTTAAGTTCCTATCCCTTTGGCATCCCCTCATCAAGGTTAAGAAATTAGTTCTTACACGAAAAATCCTCCACCAAGGAATTGAGACCAAAAAAAATGCTAAAAGAATTTATAAATCCCCTCCATGGTGCAAACAATGTCTTCATGGCAATGAGGACTTGGGAAACCTTTGCTTTTCCTGCCCTAAGTCAATGTCGGTCTGGCGCACCCCTAGAAAAATCATGTTTATACAAGAACAAATCAATTGGACACTTGTGCTATTGGATGAAGCAATCGGTTGTTCCTCGGCACTACAAAATGATATAAGAGGAAATACCCTCTTGAAGATCTCAAAAGAGATACGTGCCACCGACTTTTGTAGATCTCCTAAAGAATGATTGATCAAAAACTTCATTTTTCTTTCAAGTGAAAGAAATTCCAATTGTAGTAAGCCCTTGCCATCTAGGCATCACAAAGTATTTCCCTCAATGGCAACAACAAGATTAAAAGAAAGTGGGTCCCCCATGAAGGGGATGAAAGGGTTATCAACCTTCTTTCTAATGTTTTCTAGAAAGTTTTAAGCAACCCGTGCTTTGTTGGATTTGAGGGTCTCATGGGTGCTAAGCCAAATCACTTAACTTAAGTTTCGAAGAGTGGGCTTTTGCAAAACTTCATTTAAAAAATAAATCAAGAAAATTATCAACTGGTACGATTCTAGGACATTGATTTATTGGAGTGCATATAATATACTCTCCCCCAACAATATCAACCGTGACGATAAGCACCATAACCATCCTCGGTCTACTGCACTAGAGATCTCCATCTGCCACCGTGATTATGAGCTCCGTACTCATAACTGGGATGGCCATAACCAGAATGGCCGTTGCCATTGGTTTACAATGCAAATAGGAAGCATGCCCATAACCAACATTTATGTCGCCCAATTGGGACTTAGAACGGTGTTCTATTGTTGAACGGTGTTCTTTCCTATCGCTTCATTAGGTTTGTCACAACCTTCATGGCCACACAAGGTAACAAAGGCAGCATTTAAACGGACTTGAAATCTTTTAATCCACGGGTAGAGAGAGAGAGAGAGAGAGAGAGAGAGAGAGAGAAAAATATAGTGAAGAAGTTCACCATTGTAGCAGAAACAGAGGAAAGAATGAGAGAGAGAGAGAGAGAGAGAGAGAGAGAGAGAGAGATCATGCAAAGCAGAGATCTCATGCAAAAGTGAAAACGGGTGGATACGTCAATTGTAGATGAGACAGAGAAAGAGAGAGACAAAGAAATACACATTGAGGCAGGTCACTATTGAGGAGATCATTGGTGCACTAATTAGAGATGGAAGACCAGAGTGGTCTTTAGCCATGTTGATAGGGGTTGTTATCCAAAATCTAGGCTTGGGCCACGATTGGTCATGTGATGGTACTTATAATTCAATGTTTTCTCTTGGCAATTGGAGGAAATGATGGTAATTTAACACTCGTATATGTATGGTCCTTAAATATAAAAACTAAACCATATAAATGGAGGATGTTGGAACTACACAAAGAATGTCCCCTCATCCATGTATGCTACCCATAATGTCCGTGAAGATGGGCTTTTGTTACTATATGGTGGAACATATGCATCTAGTGTGTCACTTATGGACCCTATGAGCTAGCAAAGCATGGGGATGAAAAACACGTGCATACTTATGTGTGTGTGAGAGAGACATAGAGAGATAGAGAGAGAGAGAGGTGGTTCAGAGGAATCAACACAAAATAGAAATAGAAAGAGAGGCATTTTTTTGTTGTTGGTTGTTATTTGATGTATTGTTTTTATTACGATTTATTATTTATTTACGTTTTACTTTATTAAAGAACTTAGTAAAATAAATCAAATGTAGACATTTATATAATATGTGGTTAAAATGAAATCGAGTCTAATTCAGAAAAATTAAGAGAAAAATAAAATAAAATTAAGCAAATAGAAAGACATAAAAAGAAAAGTCAAATTTACGAGAAGAATTTTTTTCTTCATGAGTGTTTTTTCCCATTTATTAAAGTTTTCTCCCATTGATCTTTTTAGAAAACCCCATGATTTGAAGAGAAGATTTTGAAGAGAAAACAAGACCATGGATTTTCTTTTCATAGATTATGCAAAGCTTTTGAAGTGAAGATTTTAAAGCGAAGTAAAAGAGGTGAACTTCTTTTTGCAATGTAGGCAAGAAGGCCTATCCTATTTCAGCATTTTGTATATTGATGGATCCTTTCAGTATCATTGAGTATAAACTTTTGATCTAGTATTATTGAGATCCGCACTTTTATTGTTAGATTTGTAGTTTCATTTTCTAATCACGTGCTTCTTGTGCGATGACCCCAATCTACCACATCAATTATGATCATGTGCAAAAAGTGTTTCTTTGTCCCATGGCAAGCCTCCCATCATACAATTCCCCAAGAAAAGCTACCCAACATGCGAAATTTACCCACCATATGGGTGCAATGGGACACCTCCTCACGGCCTCATCCAATCTAGGTTACTCATTCCGACATTGTGATCGACATCCCACTAACAATGCCTGGTGTCGCAAGGTGTCATATCTTTCGGTGTGCTTTCCAAACCTCTCAATGAAGGTGCTATCAAGGTTATTCACAAAAAAGTATAAACAAATAGGATTTAAATTTGACGACCCATTATTATGTTACAATCATGTGAGAAGATCCTTGATAAATTTATTGCTAATGATGTCGATTGTCAATTAAAGAACTACATCAATGAGGATCAATAAAGGTTCATCAAGGGGAGTTCTATCCTTTAAGCTATCATTGATGTTTGGAGGTCTAGCTTTTGCTGAAGAGCCCACTTAAGATTTCCTCTTCCTTAAGATTAGCTTTGACAAAGCTTATGATAGAATTAAGTGTGACTTCATTCTCCAATCTTTGAAAGACTTGTGTTGGAGCCAAAAATTCATTAAAATGGTCTCGAAGTTGCTCCAAAATGTATTAGTGCAAATAAACATCAATGGCTATCTTTCTCAAGCTATTGGATTAAAATGTTATAGGAGGAAAGATCGCGCCTTTGCCCATATTTTCTTTGCAATTGCTATTGATGATGTGAGCTTCCTTCTAAAGCATATTGAATGGTTAGGTCATAATCAATGTGTGTTTCTTCCCCTCAATCAAAATCCCATGATTATGAGACTCTTTTCTGATTACATGAATGCTTTCATGCATAACGATCTCACCAGTATTAATACATTTTGGTGCTGTCTAAATACATTTTGTGAGGCATTAGAGTTCCAAAATAAACCACTCAAAAATAGTGTTCAAGGCTGTTAGAAGACATCCACCTACCATTTTGTTTCTTCATGGTTGTTGCATGATCCCCAGGGGATAAACCTTTTTCCTATTAGGTATTCCGATGGTATTTGACATGTTGTTGAGTCACTGATGGAACTAGGCTCTTTCTAAGCTCAATAACAAGTTGACATATTTGAAAGGTATGTAGATCAACTTGGAAGGGCATGTTGTGTTGGTTATCAAGTTTCTTCTTTCTTTTCTTATTTACTTTCTCTCTTGCATGAGATCGAGAGATTGTGAAATTGAAAAGGAGTTGTAGAAAATCTGTCTTGATGGGAGATCCTAATAGAAGGGGTGTCCCCAAAATTAATTAGGCTTCTTGCATAAGGAAGAAAGATCAAGGTGATTTGGGCATTCTAGACATTCAAGGATAGGCCAATAAGCTAGTCACCAAGTGGTTAATTAAAGTATGCAGCAATAGAGATGCACCTTCCGACAAATTGATTTTTAGAAACCTCCTAGGCTTGTGGGTGTTGTAGGGTGGAGGGGTCTTGATATTCTCATTCTTTTATTCTCCCGCTATTAGGGGACTCCTAGAGGTAGGACCTTAGTGTGCTCTCTATGAAGAGTTGGAACAAGGTGAACTAATTTGTTATAATCAATGAACATTGGAAATGTGCTCTTGATATTGGAAAAAATGATTCAATCTAGTTCCCTATGGAGGGCATTAGAAATGTTCAATGTTGGAACCTCCGAAAATCTAGGAAGCTTTGGAAGAGAAGTTTTCACTTGTGGAAACACCTTTAGAAATAAGAAACATGCTAGTCGATTAGATTTGAGGACATTGATTCATCCAAAAGAGTATTCTTTCAAGAATCCTGCCTGTTGTATAGTAGATTCAATGATTTGGAGTGCTTGAGGACTTGCATCCTTATTGGGCATGACTTACCTCAACT
Organism: Ceratopteris richardii; assembly: GCA_020310875.1. NCBI lineage: Eukaryota > Viridiplantae > Streptophyta > Polypodiopsida > Polypodiales > Pteridaceae > Ceratopteris > Ceratopteris richardii. Next base: position 163,475,279 of record CM035422.1, read on the forward strand.
TTAGCGTTTTAAATGGAACAACGACAATTCTCTTAATAAAATCTCAAGATTAAAGAAGAATATGGACTTCATTTCACACTTGATAGGACATGGTGTTAGGATCAATAGGAGAAAAAGGTGAGCCTTGCATGGGCCTTGTAAGAATCCCTAATTTTTACGAATTAGAAAGCTTAATCTATGAGTTTACGACGGAAAAAAATGACTAGTGATATTAGGAAATTAACTAATAGTATATGGGATCCTCTGTAAATCCTCAAACTCATGGTCATCCATGGAATTTCAATCTTTGAAATCAATCGCTTATATTGATCTTCAAGGGAAAGTAGAGAGAAATTGCATAAGAAATCATGGGACTCTAGACAAGGGTGTGCAAGATGCCTATATAAATATGAATCATTAGATCATGGAGGATCTAATAGAAGACCATGAATGGGGTTGATGGGCTTTTGTTGGTGTATATAAACCATTAGATTAGATCTACCATCCAATGGTCATTGTGCAAAGGTGCTTTTGTCCTCTCAGGGGGCAATCTCCACCATTGATTCAGCCTTGCATCTGATGGCTAGAAATATAGGTGCGCAACTTGAATCAGAATTTGTTACCTACATTAGATCTTAGCAGCCATGAAATGGCTAGTGAAAGAAAAAAATATTTTTTCTCATCATTACCTTCATCTCAGCCCTTGATTCTCACCTCAAACCAAAGGTGCAAGTTCATAGCCACCTTGATTTCTGTCCTTTAATCTTAGCCTTTAGACCTATGAGCGATCTAAGGTTTCGAAATCATTTTCAAGCGTTTCAAAACCGTTCTCTAAAGAAAACCATGAATTCTACATGGTTTTGGGGCCTTTGGCCACACCAAAAAAGGAAAGCCTATGCCTATCCTATGTGATTAAGAGATTAGACTATGGCCACAATCTAGTTGTTCCATCCCTAATCATTTCTTAATCTAAAAGTCCCATTCAGGGTTCATCCCCCCCCTAATGTTGCTCAAGTTTTAGGTGGTATCTTATGTTCCTATCCCTTTGGAATCGCTTGATCGAGGTTAAAAAGTTAGTTCTTATGTGGAAAATCCTCCAGAAGGGAGTTCAGACCAATGTAAATGTTGAAAAAATTTTTAAATCCCCTCCATGGTGCAAACAATGCCTTCATGGCAATGAGGACTTGGGAAACCTTTGTTTTTCTTGCCCTAAGTCAACATTGGTCTCACGCACCCCTAGAAAAATCATGTTTATACAAGAGCAAGTCAATTGGAAACAAGTGCTATTGGGTGAAGCAATCGGCTGTTCCTCGGCACTAGAGAATGATATAAGAGGAAAGACCCTGCTGAAGATCTCAAAAGAGAGATGTGCCACTGACTTTTGTAGAGCTCCTAAAGAATGGTCAATCAAAAACTTTATTTTCCTTTTAAGTGAAAGAAATTCCAATTGTAAGAAGCCCTTGCCATCTAGGCATCACAAAGTGTTTTTCCTCAATGGCAACAAGATTAAAAGAAGTTAGGTCCCCATGAGGGGGACAAAAGGGTTATCAACCTTCTTTGTAATGTTTTCTAATGTTTTCTAGCAAGTTCTAAGCAAGCCGTGCTTTGAGGGATCTGCAGGTCTCATGGGTGCTAGGCAAGATCAGTTAATTTAAGTTTCAAAGAGTAGGCTTTTGCAAAACTTCAATTAAAAAAGAAATTAAGAAAATTATCACTCGTACGATTGTACGACATTGATTTAGTGGAGTGCATATAATATACTCTCCCCCAACAATATCAACCATGACGATAAGCACCATAACCATCCTCGGTCTACTGCACTAGAGATCTCCATCTGCCACCGTGATTATGAGCTCCGTACTCATAACTGCGATGGCCATAACCGCAACGGCCGTTGCCATTGGTTTACCATGCAAATAGAAAGCATGCCCGTAACCAACATTTCTTCATTCGGGTGTTGTATTGTTGAACGGTGTTCTTTTCCACCGCTTCATCAGGTTTGTCACAACCTTCATGGCCACACAAGGTAGCAAAGGCAGCATTTAAACGGATTTGATCTTTTAATCCACGGGTAAATGGAGGGGCACTCCTTCGAAATTGATCTTAGCTCACGTTATTTTCTACTCAATCATGGAGGGGCACTCACTTGAAGTTGATCTTACATCACAGCGTTTCCTACTCAATCATGGAGCTCGCGTACAGTTAAAATGAAGTAGCCGCAATTCAGCTGAGTGCGATATCCACATGTTAACTGTTTTAAGTATTTGTATTGAGGAAAGGTAATCGAGTTATAGCATACGTTGTGCAGAATCAGTCAACGAACTTTTGAATTCCACTAGCCATACATTTTCTATAGTATCACGGAGCTCGCTGTACTGTTGAAGTCCACTAGCCGCACTTTAGCTGAGTACATGTATCGATAAAAGGGAGTTTACTCACTGTTGCTTTGTGCTGTAGTATATGTTGTGCCAACTCCGTCGAGCTTTAAATCAACGATTAATCATCCTTCTATCCTAAAAGTTCACAAAGGATTCTCAATATCACGAAACAGTGAAGACTTCGACATCCCACCATCATAAAACAGAAAGCACCATCTATAGATGCCTCAAGAGCCTGCATAACAAAGAAAAGCTTATCATTACCTTAAAAGCTTATCATCTCTTTGTTGGCTAACTAACAATGGTCGATCCGATTATTTTAGATCCTTTTATATCACTGCATATATGCACTGTTAGAATTTATTAATGATCACATTATTATCAGGCGTAAATTGTTTAAGAAAAACTTTGTAAATGAGATGCTTTGTGAAAAACTTACATTAGAGGAGAGCTATCCTATAGTTAGAGGTAAATGGAGGGGCACTCCCTTGAAAATGCTCTTAGCCCGCGTACAGTTAAAGTGCACTAACCGCAATCCAGTTGAGTGCAATATCCGCCCAATATCCACATGTTAACTGTTTTAAGTATTTTTATCGAGGAAAGGTAATGCATTTATAACAAACCTTGTGCAGCCAACGTACTTTTGAATTCCACGGAGCTCGCTGCACTGTTGAAATCCACTAGGCGTACTCTAGCTGAGTACACGTTCTTCTAGGAATATTTGTATCTAGAAAAGGGAATTTATGTCTGGCATCACTTAACTAAGCTAGCTCCGCTTATTACTCTAAAACCAAATATGGTTCTTATGATATTACTTTGAACTCTAGGGTACCCACTTCTAGCAAGAGCAAACAATATACACTTCCACTACTACGTCTACTTAAGGGGGTTCTCCTAAGGGAAATATACCCTTTAACATTCTTTTGTGTAGACACATTCACTAGCAATAGAGACATTGTATAGTAGAATCATGGAGAGAAGAGTAATGAAAATAAGCAATAGTAGAGAATGGAGCCACTCTTTAGTTTAGAAAATGATTAAAATGGGCATAAATGCTCATAAAGATAATGTGATGGACTAGCATGCCATTCTAGAAACTAACACAATTAGTACAAGGGCTCAGTCTGACACAATGAAAACAACAAGATGGAGACTTGCACCAATGAATACATAAATATGAAGACTTGCTCCAAAGGAATACTAGTGACTGACACAGAATGACTACAACCAAGACACTCAATCACACTGTGGTGCTATTAGTCATCCACTATGAAGCCCACAGTCTGTATCCTCACCATAGAGTGACTTCCTATAGTATGCTTGTAGCAACAGAGTGCACAGAGTGGACCAGAGAAGACATTGGATGTACCCCTTAATGAGTGCGAGACACTTGCTTTTATAGACTTCAATAAGCCAAGAGGGCCTTGTCGAGTCCCAAGGTTCACTAAATGTGTGCAAAAATGATTGCCCGAAATTGGAGTAGTAGGCCAAATATGGTTATGGCATCCAACTTTAATTAGCTTCTTCAAATTAGCTTCTAAGACCGTCAAGGGTTGTTAGTCTGAATTGACTTTTACTCTGTCCAATTATTGAGAAGATTATATTCCTCTGCTATTGAACTATGCCTTCTCTGGTCTTGGTTATTGAGGATAAAAAGTGTAGGAATTTCCTCCACTTCAACCTATTTAGAAAGCTCTTCAAGCAAGATTCTTTAGCATCTTTCCTTTTCTTGAGTCTTTAGGTTTGTAATACAACACTTCTGGAAGAAATTAAGAAATGATCTTGAGGCTATAGCAAAAGACACCAAGATTAGGCTTTGGGCCAATCCCATGATGTGGACGTTTTCATATGTGACCATTGCACCCCATGCTAGAATGAACCCGAGATTCCAAGGTCGGTTAGCCAAATCGTATCAATCATCTCCCATGTATACTCAAACAATGAAATTCAACAAACGGTAGTCCTACTATCACCCCTTACAATGGGTCATTTGATAGGTGGCTCTATTTTCCAGCAACTATTTAATTCTGGAATGTATCCTATAAGCTAACATTTGAGAATCAAGTAATTAGGATGTAAAACGTTGAAGATTTTCTATGATTTGCAAAGAACGATATTCATCCAAGTAAAGTTCTTGCATTTTGGTTTGAGAACAAATCTTCCAAGCTCAGCATTATGTTTAACCATGGAGCTGACGCCATGGGTAACAATAGGAAAAAGAAGTGTGGCTAGAGGGTAGCCCTATCGAATTGAAATTTTCAATATAGTTACATGCACGAGTTCGCCCTTTATGTTAATATCCATCGAGGAGTTTCCTAACAATGTTTAGATGATCTTGATGAATCTAGGTACAAATCCCATATCTTCAAGGAATGAACAATTAAGTCCCACTCCAAGTGATGGTAAGCCTTGTCAAAATCAATATTGAAAAGAAGAACATCTTGGGATAACTCCTTGGCGAATTTCAGCTCTTTCCACATGTCTAAAGGGCATCCAGCATGGATCATGCCTTAAGGAACACTTACTTATCCTCATTGATCCAAAATCAAAGATGGCATGTATTCTGGTTACCTAGGACCTTCATGAAGAACTTATAGCCTGTTTGAAGCATTCTGATCGGCTTGCAATTTTGAATCTTGTTTTCACTATCTTCTTTGGGAGTTAGTTTTATAAATTCTTCATTGAGAGAGTTAGATAAAGCACCAAAGTGAAGGGCTTACTTCCAAATCAAATGCATTGGTTTCATTAACAAATTATTGAACTTCTTGATGAACTCATTGGTGAGACTATCGAGACCTAGGATTTTTCTACTCGGAATAGAATAAGGAACCTCACCAGTTTCAACATTGGAGATAGGGGAAAGCTTAAGTTAACAAAATCTAAGTATAATTGCTCAGAACTAATGTTAAAGGTTGCTTCCATGCTATCACATCGACATGAGAGTAGATGTTTCGAGAAGCTTAGTGAAGTGGCTAGAAATAATTTCCACATTGTCCACAATTGAACTGTGCACTTGTTTATTGTAAATAGTGTAACCTACAATACAAATTTTCTCTTCTTGCACTGGAAATATTTTTAATCTCCCTTTGAGCCTTGGTAATAAAAGATTGGCATTGTCTAATTCACTTCTTCTACCATTGTTTGAGGGTTCGCACGTGAAGCATAATTAATCTCGATACTTCCAAAAAAAATCAAACGAGCATGTGAAGAACATATAAACTTATCAAATGTTGGAAATATTTCGTAAGAGCGTGCTTTGCATTAGTGCTTCAAATAATAATATACATGTGAAAAGCTTCTAATGTAATTAGCGTAGTTCTTCGAGTCAATTATGCGTAAAACATGGGTTTGCCTTTGGAATTTAAAAATGAACTCAATATGATGATGTGGTGAGCAATTTATTTTTCTTTTCTCCTACCGAGAACGTTTTATTTTTAATGTTTTAAATGAATAGAAAATGAAAGCGATACAAGAGCATAAGTGGGAGATACGTGGGAGATACAAACTACGCCGATGGTATTTTTGAGTCCCTTATGCTTTGGAAGAAAGGTTTTCACTTGTCGAAACACCTTTAGAAGTAAGAAACATGCTAATAGATTAGATTTGAGGACATTGATTCAGCCAAGATAGTATTCTCTTGTGCCGGGGATCTGGAGGATCTGGAGGAACGGCTATCGGTGTTAAACAACTCTGGTTTGAAAAGCTTGAGAACTCCATTGAAGATGTAAGTCACCGTTGGATTGTTGTTTCTTTTGGTGCTCCTCTCTGTGTCACTATGGTTTCTTTGTACGCCCCTAACGGGGATTTGGAGAGACTGAACACTTGGGCCTCCTTAGACTCACTTCCCCACAAAGTGCTTATATGTGGAGACTTCAACATGGTGGAGGACCCTATGGACAGATGGATGGGCAAGGGCAGGGTCATTGACAGTCGGGAGAAAGAAACGTGGGACATGACCAAACTCCATTTGGATTTGGTTGAAGTCAAAGACTCGAATGGCTTTTCCTGGTCGAATCTACAAGCGGGCGAGGACCTGCGGAAAGCTAGACTCGATAGATGCTACATCTCCCAGAGTTTTACTCATCACTGGGGCCACCCTACCATCACGCAGCGCACTGACCTCACTATCTCTGATCACTACCCGATCATTATCACTTTTCAACCTTCCAACAAGATCAGCAAGGCTCCGTGGTTCCATGCCAACGCAACCACCTTCTCTCTCCCCTCCGTCCATCAAGAGATTGCCGATGTGTGGAAGGTGGCGTTCGCCTCTGGCTTGGCCCCGGCCAAGTGCTGGAGAAGTGCGGTCGACAATTCTCGTAAGATCATGATCAGAACTAAGAAGATGCTCGAGACTGTGCGGAGGGCCCGTAGGGAAGCTCTTTACCACAGACTCTGGCGGCTCGAGGAGGAAGTGAATAAAGGAAAACACCAAGCCCAAAAAGGCCTCCGAAAAATCAGAGCAGCGTTGAGATACGAGGAAGAAATACAAAGGAAAAACTTGCAAATCTTCTTCAAGGAGTGGTGGGCTGGCAAAGCCGACAAACCCACCAAAGAGATGTGCCGTATCCTTAAAAGGAAACACAACAGAGAATCGATCCCCCTGCTGCTTGATCCTCATGGCAATGTATGCAATTCGGAAGAAGATAATTTTGACATCATCGAGGGGCACTTCACGAGACTCCTGGGAACCTCGAACCCCCTCTCCCACCATAGAAGGGACTGTATGGCTGCCATTTCTAGGGTTTCCCCCCGGAGAATACCACCCAACCTCCACTCCCTGCTTCACGCCCCTATCTCTGAATCGGAAATCATTGAGGTCATTGATGCTCTCCCTCTCGGTAAAAGCCCGGGACCCGACGGACTCACTAACGAGTTCTTTAAGTCCTTCAAGCTGGTGGTTGCCACCCCTCTTCGGATGGTTTGGCAAGAAGCCCTAAAGTTTGGTGCTCTTCCTTCTTGTCTAAACAATGGTATCATCAAGTTGATCCACAAGAAGGGGGAAAAGAACAGGATCGAGAACTGGCGGCCGATTACGATGCTCCAAACAGGATACAAGATCATCGCCAAAGTCTTCGCAAACAGACTCTCGTGCCACTTGAGATCTTGGCTTAGTGAGGACCAAAAAGGTTTCATCAAAGGCAGGTCTATCCTGGAAACCATTATGGATATTTGGGAAGGTATTCAATTTGCAAATGAGTCTAAACAAGATGTGGTTTTCCTCAAGATCGACTTTGACAAAGCTTACGACAGGCTAGAATGGGACTATATTCTGCAGTCGCTCCAAGACCTCGGATGTAGTCAGAAATTCACCAAGATGATCGCAACCCTTCTCGGAAACGCAACGACCCAAATTAACGTTAACGACAAGCTCTCGAAGGCGATCCATCTTAAAAGGTCTATTAGACAAGGGTGCCCTCTGGCCCCCCTTCTTTTTGCCATCGCCACTGAGGGACTGAGCAGACTTGTGGCACATCACGTGGAGGCTGGCAATATCAAAGGCCTCCGGCTGCCTCACGACCACAGTCAAATCATCATGAGACTTTTTGCCGATGACATGAACGCGTTCGTTCACAATGATAATACCAGCCTGGAGACTTTCTGGATGTGTCTTGCTACCTTTTGTGATGCCTCTGGATCCAAAATCAACCACTCTAAGACCGCCTTTAGGGCTATTGCGGGACATCACCCTGGCCTTCTCATTGATCAAGGCTGTCAAATCATTCCGCAGGGTCAAATCTTCCGGCTTCTTGGAATCCCCTTGGGGTTTGGCGTCTCTATGGAGCAGCGATGGAACTGGGTGCTGGCCAAACTCGAAAACAAGCTTAACTACTGGAGAGGCATGCAAATCAATCTTGCTGGACGTGCGATGGTTATCAACACGTTCCTCCTCTCTTCTACCATCTATTTCCTTTCTTGTTGGAGACCAAATGAGCAAGGCCTGTCCAAACTGAATAATGTTTGCAGAAATTTTCTTTGGACGGGCGATCATAACAGAAGGGGGGTGCCTAAAATCAAATGGGCCATCTGCACTAGCCCTAGAGATAGCGGGGGGCTTGGTATCCTGGACATTGGGTGTATGGCTAACAAACTGGCGGCCAAATGGATGATTAAGGCTTGGTGCAATAGGGAGGCCTCGTGGGCCAAGCTGATCTTCAGAAACAAGAACGAGTTAGCCCTCATGGGGCTCCCGAACTGGAAGAATCTTGACATCATGACCCTGCTATTCTCCCCGATCCCCGTCTTCCCGAAAGGCTCCAATCTCGTGTGCTCCCTTTGGAAGGGCTGGAACAAAGTCAAAAGCTTCACAAGAATCAGCGAGGACTGGAAGTGGGCGGCCGGAATCAGACAAAACGACTCTATCTGGTTTCCGATTCATGGCATCCGGAGTGTGGAGTCGTGGAACATTCAAAATGCCAAGAAACTATGGAACAAAGGATTCAAAAAATGGAAACACCTCTCGAAACAACACACCAACAGCTGGATTAACTTCGAGGATATTGACCCGCGCATCAACATCTCCTACGAAGAATGGAACACTTTGCAAAGCAGATGCCTCGCATGGGATCGTCACAAGACTCGCCTTCTCATGGGACACGACACACCGAACTCGCTTGGTCTCAAATGGCACAATGGAAATAGCCTACTCAAAATCCCGAACATCAAAGATACGGCTAACCTCCAGACCAGCCTCAACAAGAAGTGGTGCTTGTCTTGGACGCGGCTTCGGTGGGACATGAAATTCATGGGTATCTGGCACCCCCTTATAGAGATTAAGAAGTCTGTTCTCTTATGGCAAATTCTTCATCGAGGAATTTGGACCAACCATAAGGTTAGCAAACTTTGTGGGATCCCTCCTTGGTGCAAACGCTGCCACCGTGCTATCGAAGATGTCCCACACATCTTCCTTACCTGCCCCAACTCCTACAGAATCTGGCAGACGGTTGGGATGAAACTCAGACTTCAAAAACAGCTTTGCTGGAAGCAAGTCCTTTCGGGAGAAGCGATCGGCTGCTCTGCGACACTCTGGAACGCCATCAGAGGGGAAGTCCTGTGGAAAATTTGGCGGGAGAGGTGTGCCCTCAACTTCGGCGACCCCCTCAGGGAGTGGTCAATTGAGAAATCACTATTCCTCCTTGGCAAAAGGATTGTTAACAGTAAGAAATCCCCCCCCTTCAGGCACCATCAAGTCCTCCTTTTGTTCAACAACAAGCTCAAACCCAAATGGGCCCCGCATGAGGGCGATGAGAGGGTGATTAACCTTCTCTGTAACGCAACCTAGGATTCAATCAAGCTTCCCCTGCTTTGTGGGATTTGGGGGGTCCCGTGGGCACTAGTCCCCTTCTTTTGTATCTTTGCTTCTTAATTTAATTCAAGTCCGGGAGAGTAGGCTATTGCCGAACTTCCTTTATATTAAAAAAAAAAAAGATAGTATTCTTTCAAGAATCGTGCGTATCGTATAGCAAGATAGTATTCTTTCAAGAATCGTGCGTACCGTATAGTAGATTCAATGATTCAGAGTGCTTGAAGACTTGCCTCTTCATTGGGCATGAGTCACCTCAATTTCAAAATCTTATATGAAACAATGACAATTCTCTTGATAAATGTCAAGATTATTAAAGAAGAATATGGACTTTATTTCACACTTGATAGGACATGGTGTTAGGATCAATAGGAGAAAAAGGTGAGCCTTGTATGGGCCTACTGAGAATCCCTAGTTTTTATGAATTAGAAAGCTTAATCTATGAGTTTACGGAGCAAAAAAACGACTAGTGTAATTATGAAATTTGCTAGTAGTATATGGTATCCTTTGTAGATCCTCAAACTCATGATCATCCATGGAATTTCGATCTCTGAAATCAATGGCTTATATTGATCTTCAAGGGAAACTAGAGAGAAACTACATAAGAAATCATGGGACTAGGAACAAGGGTATGCAAGATCGTTGTAGAAATATGAATCATTGGATCATGGAAGATCTAACAGATGACCATGAATAGGGTTGATGGGCTTTTGTAGGTGTATATCAACCATAAGATTAAATCTACCATCCAATGGCCATTGTCCAAAGGTGCTTTTGTCCTCTCAGGGGACAATCTCCACCATTGATTCAGCCTTGGATCTGATGGCTTGAAATATAGGTGCTCAACCTGAATCCGAATTTGCAACCTACATTGGATCTTACTAGCCATCAAATGGCTAGTGAATAAAAAAATGCCTTCTCCCATCATCACCTTCATCTCAGCCCTTGTTTCTCAGCTCAAACCAAGGGTGCAAGTTCATAGCCACCTTTAATCTTAGCCTTTAATCTTAGCCTTTAGACCTATGAGTGATCTAAGGTTTGTAAATCATTTTCAAGCTTCTCAAAACCGTTCTCTAAAGAAAACCATGAGTTCTACATCGTTTTGGGGCCTTTGAGGACACGAAAGAAAAGGAAAGCCTATGCCTATCCTATGTGATTAAGAGATTAGACTATGTCCACAATCTCATTGTTCCATCCCTAATCATTCCTTCATTCGAAAGGCCCATCCAGGGTTCATTTCCCCCTAAAGTTGCTCAAGTTTTAGGTGGGATCTTTAGTTCCTATCCCTTTGGCATCCCATCATTGAGGTTAAAAAATTAGTTCTTATGTGGCAAATCCTCCATGAGGGAATTCAAACCTATGTAAATGCTAACAAAATTTCTAAATCGCCTCCATGGTGCAAACAATGCCTTCATGGAAATGAGGACTTGTGAAACCTCTCTTTTTCATGCCCTAAGTCAATGTCACTCTGGTGCACCCCTGGAAAAATCATGTTTATACAGGAACAAATCGATTGGAAACAAGTGCTATTGGGTGAAGCAATCGATTGTTCCTCGGCACTACAAAATGATATAAGAGGAAAGACCCTATTGAAGATCTCAAAAGAGAGATGTGCCACTGAATTTTGTAGAGCTCCTAAAGAATGGTCAATCAAAAACTTTATTTTCCTTTTAAGTGAAAGAAATTCCAATTGTAAGAAGCCCTTTCCATCTAGGCATCACAAAGTGTTTTTCCTCAATGGCAACAAGATTAAAAGAAGGTGGGGCCCAATGAGGGGGACAAAAGGGTTATCAACCTTAATTTAAGTTTCAAAGAGTAGGCTTTTGCAAAACTTCAATTAAAAAAGAAATTAAGAAAATTATCACTCGTACGATTGTAGGACATTGATTTATTGGAGTGCATATAATATACTCTCCCCCAACAACATCAACCATGACGATAAGCAGCATAACCATCCTCGGTCTACTGCACTAGAGATCTCCATCTGCCACCGTGATTATGAGCTCCGTACTCATAACTGCGATGGCCATAACCAGAACGGCCGTTGCCATTGGTTTACCACGCAAATAGAAAGCATGCCCGTAACTAACATTTCTGTCGCCCAATTGGGACTTTTCTATTGTTGAACGGTGTTCTTTTCCACCGCTTCATTAGGTTTGTCACAACCTTCATGGCCACACAAAGTAGCAAAGGCAGCATTTAAACGGACTTGAAATCTTTTAATCCATGGGCAAATGGAGGGACACTCCTTTGAAATTGATCTTAGCTCACGTTATTTAATACCCAATCATGGAGGGGCACTCCATTGAAGTTGATCTTACATCACGGCGTTTCCTACTCAATCATGGAGCTCGCGTACAGTTAAAATGCAGTAGCCGGAATTCAGCTGAGTGCGATATCCACATGTTAACTGTTTTAAGTATTTGTATTGAGGAAAGGTAATCGAGTTATAGCATACGTTGTGCAGAATCAGTCAACGAACTTTTGAATTCCACTAGCTGCACTTTAGCTGAGTACATGTATCGAGAAAAGGGAGTTTACTCACTGTTGCTTTCTGCTGTAGTATATGTTGTTCCAACTCCGTCGAGCTTTAAATCAACATGTTAACTGTTTTAAGTATTTTTATCGAGGAAAGGTAATGCATTTATAACAAACCTTGTGCAGCCAACGTACTTTTGAATTCCACGGAGCTCGCTGCACTGTTGAAATCCACTAGGCGTACTCCAGCTGAGTACACTGTCTTCTAGGAATATTTGTATCCAGAAAAGGGAATTTACGTCTGGCATCACTTAACTAAGCTAGCTCCGCTTATTACTCTAAAACCAAATATGGTTCTTATGATATAGGATGTTTCCTAAAAGTTCACAAGGAATTCAGAAGCTGATTATCAATATCACGAAACAGTGAAGAATTAGGCATCCCACCGTCATGAAAACCACATCTAAAAGGCCCATCCAGGGTTCATTTTCCCTCCTAATGTTGCTCAAGTTTTAGGTGAATTCAGAAGCTGATTATCAATATCACGAAACAGTGAAGAATTAGACATCCCAACATCATGAAACAGAAAGGACCAAGTATACATGCCTGAAGACTCTGCATCAACAAAGCATCTTTTGTCAGAGTTCCATGGAAATAATAGATATTGCATGGCTAGTATTTATAAGAACTGCCGCTACATAGCTCAAAAATCTATAGCATCGCGGAGCTCGCTGTACTGTTTGGTTCCAGCTGAGTACACTCTCTTCTAAATATCCAAAGGGAATTTTTGTATCGAGAAAAGGGAATTTACTCATTGTTGCTTTGTGCTGTGGTTCATGACGTGCCAACTCCGTCAAGCTTTATATCCACACTTAGTCATCCTACCATCAAAGATGTTCACAAGGAATTCAGAAGCTGATTATCACTATCACGAAACAGTGAAGAATTAGACATCACCAAGCATCTTTTGTCAACAAAGCATCTTGTGTCCCAGTTCCATGAAAATAATAGATATTGTATGGCTAGTATTTATAAGAACTGCCGTTACACAGTTCAAAAATGTTCCTTTTTTATTCCTTTCAAGCTCCTTGACGTATGGTTTAACCTCTCGTTCTTTTCTTCTACGTCTGGCATCACTTAACCAAGCTAGCTCAGCTTATTACTCTAAAACCAAATATGGTCCTTATAACATAGGATGTTTCCTTCTAACAAAAAATATGCAAAATTATTTACCAAACAAAAAGAACCAAAAAAACTTTGTAGCTCAAATGCTTTGTAAATATTTACTTACAGTAGACAAAAGCCATTCTGTAGAAAACCACAAGAGAGAGTACATGATTTCTTTTTTTTTGTTTGCATATTTTGTATTTTTTGGCTGTTTTATATATAGACACCTGAGGGGGACACTATCGAAATCTCATTCCCTTGCTATCATGAGTTTGTCTTGGTAGTATGGCTAGCGATCTCTTCTTCTTTATGCTCAAATTTGGGGCCCTCTTTCAAGTGTGATACTTGCATATTTTATTACTTCAAAAACTTCACTCTCGCTTGTATATATGTTATAATCTTACAACTCTTTGTTTTTTTAATTATTTCTTTATTTATCAAAATTTGCTTTATGTGGAATGCACACGGACATTCTAAGTACAAGATTATTAAGGTTTCTTTACTCATTCGATTAAGTTTTTCCATTTTCATCCCATGAATGCTTGTAGATCTTTTTGTTACCTCTCATTTGAGCCATTATAAACATCCCTTGTTGAGGAAATGAGGGATCTATGGTTACCTTTGTGAATCGTATTCACCATCCAATCACATATGTATGAATGATAATTCCTCATCAATCATGGAACCGCGATCATCGATTGAAGATCATTCATCATGTGATTTGGAAATTGAATGGTTAACTAGTTTGAGATTCTTCCATTGTGTTAATAATTATCTATTTGATAATGTGCAATTTGCTTTTATTCCATGCTTGGTAGTTCATTCCTTACGAGGTTTATCCATTAATTTGCTTACTCCCATTGATGCCAACTAGATTCGGTGTATGCTTTATAAAAGTATGAATAAAAATCTTACATGCACAAGGCTCTTATATATTGACAATAAAGCTCAAGGCCTTAATAGCTAGTAGTAACCATGTCTAGGTAACTTACAAGGCGCATTAGTAACCATGTCTAGGTAACTTGCAACTATGTCACCTAATTGAATTTCTTGACTCCTTAAAAATTTCTATTTTAGTGTGGCTCCTTTCAGTTCATGGTAATATATACAATCTTATTGGTTTCTCTTGTCTCATATAAGGGTAGTACTAGATGAGCATATAGATGAATATCTAGGTTTCTATTTCATGTTTCTTGCTTTCTCCCAATTGGAGTAGTTTTTTTCATTTATTTCTACATCAAATTTCTTATACAAAATGTAATTTTAGGATACATTGACGATTATTCAATCACAAGGTTCATGGATTATTTGATAGATTCATAATGAGTTATTAAAATCATTGAAAACATTTGTTTGACTCTCCTCAGATGAATGAATTGTAACTTATTAATGTATTCAAGATTAGCAAGGTATGAATTGTAACTTATTAATGTATTCAAGATTAGCAAGGTAGCAAATAAGCCAGGATGCTTGTACATGAGATCAATCACACAAATATTTTCCCCTTTGTTAACCCATAAAATCTCAAATGCACCTATCCGTGATGAATACGAGCATCTCCATGCAAACATATATATGGACGCATGGTTGATTGGATGACAAATATATGCACCAACATGCAAAAGAATTATTTAAGATCGTAGTTGAGATCATAATTGAATTTCTAGGTTTCTATTTCAAATTCTTTCTTTTTCCCAATAGGAGTAGTTTCTTATTCTTCGTTTAACATCATTTTCCAAACAAATATCTTGTACAAAATTTACATTTGCACTCGATTTCCCATTAACCAATCACAAATAATGATTTCCCATAAGATTCGTGGATTATTTCATGGATTCATAATGAATTCTTACAAACATTGAATCCATGAGAAGGTAACGCATTTATAACATACCTTGTGCAGCCAATGTAATTTTGAATTCCATGGAGCTCACTGTACTGTACTCCAGCTGAGTACACTATCTTCTAGGAATATTTGTATCTAGAAAAGGGAAGGTACTCACTATTGCTCTGTGCTATAGTTCATGTTGTGCCAACTCCGTCCAGCTTTATATCAAGAAAGGTCACAGGGAATTCAGGAGCTTAGAAGACACTAAAGACTTAGACATCCCAACATCCTGAAATAGCAATCACCGACTATACATGCCTCAAGTCTCTAAATCAAAAAAGAATCTTCTATCACAGTTCCATGGAAATCATAGATGTAATAATCTAGGCATGTATTTATAAGAGCTGCTACTCATAGTTCAAAAGAAGTCCTTTTACATTTTCTTTAAAGATCCTCGACGTATGGTTTAACCTCTCATTCTTGTTTTCGACGTCTAGCACCACTTAACCAAGTTAAATTAACTTATTACTGTGAAACCAAATATTGTCCTTATGATATAGCATTTTTGATACTACCAGAAATATGAAAAATTGTTGACCCAACAAAATGAACCATATTGAATAAAAGTCAATTAAAAAACTTTTGGTCTCTTTGTTTGCTAAATATTAATGGTCGATCAAATTATTTTAATGATATTTATGTCACGTTGTGTCTATGTCAATTTTTTCGAAAACCTTTGTAGCTTAAAAGCTTTATTAATGATCACATTATTATCAGGCGTAATTTGTTTAAGAAAAACTTTGTAAATGAGATGCATTGTGAAAAACTTACATTAGAGGAGAGCCATCCTATAGAAAGAGCATGCTAATCAATAGTTCTTGCATAGGTGGCATCTAAACCAACTTGAAACCTGTCAGTCCCTTGAGGTTGCCCAATATCCACATGTTAACTGTTTTAAGTATTTTTATCGAGGAAAGGTAATGCATTTATAACATACCTTTGTGCAGCCAACGTACTTTTGAAATCCACTGGGCGTACTCCGTAGCTTAAAAGTTTTGTAAATACATATTTACATCCAGGGGCCGCTATCAAACGTTCATTCCCTTACTTTCTTTAGATAATCTTAGTAGTATGGGTAGTAATCTCTTCTTCTTTGCAATGCGAGAGAAAAACTTGCATGTTTTACTACTTAAAAATTTCACTCTTTCTTTTATACATTTTATCTTCTTACAACTCTTTGGTTTTCGCTATTTCTTTATCTATCAAAATTTGCTTTATGTGCGATGCATATGGCCATTCTCGGTAAAAGATAATTAAGCTTTGTTTTATCATTTGTGTACCGTCGTCATTTTCTTCCCATGAGTACTTGTTCCCCTTTTTATTAACTTTTATTGAAGGCATTATAAACATGATTTGGTGAGGAAACGAGGGATTAATGGTCACAAGAAGCACTTAACTATATCGAAAATTCCTAATTTGCTTGATAGACTAACATGGTACCAAGGCATGAAATCCATGGCTTAAAAATGAAGTACGTTACAAAATAACATTGTGCAAATGTTTGTTTTTTAGTCTTGTACTTCTTCCATATGGAGATCACTAGACCATGACTTTTGGGGATCACTGGATTGGGGGAAAAGGGAAGCGTGATTTGTTTTAAGTTTATGAATCTCATAGCTACAAAGAGAGACAAGGTTTGAAATTGGAAAAATGATCACGAACTAGGATTCCATTTTATTGATCAATTTTTGTTTCATACAAAGTTTGTTTCCCATTACCAGAGCATCGTGTTGAGCCTAATCATGTTCTTAAGGATCGACCAAAATTCCCACTTGATTTTAGGATTCCCCCTTGAATTGGGGTCCCTCACCTAGAAAAACTTTGTCCACACTCTTTTCATCCTCATTAACTCCAAGCTTGATGGTCTCTAGAAAGAAAAACAAGTAGATGATGGAGGAAATCAAGAAGGGGTTGATCACCATTGCTTTGAAAGCCACAATTCGCTACATATTGTTCAAATACAAAGACTTGTTTCTAGATTGTGAAACATTCACTCTTGTCTTTGATCCATCAACATTGACAATCCCATAGGAATGTCTAAGAGCCACACAATTTTACTAGGGAAAAGAACTTTGAACTCTAGGGTACCCACTTCTAGCAAGAGGAAACAATATACACTTCCACTACGTCTACTTAAGGGCGGTTCTCCTAAGGGAAGTATACCCTTTAACATTCTTTTGTGTAGACACATTCACTAGCAATAGAGACACTGTACAGTAGAATCATGGAGAGAAGAGTAATGACAATTAGCAATAATAGAGAATGGAGCCACTGTTTAGCTTAGAAAATGATTACAATGGGCGTAAATGCTCATAAAACTAATGTGATGGACTAGCATGCCATTCTAGAAACTAACACAATCAGTACAAGGGCTCAGTCTGACACAATGAACACAACAAGATGGAGACTTGCACCAATGAATACATAAATATGAAGACTTGCTCCAAAGGAATACTACTGACTCACACTGAATGACTATAACCAAGACACTCAATCACACTGTAGTGCTATTAGTCATCCACTGTAAAGCCCATACTTTGTATCCTCACCATAGAGTGACTTCCTATAGTATGCTTGTAGCAACAGAGTGTAGAGAGTGGACCAGAGAAGGCATTGGATGTACCTGTTAATGAGTGCCACACACAACCGGGCCCAAGAGCAAAAATTCGACATTTTCTTGCATTTTGAACCAAAGTTTGCTACAGTCGAGTTTGCGCACACGAACTACATTCTGCGCCTATCGTGTATACACATCTCTCTCTTTCTCACTCTTTCTCTCTCTCTGTCTCTCTCTCTCTTTCTCTTTCTCTAGATCTAAAATTTTTGTAAGAATTGCACATACTGTAGCACCCTTTCTCTTTCTTTGTGTTTTCCCTTTTCTAATTTCTCTTCTCTTTCGTTTTGCAGGAGCTTTTTGGCATCAAATGTTTGGAATTCTATGAAGGACAACGCTCCAAACAATTACATCGATGTAAGTGATTGTTTTGTTTTTGATTGATATAGAGTGAGATAGAGTGAGAGAGAGATGAAAGAAAGAGAGACATCTAGAGAAACATAAACAGAGAGAGAGAGAGAGAGATAGAGAGAGAGAGAAAGAAAGAGAGAGAGATGAAAGAGAAAGATAGAGAGAGAGAGAGAGAGTGAAAGAGAGAGAGATGAAAGAGAGAGAGATGAAATAGAAAGAGAATGAGATAGAGAGACAGATGCATACATACATACACACACATATGCATACACATACTCACATACATATTACATGCACACATGCATATTACATACACACTCACATACATATTACATACACACATGCATATACATACACATACATATTACATACACACATATACATACATACATGCATATTACATACAAACATGCATATTACATACACACATGCATATTAGATACACACATGCATATACATACACACACATATTCATTCTCATACGCACATACATACATACATGTATACACACATATACATACACACATGTACACACACACATGTATACATACACACATGCATATGCATACATACATACACACATATTTGCATGTACACACACATACATACATAAACACATGCATATTACATACACACTCACATATGTATACACACACATATGTGCATACACACATGCATATGCATACATACATACACACATGCATATTACATGCACACACACATATATATACACACTCACATATGTATACACACAAATGCATACATGCACATACACATACACACACATCACATATACATACACACATATACATGTTTTAGGGTTAGGGTTTTTGGATTAGGGTTTATGAGTTTCTCTTTTGTTTTGTTTTGCAACAGATGAGATGCTTTGTGAAAAACTTACATTAGAGGAGATGCTTTGTGAAAAACTTACATTAGAGGAGAGCCATCCTATAGTTAGAGGCAAATGGAGGGGCACTCCCTTGAAGTTGCTCTTAGCCCGCGTACAGTTAAAGTGCACTAGCCGCAATCCAGCTGAGTGCGATATCCGCCCAATATCCACATTTTAACTGTTTTAAGTATTTTTGTCGAGGAAAGGTAATGCATTTATAACAAACCTTGTACAGCCAACGTACTTTTGAATTCCACGGAGCTCGCTGCACTGTTGAAATCCACTAGGTGTACTCCAGCTGAGTACACTGTCTTCTAGGAATATTTGTATCCAGAAAAGGGAAGTTATGTCAGGCATCACTTAAGCAAGCTAGCTCAGCTTATTACTCTAAAACCAAATATGGTTCTTATGATATAGGATGTTTCCTACTAACAAAAAATATGCAAAATTCTTTACCAAACAAAAAGAACCATAATGTTTCCGGAAAACTTTGTAGCTCAGATGCTCTGTAAATATTTACTTACAGTAGACAAGAGCCATTCTGTAGAAAACCACAAGAGAGAATCCATGATTTCTTTGTTTTTTGTTTGCATATTTTGTCTTTTTTTTTTGTCTGTCTTATATATAGACACGTGAGGGGGACACTATCGAAATTTTGGGCTCTCTTTCAAGTGTGATACTTGCATGTTTTATTACTTCAAAAACTTCACTCTCGGTTGTATATATGTTATCATCTTACAAGTCTTTTTTTTTATTTTTTCTTTATTTTTTTCTCGGTTGTATCCAGAAAAGGGAAGGTACTCACTGCTGCGCTGTGCTGTAGTTCATGTTGTGCCAACTCCGTCAAGCTTTATATCAACACTTAATCATCCTACCATCAAAAAAGGTGACAGGGAATTCAGGAGCTTAGAAATAGAAATGAAACACTAAAGACTTAGACATCCCAACATCCTGAAATAGTAACGACCAACTATACATGCGTCAAGTCTCTTAATCAAAAAAGAATCTTTTGTCAGAGTTCCATGGCAATCATAGATGTAATAATCTAGGCATGTATTCATAAGAGCTGCTACTCACAGTTTAAGAGAAGTCCCTTTTCATTCTCTTTTAACCTGTCACTCTTGTTATCGATGTCACTCTTGTTTTCGACGTCTAGCATTTTTGAAACCAAATACTGTGAAACCAAATATTGTCCTTATGAAACCAAATATTACTGTGAAACCAAATATTGTCCTTATGATATAGCATTTTTGCTATTACCAGAAATATGAAAAATTGCTCGCCCAACAAAATGAACCATACTGAATAAAAGTCAACTAAAAAACTTTTGATCTCTTTGTTTGCTAAATAACAATCGTCGATCAAATTATTTTAATGGTATTTATCTCACGTTGCGTTTATGTCAATTTTCTCGAAAACGTTTGTAGTTTAGAAGCTTTGTAAACACTTATTTACATCGAGGGGCCACTATCAAACGTTCATTCCCTTACTTTCTTTAGTTTATCTTAGTAGTGATCTCTTCTTCTTTGCAATGCGAGAGCAAAACTTGTATGTTTTATTACTTAAAAACTTCACTCTTTCTTCTATACCTTTTATCGTCTAACAACTCTTTGGTTTTCGCTATTTCTTTATCTATCAAAATTTGCTTTATGTGCGATGCATATGGCCATTCTAGGTAAAAGATAATTAAGCTTTATTTTATCATTTGTGTACTTTTCTCATTTTTGTCCCATGAATACTTGTTCCCCTTTTTATTACCTTTTATTGAAGGCATTATAAACATGATTTGGTGAGGAAACGAGGGAATAATGGTCACAAGAGCCCAACAATGTTGATGAATAGCATGCTTGCCTTAAGTGCTTTTGTGGAGGTGCGGAAAAAGTCACTTGACTATATTGAAAATTATTAATTTTCTTGATAGACTAACATGCAACCAAAGCATGAAATCCATGGCTTAAAAATGAAGTACGGTACAAAATAACATTGTGCAAATGTTTCCTTTTAGTCTTGTACTTCTTCCATATGGAGGTCACTAGACCATGACTTTTGGGGATCAGTGGATTGGGGGAAAAACGAAGCGTGATTTGTTTTAAGTTTATGAATCTCATAGATACAAAGAGAGACAAGGTTTGAAAATGGAAAAATGATCACGAACTAGGATTCCATTTTATTGATCAATTTTGTTTCATACAAAGTTTGTTTCCCATTACCTGAGCATCCTGAATGTTGAGCGTAATCATGTTCTTAAGGATCGACCAAAATTCCCACTTGATTTTAGGAGTCCCCTTGAATTGGGGTCCCTCACGTAGAAAAGGTTTGTCCACACTCTCTTCACCCTCATTAACTCCACGCTTGATGGTCTCTAGAAAGAAAAATAGGTAGATGATGGAGGAAATCAAGAAGGGGTTGATCACCATTGCTTTCCAAGCCACAATTAGCTACATATTGTTCAAATACTAAGACTTGTTTTTAGATTGTGAAACATCCACTCTTCTCTTTGATCCATCAACATCAACAATCCCATAGGGATGTCTAAGAGCCACATGATTTTAGGAGAGAAAACAAATTTGAACTCTAGGGTACCCACTTCTAGCAAGAGCAAACAATATACACTTCCAATAGTGAGTCTACTTAAGGGGGGTTCTCCTAAGGGAAGTATACCCTTTAACATTCTTGTGTGCAGGCACATTCACTAGCAATACAGACACTATATAGTAGAGTCATGGAGAGAAGAGTATTGACAATTCCTAGTAGTCGACAATGGACCTAAATCCTCCAAAAAATAATGTAGTGGACTAGCATGCCAATCTAGAAACTAACATACTCAGTACAAGAGTTCAGGCTGACACATTGAACACAACAAGATGGAGACTTGCACCAATGAATACATAAATATGAAGACTTGCTCCAAAGTAATACTACTGACTCACATGGAATGACTATAATCAAGCCACTCAATCACACTGTAGTGCTATTAGTCATCCTCTATGAAGCCCACACTCTTTATCCTCACCACAGAGTGACTTCCTATAGTATGCTTGTAGCAACAGAGTGCAGAGAGTGGACCAGAAAAGACATCGGATGTACCCCTTAATGAGTACCAACTACTTGCTTTTATAGACTTCAAGAGGCCAAGAGGGCCTTGTATAATCCCAATGTTCACTAAATGTGCATCAAAATGATTGCCCAAAAATGGAGTGGTAGGCCAAATATGGTTATGGCATCCAACTTTAATTACCTTCTAAGACCGTCAAGGGTTGGTAGTATAAATCAACTCTTACTGTGCCAAGTTATTGAGAAGATTAAGTTCCTTTGCTGCTATACTATGCCTTCTTTGGTCTTGGTTATTGAGGATAACAACTGTAGGAATACCCTCCACTTCAACCTATTTAGAAAGCTCTTCAAGTAAGATTCTTTAGTATCTTTCTTTTCTTGAGTCTTTAGGTTTGTAATACAACACTTCTGGAGGAAATTAAGACATGATCTTGAGGCTATAGAAATAGACACCAAGATGAGGGTTTGGGCCAATCCCAAAAATGTGGACGTTTTTATATGTGACCATTGAACCCCATGCTAGAAAGAACACGAGATTCCAAGGTCTGTTAGCCGAACCGTATCAATCATCAACCATGTATACTCAAACAATGCAATTCAACAAACGGTAGTCCTAGTATCACCCATACAATGGGTCATTTGATGGGTGGCTCTATTGTCCAACATCCATTTAATTCTAGAATGTATCAGTTATGCTACTATTTGAGAGTCAAGTAATTAGGATGTAAAACATTGAAGATTTTCTATGCTTTGCAAAGAACGAGATTCATCCAAGTAAAGTTCTTGCATTTTGGTTTGAGAACGAATCTTCCAAGCTCAACATGATGTTTAACCATGGAGCTGAGGCCATGGGTAACAATAGCAAAAAGAAGTGTGGCTAGAGGGTAGCCCTATCTAATTGAAATTTTCAATATAATTACATGCAAGAGTTGTCCCTTTATGTTAATATACATCAAGGAGTTTCCTAATAATGTTTAGATGATCTTGATGAATCTAGGTACACATCCCATATCCTTCAAGGACGTAACAATTAAGTCCCACTCCAAGTGATGGTAGGCCTTGTCAAAATGAATATTGAAAAAAAGAACATCTTCGGATGACTCCTTGGCGAATTTCAGCTCTTTCCACATGTCCAATGGGCGTCCTCCATGGATCATCCCTTCAGGAAGACTTACTTATCTTCATTGATCCAAACTCAAAGATGGCATTTATTTTACCTATGCGTGCTTTACCTTTCTCTCATACAACATTGTTCCTGATTCTTTCATTTTCCCTTTCAATTTTCAACGAGAAAACATGATGCAAATGAGGTTTAGATTATGCAATATGAATTACACAATGTATAACAAAAAGTTCAAATTGAGTTATTTCACTATCAAAAGCCCTACTACAATTCTTCCCCCTTTTAAAAATGATGTCCTTAGAGTTGGAAAGAAAGATGTGCTGAAAATTCATCTAAGTTACTATGTCATCTATTTGAAATTCAAGTGGTACTCTCTTCAAATCATAGAATTTCCTTTATCTTTTCTCAGCTTCTTTATGTGCTACTTAATTTTTCCAAGTTCTTCATCCATCTTCTCAAGCATTTCTTTAGGTACTTCTACTTTATTTGAAAACTCAAAAAAGAAGATGGGGTCAAACATTTAGAACCATACATAGCCTCAAACAAAGTCATTTTTATAGATGCATGCCATGCACTATTGTATGCCAATTGGACTAAGGGAAAATATTCACTCCAATTATCTTGCTTTTCATTCACATACTTATGCAACATATCTTCAAGTGCTTGATTAACCCTCTCGTCTTCCACATCAGTATGTGGATGGAAAGTTGTACTCATACGAAGTTGAGTGCCAATCAATTTAAATGCTGCTTTCTAGAAGTTTGATGTGAACCTAGAGTCTCTGTCAAAAATAAGGTTTTCCGGCATTCCATGCACTAAAAAAAATATTTTACAAACAATTCGGCAACATTCAATGCTCTATATAATTTCATAGGAAAGAAATGTGCCATCTTGGTAAGTCGATTAACTACCACAAATATGGTATCATGTTTACTTCTCCATGTAGGCAATTTAGTGATGAATTCCATAGAGATAGACTCCCACTTCTGATTTGGAACATCCAAAGGTTGTAGCATTCCAAGCATTCATTTAAACTTAGATTTCACCTATGGCACTTTAAATAAAATAATTTATTACAAAAAGGAGGCTACATAAGATTTTTCAATTCAATGCATCAACGACCTTATTTTCCTTGATAGACAAATACTTACTGTCAAAATCATACTCACTTAATAATTCAATCAATTGTGTTTCCTTAGTGTTAAGCAATGGTTGTGTGAAAATGTATTTTAGACTCTGATGATCTATTTTCACTACAACATATGAGCCTTATACCGGCCCTTATACTGGTGCAAATACACATGGGGGATTTGGCCACGAGATCAGTATAAGTGTTGATGTGATAATGCTGATATAAGTGTTGGTATGGGTACCAATATATGTGCCGATATGTATTAAATACCAATGGTATAAGCATCGGTATAGGCATTGGTATTTTCCCATCAATATACGTATCGGTATTGACTTGTAGGACTGATGATATAAATATCGATATGGATATCGATATAAGCATCGGTATGTCCCTAAGCAAAATCATCGGTATAAGCATCGGTATGGCCATGGGCATACTGATGCTATACCAGCGACCACATCTACAATTTTTTTTTGGGTAGAGTCTAGTGTCTCTTGATGCAACAACACGACAATGCTATCGTGTAGCAAAGGACAATTCACTCTGCCCAAAAAAAAAACAAGTACATGTCGTGACATGTACTCTATGTTGCGATATCAAGCTCAACATGTGCTGATCTATGATGACACATATCATTTTTTCATTTCTCTTACATCTATAGTGGTCATGCTGATATATCTCAGGGACACTTCATTGAGCTTTACTTAATTTATCTATCAAGAGTGATGGCACATTTGTTTCTTGCTAGCTCACTCATTTGCAGACAATAGGATTTTCCCTTATGTAATATTCTTTATATATTGCACTTGTTGTATTGTTGTTTTTAGGTCATTCTTGTACATTCCTTTTATGTAATAGAAGAAGAAGAAGAAGATCATTCTTCCTTGCCTCAATCTATGCGTGTGAGATCTCTTCCTTAACTCCTTCCTCGTGACATGGTATCACAGCCAGTGTAGCTATAGAGAGCTTGTGGAGAAGGCCAACAACAAAGAGTACGTGAGAAGGCATGGAGAAAGCACAATTCACAAATGACCTCATATTGCTACAAAAATTGGCGTGAAGATAGAAGGCCTCAAAATTTTCAAATTTCTATTTTGGATCCATCTCAACCTCTTTTTCGAGCCCGAAAGGTGGGGCCCACAAAAAAACCAGGTCAGTTTGCAAAATTGTAACTTGCATCATGTTTGGAAACACTCATGTATTCCAGATCTAGAATTTCAAGCAATTATGTGTACCGCAACATACATGAAAATTGTGTTTTTCTGAGATCGAATTGTCATGTCATAGTGTGAGTGTTCAAGCAAAAGTGATGCTTGTATTGTTTTGCACTGTTCTGAATTGCTGTAGAAATGGCATATGTAGATGGAATGAGTCAGCTTATGAGCAATAAGTTGGACAAGAACAACTTCCATGCTTGGAGATTCAGGATGACAAATTTCCTGATAGGAAAATCCTACTGGAAGTACATCGAAGGAGAGAACAAAAAACACTCCGTAGTTACCAGAGAGGAATCGAACCATAGACACAATTAAGAGCATATGAAGAATGGAATCAAGGAGCACGAAAGGTAATGTATTGGCTATCTTTTAGCATACAGGATAGCATGATTGGACACATATAGGATGCCAAGACTTCGAAAGAGGCTTGGAACAATTTGGTCACATTGTATGAGACCAATACAAAGGCATGGAGATTGCAACTCAAGAACAAGCTGCATACGTTGGAGAAAAAGGGCATGTTGGTAAGTGACTACACCCTAAAAATCAAAAGCATATGTGAGTCACTTGCATCTATTGGCATGAATGTAGATGATGATGATAAGGTGGAAGTGTGCCTTTGCTGTTTAGGATCTTCATATAAGTAGTTCAGAACTTCTATACAGACCAAGGAAAATATCCCAAACTTTGCTTACCTGGTATCCATGTTGATTATTGAAGAAAAGAATCTTGGTGAGGACTCAAACTCCCAAGGAAAATCTAGTTCTGAGCAGGTATTCTACTTTGGCAGAGGAAGATGCAAAGGTAGAGGTTTCAGAAGTGGAAGAAGAAATAGTAACCAAGACCAAGGTCAACATCAGAATCATGTAGGAGGTAGAGGACAGTTTCGAGGCAGGGAGAGTCAAAGAGGCCACAAAAATTTCCAAAGAAATGATTCAAGTAATGACAGTAAAGGATGTTGGAATTGTGGTAAACTTGGACATTTTGAACGTGATTCCAGGTTGAAGAATCAAAATAATAGAAGGTAGCAAAACAACTATGCATCCATAAGTGTAGATGATTCTGAGAAGTTGTTCATGATTTAACATCATATGATGAATATGATGTCTGATGATGCTTCAAAGTCGAATGATAGTGTCTGGTATGTTGATTTAGGTGCTTCAAATCACATGACCAATCATGCAGAATGGTTTAGTACTTTGCAAAAATTGCCAGTTCTTGTATATGTTGAAATAGGTGATGGCACATCACATCCTATCAAGCATACAAGAAACATAGCACTGTCTATGTAGGACAAGAAGGTAAAACATCTTGCTGATGTGCTACACATTCCAAATATAACAAAGAATCTGGTTTTTGTTGGAAAAATGGTTGACCAGGGATTACAAGTTAGGTTCAATGCTGATGGGTTATATGTAAAAGAGTACAAACCGGGTGGACAATTGATTGCCAAAGGAAACAAAGTGGGTAGGATGTTCATCTCAAATGTGAAAATTCTTGAAATGAATGCAGCCATGATTGCAAAAGGTGCAGGAGTTATTTTTGATATAGAGATCTGACAAAAAGGAATTGGACATGCAAATTTGTAGAGGCTCAAATTGATGCAGTCCAAGGAGATTGTTGATGGACTACCAAATTTCAAAGTTGTAGAAATGCAAAAGGTATGTGCAACATGTCAATTTGGTAAACAATCAAGAGCATCATTTTTGCATGATAAGTAGAGGCACCTAGTAAACATGTATGTGAAGGCTATATTTTGAGCAAAATCCAGCGTTCCTGTCACATCATATTATTATGGGTAGAGAATAAAAGGGAGAGTCTTTATTTTAGAGAAGTAGTCTCATTAGCTGAAGAAGGCTCGGGTGTGGTCGGGCGGTACCGATACAAACATCTTTGTGTGTCTTCATGGCGACACCATTGTGGAGGCAAAGGAACAGCTGCATGGAGGCAAGAAGAATTTGTAACCTTATACTGGTATCAGAGCGACATTCTAAGCCACTTTCGCGTGCGCGTGAGATGGGATTCGAACCCTGGTCTGCAGGATTAGAGGCGAATGCCTTTACCAACACTCCATCTAAGTGATATGTAAAGCAAGTCGTATTACTTTATGCTATGTCAATCCGTTAGCACCCATCTACAACACAACCACTTAGAGGGACACGACTCTTACTCTCCCCTTTTACTCATATGGAAAGGAGGACATAGGGGCTACTTGTTTCTTTGCCTTTTGGTCTCCGAGCCACACAGCTAATAGGGAAGGAGTAAAAAGAATAACTTCAAATGAAGATCGAAAACAGATAGGAAAGATGCAAATCGGATGCACCTACTTCATATGAAGATTCTATATCGAAGAGCATTCTTTACATGGACTCTCCAATACCATTGTTCCAAGTCTAAGAGGATGGAGTTTCATCTTATTCACAGGTATGAGTATTTTTGTTATTTTTAAGAATTAAAAAAAAGGGTACATCTCTCTGAGAAGGGCAAGGAAGGGTTTGAGTATCAACCCCTTGAGGGAAATCATAATTTTGGAGAATATGAGATGTACACTCTTATCTAGAGTCAAGAGATCCCTCAAAATATGAGAAAGCATAAGCTTTAGACATTTTCAAAGAAGCTATGTTCATAATTTTCTCGTAAATTTTAGGAGCAATTTTGGACAAGTAGCCATTTTGGGAAAGGGAAATGAAGTGAGATTTTTCTTAATTTGGTAGGAAAAATCATGCACACACATAGCCCAATCTATTGACTTCCATATAAGACTAAGAAATAGAAAAGATATCTCAGTATGATGGGAGTTTGAAGCTCCAGAAAACCCCCTTCCATCATAGTTTGAGAAAAAATTTCAGCACCTAAATCTAAGATATTCCCATTTTGGAAGAGGGAAAAGGAGGTGCGGTAGCTATGGATGGATGGGAAAAATTAGATATACTGAGAGTATCTCATATGGACTTCACAATGGAATCACAAAATTCATTAAAATGATAAGCTAAGGAGGAATTTTTGTTCCTCAAAAACCCCCTTCCCGCACTTTTGGGAAAAATTTCATATGTTAATTTTTATCAAACTCCACATTTGGGAGTAAGAAAAAAGACTATGTAAGAGGATTCCCATGGATTAGTGCATACATACATGAAATATAGTGCATACATACATGAAATATAGTGCATACATACATGAAATATGGTATATGAATTACCTTGAAGAAGAAAAAAATCCAAGAAAATCCACATTAGAAGTGGATTAGAAGCTTGGTAAAAGCTCCCATTTAAGTTGTGGCATGAAAGTAAAAATCTTGATTTATGCCTCTTTTGGGGAGCAAATTCACATGCACTAAGGGAGGATTTGGAAAAGTTAAAATAGGCCCAAGCAACTTCATATACCACTCTCTAAGGATATGGAGAGAATTTTAGGATTTTCTTGATGGAAGGATGCTTTTGGGCACCCCAAAAATCACATTTTCACACTTTTTCCAGCCCCTCTAACAGTCCACGAGTTTGGCATGCCCTGCTTGGAATGGCCATATCTTGGGTTAGTAAACTCTAAATTGGACATGCTATGGTTCGTTTTGAAGAGCACAAGGTCTAGTTTCAGTTTATATTGAAAAGAAATTTTGGAAAATAAGTATTTTTGCATGTCTGAACAGGTCTGCAAAGTCTGAACAGTTTTCAGTAACTACCTTCTAGGATCCATATCTTATAAACCGGGAAGGAAATTGAAGTAATTTCACTTTGACTTACTTGCACATGATATATATTTCAGTTTTTGATTGTTCGCACGTCCTAAAATGGTTTTTTCAGGTCTAAATAGGGATTACAAATGCATTTTTGGGTAAATTTTGCATTATTCTAGTAATCAT
The DNA here is from genome assembly GCA_020310875.1 of Ceratopteris richardii. Classification (NCBI taxonomy): domain Eukaryota; kingdom Viridiplantae; phylum Streptophyta; class Polypodiopsida; order Polypodiales; family Pteridaceae; genus Ceratopteris; species Ceratopteris richardii. The sequence continues at coordinate 163,504,711 of CM035422.1, forward strand.
CTGACCATGCTTTATGTTTTGGGAAGTGATCTGATGTTTTTGGACACTTCAAAGATTATATTAGGACCTGAGAAGGAAGGTGCACAGGTCTCAAAGCTCATCGAGAAGGATTGGATGCATGCAATTCTAATACCAAATCATTCAGGAACGTATGCTTTATGTTTTCAGGCATCTTATTTTAGTTTATGGCATGCTTTGTGTGTACATGCATGGATTGGATTGCATATATCCAAGTTGATCATTATTTGAATTTTAAAAGTATGGATCAACATGCAGGAAGTACACTTTTTGATTGTTTGCAGGAAAGATGATTGCAGGAACTACATGGTTAGGCAACAAAGAGATTGTTGCTAGCATCTGTTTTTATGTTTTTTGTAGGTTATGGAGTCCATGTATGAGTTTATGGCATGCATTCCATGGGTCTATCAAGCCCTATGTTGTTGGATGGCCTATGTGCCATTGAGCTTATGGTTTAAATTTTTTTGGGATTCCATTTCCTCGGGAAATGCTGTCGAAAATTTTCCCCCCTCATGGCGTTATATACGCACTTGCGTTTAGGTAAGAATGTTATGGCATGGTAACATGCCTTTTTTGCAAACATCAATAAGTTTTAGGCATGCTTATAAGCATGTATTTGATGGACCTAGTACCATCAGAGTATTATAAATAAGGCAACTTCAGTAGCAACAGGATTCCTACACATAACCCTTATGGATTTTAGACCATAGGATTGCTAAGGGGAAGGAGTTATACCTTCACCATTAGAAATGTGCACAAGCAATCCTATAGGTTATAGGAAGTTGCATATAGGCACGAGAGATACATTTATGATAATCTCCAAGGTAGTTAAGATTTACTTATCTTCACAAGAGTCTCATAGTAGGATTAGGAGACTATGGGGTATTATCAGGAATACCCGAAGAGTGACTAGTTTCACTCATGCACCTCACTTGAGCAAGTAATGAAGCATTTTTGCTACACTACTAAGGAAACCAATTAGATGGGATCACAAAGATGGGTTTCATGAGACAACATCGATGGGTGCTTATGTGATTCGAGTGATCGTTAGGAAGGCCACAGGTATGACACTAGCTCTATGACTTAGAGCATAGATCCCTTCGTACGAAATAGTTGGGGTACCCAATACATATATGTATGTTGGGATCTACAGAGAGGTACTCAGACCTAGTCTTGGTACCTAGGCATAAGTTGGTTTGGAATAGAAAGGGATATCCATCGACACACATTGACGAGAACCAAACTAACTAGTTCGAGGACATGGGACTCATTTGAGTCAACTGACATGATTTCAGGATATGGGATTCATTAGAGTCCACTTATATATCATTATGTTAGGGAGAGGTTCTTTATTGGAGAGATCAACTTGGAATATGTGTCCATGCAGGAGAACATTGCAGACCTTTTCATGAAGACTCTGCCTAGGGAGAAGTTTGAAGCTTTTTGCAAAGCTTTGGGCTTACTTTCTTTTGTGGATTGATTCCACATAGCTTGGCACTTCCTTATACATGAGTGCCAGATTCTTGTTCACCGCATCACTCCCAGGGGAGATTTGTTGATATATTTAGGTAGTGATGTGTGTGAACACACCAGGACCGTTAGGGCACATTTTTTCCTCTTTAGGAGGTTTTTTTCCCCTGGCTTGTATATACGCCTATTTTTTTTAATGATTCACTCATCTTTGTACATTCTGGTGGTAATACATTCAATATTGTGTGTTGTGCTCCAAGCTTCTTCTTCTTCTGTGTGTTGTTCGTGTGCTTCTATAGACCTCAAACTCCAACAATGACTCACACAACTTATGGATGATTTGGACTTGGTCAACCCTCTTTCACCACCATGTTTACTAATAATTTTATCACATTAGAGTTTTTGAGAAGCCTAGCATTTTCTATAGAGAGAAGCTTGCACTATGTGCCTACAAATTATAACATCACAAAATCTTTTAAAAAAGCTCTACTATGTGATAAGTACAAGGATTTTTTAAGATCTTTGGGCTTACTCTGTTCTATGCATTCTTCATAGTGAACATATCTCGAAGCTTCCTTATACATGATTTTAAGGTCCTAGTTCACCACATTAGTCCTAGGGGGATTTGTTAGTCCATTTTCGTAGTGATGTGTATAAATACACTTAGGTTTCCCTAAGATACTCCTGTTAGGTCTTTCCCATCAACTTTCATGTAAAGAAATAAAGCGCTCATTTCTTTCCATGTATTCAAAATCTAATACTATCATTATTTTTTGTGCTCTTAAGATCCTTACTCATCATGTTGTTTGTGTGTGTTCTTTCTCTATACGTCAACACTTAGTACTCAGAAATTTTTTTATTCAAACTCTTTTTGTTCCCTTTTTAGATTTGATAGCATTGCTTTTGTAAATTTGCCTTTTTTATAAACTTATTTGAATTTTGAAGCACCATTACGTATATTTATTCATAATCTTTAAAGTGGATTACAAAGAATAGATCCGCTATTGAATATATCTCCTACATACAAGCATGTTTCATATTTTCTATATGGTTATTGTTGTTGTCTAAGGTAAGAATATATTCAGCATTTGTTTCATGAAGATCAATTTTACAACGCAAACTGATTGTTAGGTGACAATCAATCAAAGATGTACTTGTATATAAGGCTTAATGAAACAATATGTAGGGTATGTATATTCTCTAAAACTTCATATGTTGCAAAAGTAAGTTTTGATGAAGAATGTACAAATATAGATTCTAAAAATTTAAGAGCTTCAAGGTGTAGCATTGAGGATGATGCAATTGTTTTGATATATCATGCAATTATTGTAGCATATCTTAATTGTTGGTGACAACCTACGTAAAGATAGATTGAACACATCATTTCCTAATAAAAGCCATTCAAGCTCTCACAACACTTCTTATTCATCAAGGCATTATTTATTGCCATTTCTCATATGTTTTGTGAGGATGATCCGGTTTCTTTTGATAAGAGCCAAAAAATAGAAAGTTGAGTAGTTCTTTATGTAACTTGTATATATTGTTAGAATTAATGATGTTACTTTGGCTTTATATGACTTTCCACCAAAATTTTGGTCGATAATAAATCAATAAAAAGTTAAGAGTATAAGCATGATGGGATCTTTAGTTAATATCAAACTAGAATTCTAGAGAGCGTATGCTTAATATAAGGGCATTGAATTCAACTAGAACTTTTCTTCTTCATACATTGTGATGAGTATTTTTAGAAATGTGCATTTGCAAGACATGATGACTAATTTGTAGAATTGGGGATTGAAATACCCTATGAATGGGGAACTTCAAGTGGGATTTCATGTAGCCTTATATTTTATAACAAGAAGGAAAGGGAAAGAATGTAATTTCCATGTTCTAAGACAAGTATCATATGCAGGGTGTCAAAAAGCATGATCGCTACAACATGGGTTTCAAGACAATCCAATTGAAATCATTTTCTATGTGTTGGAGATAGACGTCTGCGGAAGCACGCGAACAACACAAGGAAGAAGAAGAAGCTTGGAGCACAAACACACAATACTAAATGTATTACTAGAGAATGTACAAAGATAAGTAGCCCTTTAGGGCAATAGGCGTATATACAAGCCGAGGGAAAAAAAACTCCTAAAGAGGGAAAAAAGTGCCCCGGCGGTCCTAGTGTGTTCACACACATCACTACCTAAATATATCAACAAATCCCCCCTAGGAGTGATGCGGTGAACAAGGAGCTGGCACTCATGTATAAGGAAGTGCCAAGCTATGTGGAAATCACTCCACAAAAGGAAGTAAGCCCAAAGCTTTGCGGAAAGCTTCAAACTTCTCCCTAGGCAGAGCCTTCATGAAAAGGTCTGCAATGTTCTCCTGCGTGGGCACATATGACAAGCTGATCTCCCCAGCAGAGAACCTCTCCCTAACATAGTGATAATGCACCTCAATGTTCTTAGTGCGAACATGGAACACAAGGTTCCTCGCAACTGCCAATGTGCTCTGACTGTCAGTGAAGATGGTGGTGGGAGAAGACTGGCCAACACCCAAATCAGCCATAAGGCGTCTGAGCCGCACACACTCAACAGTCGCTGTGAAAGCTACCCTATACTCAGCCTCACAATTGGAAGTGGCCACAGTAGGCTGCTTCTTGCTCAACCAAGATATACATGAGCTACCAAGCATAAAGCAAAAACCACTGGTGGACACACGAGTGTCATAGCAACCAGCCCAATCTGAGTCAGAAAGAGTGTGCAAATCTGGCGGTAGTGATCCCCCCTTGAGATAAAACAACCCAAGTAGCTGAGTACCACTCAAGTAGCGAAAGATGTGCTTAACCGCCTTCTAATGCGTGACTCATGGGCAATGCATAAACCTGCTCATTTGTGAGACAGCAAAGTGAATATCTGGCCGCGTAATGCATAAGTAAATCAAGCATCCAACAGCCTGCTGATAGAGAACAACATCAAATGCATCTCCAGCATCATGAAGACTCAATCGTAAACCTATCTCCATAGGAGTGGCAATAGGCTTACAGTCTTCAAGGCTAAAACGCTGCAATAATGTGTCAATATATTTCGTTTGACACAAAGCCATTCCACCATCAACTTGCATAAACTGAATGCCCAAATAGTGATGCAAATGCCCCAAACGAGACATCTCAAATGACGCATGCAAATCAGCCTTAAAATCAGCAATATGCTCCTCAATAGGACCAGTGAGCAGCATGTCATCAACATAGACAACAATGATCAGAAGCACATCATTAGCACGCTTAACATATAAGGTGCTTTCAGTTGGACTGTTCTCAAAACCATGTGCAATCAGATAGGCATGTATCTTCTCATACCAAGCACGTGGTGCTTGCTTTAAACCATATAATGCCTTCTTTAACCTGCACACCTGGTTTTCATGCCCTTTCTGCACAAAGCCACGGGGCTGAAAAACATACACTTCTTCATGCAAGTCACCATTCAAAAATGTTGTTTTAATGTCCAACTGATGTACATTACATCCATGATGGGCTACAAGTGCACAAATGCTCCGAACAGTAGTCATACGGCATGTGGATGCAAAGGTCTCATCAAAATCAATGCCTCTTTCCTGCGCATAACCCTTTGCAACAAGTCTAGCCTTATACCTGTCAACTGTACCATCAGGTTTACACTTCAACTTGTATACCCACTTAGTGCCAATGGCCTTCTTGCTAGGAGGCAAGTCACATAAAGACCATGTACCATTCATCATTATAGCATCATATTTAGATGGCATAGCAGCCATCCAATTTTCTGAATTTTATGCTTCATCAAAAGAAACAGGCTCATTCTCATCACAGAGACTAGAGGCAGCCATAGCATAGCAATCTGATGCAAAGGAGGCACTATGAGAGCCTGAACGAGTACGATATGATAAAGATGCATCTAATTTGCTGTCACGCAAAGTCTGCACCAGCCATTTTGGCATAGTTTTTGCCTGCTCAATATCAGCTCTCTCATCAACAAGTGCATCATGTAAATCTGCATCAGAAATGGAATGATCTGCATCATCATTTGAAACCTGCAAAGGCTGAGAAGTTGCCTCATTAGGACCAGCACTAGACTGTCCACCTGTAAAAAGAGGCATCAAAGTATCATACATGTCTTTGGAGCTAACAGATGTCTCCTTAGTACATGAAAGTAATGGCTGAATAGCATCTTCCACAAAGATAACATCACGGCTAACTAGAATGCGTTTAGTCTGTGGATGATACAGACGATAGGCTTTACTTTCAAAACTGTACCCAACAAAAATACATTTTACTACCTTATCATCCATTTTTCTGTGATGTTGTTCAGGCACTAATGCATATGCCAAACAACCAAAAACACGCAGATGAGCAACAGATGGCTTGCGGTCATGCTAAGCCTCATATGGAGCGATAGACTATAGTGCTTTAGTGGGACACTGTTCAGTACATATGCTGCACACATGACAACCTCAAGCCAGAAACTATGTGGTAAAGCCTGACTCTTGGCCATGCACCTCGCCATCTCCATGAGTGACCTGTTCTTCCGTTCAGCAACTCCATTTTGTTGAGGTGTATACGGAACTCTACATTGGTGTTTTATCCCACATTCAGCCAGAAATGCATTAAAATCTGAAGACATATATTCCCCCCCTCGATCAGAACGGAGGGTGCCCATTTTACATGCTGACAGATTTTCAGCCAAAACCAAAAACTGTTTAAAGCACATGAACACTTTCGACTTTGCTTTGAGTGGATATACCCATGCATGCCTGGAAAAATCATCAATGAACGTCACGAAGTAAAGGTAATTTCCAAAAGAGGGTGTCTGCATAGGACCACAGACATCACTATGTACAAGCTGCAATTTCTGCGTAGCCCGAACTGAATCATCTTTTGGAAAGGATGAACGCTGCATTTTGCCCAAAATACAACCCTCACAAACATGTTTTCCAGGTGCCTCAAGTTTGGGCAAAGAGGACACCATTTCTGATTTCTGCAGGCATAGCAAACTAGCAAAATTCAGATGACCAAAGCGTGCATGCCAAAGCTTTGCATCTGACATAGCCTGAGAATCATGAACTGCACATGCGGAATCATTCACAGATCTTTCATAGTCTATGAGCTTATATAGCCCACAACATAAAATGCCAGAAGCAATAATAACATCGCCATTTGACAGATCATGAACTGTACATCTGTCATCAACAAATTTCAGAACCAAGCGAATCTTGAATAATGCAGAAACTAATACCAGATTCTTCTTGATCCCTGGCACAAATAAAGCATCTGACAAGGTGAAAGAACTACCATCAGCAGTAGTCAGAATGATCTTACCAACTCCCATAACAGGATAAGAGGAGTTGTTGGTGCATGTGATAATATTCCCTGTAGGGGCAGGCTCGAGTGAAGAGAAGAAACTGTGCTGTGAGGTAATATGTTTGGTCGCCCCACTGTCAAAGTACCAAACATCTGAGTCTATTGCAGACATGCACTGATCATGAGAAGATGGGTCAAAACTACAGACAGTAGTAAACGCCCATTCTTCTTCCTGCACAAGATTTGCAGACTCTGATTTCAATGTAGAGGCCTCTACAACAACCATTCCAGTCTCTTTAGCAGCCAGTTTTGGACAGTTCTTTATGATATGATCATTTCCTTTACAGTACTTGCAAAACAATTTCTCCTTTTCTGATTTCTTCTCATCTTTATCCTGGTTCTTCGATTGTGCAGCATTTGCAGATTTCGTCTTACTAGTAGAAGAACCCCATTTTCCTTTGCCCTTCTGACTAGCCAGGAAAGCTTGATCTGCAACACGCATAATGGACCTGTTTTGCCTGGACTGATCTTCCTGCAACAGAACAGAGACTAACTCCTCAAATGATAGGGCATTTGGATTGCCTTTCATCATCAACCAAAGAGTAGAGGCAAAACTCTAATATGAATCAGGAAGACCATTCAGAACGGTCTGCACAAGTGAGCTATCTGGTATAACCTCATTAGCAGAAATCAATTGTTCCTTCAGGTCTTTGATCTTTATGAGAAAACTGTCCATAGAATCACCTTCATTCATGTGCTCACTCTCCAACTGTTTTCGGAGGTAAGGAACACGAGCCTCATTCCTAGCCTGGTACCAAGTGGTAAGTGTATCCCAAGCATCCTTTGCTGTTCTACAAGAGCGAATGTGAGGAATAATAGCATGTTTGACAGACAAAGCTATCAATGCATGTGCTTGGGCATCTCTGCCATCCTAGGAAATCTGCTCTGCAGTAGGTGCAACAGAAATAGCAGCACGAACAAGAATCTGCGGAATATCATCTTCGACACCATCTTCATCAGCTCCAACACCTGTATTTGCAGTACCTGTTGTTACAGGTGTAACATGACGTCTTTCAACACCCTGCACAATGTTACACAGTCCTTTTGCAACTAGTACATGTCGCATCATATAAGCCCATAGTGGGTAGTTGGTACCATCCAACTTATCCTCAACAGCCAACATACAGAATACATCACTGCTTTCAGCCATGGCCGATGACTAAAATACCTTGATGCAGAAAATTGACTGTATCTCAAAAAGTTGAACGAAACTGCCTAGAGGAGTTCTGCTAGACCTGTAGGATACTTCGAGACGCTTAAACTGGCCAACAGAAACTGGTATATACCTTTGGCACAAAAAGACGAAATAGCTTGCACAAGCGCTGCGATAGTGCGTTCAGAGGTCGAAACGAGCTCATATCGTGATTTCGGCACCTCAAAGCGAAGCCGTTTTGATCTCGGAAACACGCTGAGTATGCTCACCAAAATTCGTGCAATTCTAAGACTGTAACCGGAGGAGTGTCGATGGCGCCCTAGAAGAAGCGACGACCTGCTCTGATACCAATTGTTGGAGATAGACGTTTGCGGAAGCACGCGAACAACACAAGGAAGAAGAAGAAGTAGCCCTTTAGGGCGATAGGCGTATATACAAGTCGGGGGAAAAAAACCTCCTAAAGAGGGAAAAAAGTGCCCCGGCGGTCCTAGCGTGTTCACACACATCACTACCTAAACATATCAACACTATGTAGAGTATGTTGGTGTATTTTGGATAATTGTCCTTTATTTCGGTGAAATGTTCACTAATCTTAATGAGATAGATTTTTGTGAACTTGAGAATGTATTTAATGCAATCATTAATATGGTATGTTTTTGAATCATATATGTCATTATTTTACCATTCATTTCATACAATGTGATGTGGAAATTGTTACACTTAAGTGTTCTTCTTATAGCTTTGATGTGAGCCTTTTCCTTATATATGGGCACTTTTTACTCTATTTTTTTATAGAGGGTTTTTCCCCATGTGACCACATACATGTACGCTCATATGTGGTGGTACTTTGTACTTAGGGATAGAGCTATTCCATCCATCCATCTTCTCCATGTTTCTTGTTGTGTTTGTACTCCTTGTGTGTGCTTCTTATGTGTCTCTCACACTTATACACACACCTAATACGATTTTACCCCAATTTCAAAGCATTTGTGCAGTCAAAATTGTCATCAGAGTGACAGACTGTGAGCTAAAATTTCAGCATTCGTTTCAACTTTCATTGAAGTAAAGATCTTGTCACATTCTTGTTCTTTAGTGAAATTGCAGGTAGCAGTGAATTGATTGGCATGCTTCAATTTGAAGACAACCTTTATGGAACCAACTATCCAATGTAGTCTTACATGATGAAACATGTTCTTGTTGCAAAAAATCTATGGAACATAGTGGCAGATGTAGATCAAAGATCCCTAGGTTCTTCTACTTCACAGTCTATTGTCACATATGGAGCTTCAAGTAGAGTGGTTACTTCTTCTTCACCTACACAAGAGAAACTTAGATGGGATGTCAAAGATACTCAAGCTCATGTGTTGATTCGCTTTTTCTGAAGTGTCATGTAGTTCCACACATTCGATCATGTTCTACATCAAGACAGGCATGGGACACCCGTGCTTCTTTGTATGTCGTGCATAATTAAGTGTGTTGCATACTTGACAAAGCAACTTGAGGATGTATGTATGGCGCAAAATGATAATTTGGATGTGTATATGACACACATAAAGAACTTGAAAGAGTAATTGGCAAACATAGATGAGATTATTCATGATGCATCACTCATTTGTACATTGTTGATAGGATTACTAATATTTTCAAAGCTTTTCCACTACACTTTGTTTGGTTGCAAAAGGAAACCCAAATATATATGCATTTGATGAGGTTATGTCTCTTCTTTTGCAAGAAGAGCAATCTGGAGTGAATAGGAGTGGTTTGATTGAGGGAACCCAAGCAGTTTCTATCTCATAAAAATGGAAAAAAGCAAGTATGGTTCATATTTGGGTTCATAAAAAAGAAAGCCTTGATCTTTCTCTTCCATTCATTCATCTAATGATGTTGATTTGCAAAAGAAGTGAACACTCTAGGACCACCGGGGCACTTTTTTCCCTCTATAGGAGGTTTTTTGTCCTCGACTTGTATATACGCCTATAACCCTAACATGTTACTTATCTTTGTACATTCCAGTGGTAATAAATTTTGTATTGTCTAAGCTTATCCTTCTTCCTTGTGTTGTTCATGTTCTTCTGCAAATGTCTAACTCCAACAATTGGTATCACAGCAAGCCACTACTTCATCTAGCACATCATCGACACCCCTCTGGTCACAATCTCAAAATCATGATCTGAGCTCGTTTCGCCCTCCAAATGCAGTATTGCAATGCTTGTGTAGGAAATTTTGTCTTTTTGTGCCAAAGATATATACATGTTTTGATTCACCAGTATAAGTGTCTCAAAGTTTGCTGTAGGTTTAGCAGAACTCATCAGGGTAGTTATGTTCAACTTCTTAAGATACAATCATTTTTTTGCATCAGGGCATTTTAGTCAGTGGTGATGGCTGAAAGCAGTGATGTATTCCATATGTTGGCTAATGAGGATAAGTTGGACGGTACCAATTACCCATTGTGGGCTTATATGATGCAACATGTGTTGGTTGTAAAAGGACTATGGAACTTTGTGTAGGGTGTTGAAAAACATCCTATTACACCTACAAATACAGGTATTGAAGCTGATGTAGATGGCATTGAAGTTGCTAATATTCCTTAAATTTCTGTTCATGTTGTGGTTTCTACTGCACCTACTGTAGAGCAAATTTGTTGGGATAGTAGAGATGCTCAAGCACATGCATTGATAGCCTTGTCTATCAAATGTGCCATTATTCCTCACATTCACTCTTGCAAAACAGCTAAGGATGCTTGGAATACACTTACCATATTGTATGAGGTGAGGAATGAGGCTCATGTTACTTACCCCCAAAAATAGTTGGAGAGTGAGCATATGACAATTCCATGGACAATTTTCTAACAAAAATAAAAAACTTGAAGGAACATTTGATTTTGTTGATGAAGTCATACCAGATAGCTCACTTGTACAGACCATTTTGAATGGTCTTCCTGATTCATATCACAACTTTGCTTCTACACTTCTTTTGATAATGAAAGGTAATCCAAATGCCTTGACATTTGAGGAGTTAGTCTCTACTCTAGTGTAGGAAGATCAATCTAGGTAGAAGATGTCCATTATGCGTGTTGCAGATCAAGCTTTCCTAGCTAGTCAGAAGGGGAAAGGTAAATGGAGCTCATCTACTAGTAAGCAAAAATCTACAAATGCTGCACATTTGAAGAAGGAAGACAAAGATGAGAAGAAATCAGAAAAACAAAAATTCTTTTGTAAGTATTGTAAAGGAAATGATCATATCATAAAGAACTATCCAAAACTGGTTGCAAAAGAGGCAAAATAAAAAAGAGGCTGGAATGGTTATTGTAGAGGCCTCTACACCAAAAACAAAGTTTGCAAATCTTGTGTAGAATGAAGAATGGGTGTTTACTACTATTTGTAGTTTTGACCCATCTTCTCATGAGCAGTGTATGTCTGCAGTAGACTCAGATGTTTGGTATTTTGATAGTGTGGCAACCAAACATATTACCTCGCAGCGCAGTTTCTTCACTTTGCTTGAGCCTGCGCCTACAGGGAATACTATCACATGCACCAACAACTCCTCTTATCTTGTCATGGGAGTTTGTAAGATCATTGTGACTACTGTAGATGGTAGTTCTTTCACTTTGTCGGATGCTTTATTTGTGCCAGGGATCAAGAAAAATAAGTTATGAGTTTCTACATTAGCCAAGATTGGCTTGGTTGTGAAATTTGTTGATGATAGATGTACAGTTTATCATCGCTCATATGGTGACATGATTATTGCTTCTGGCATTTTATGTCATAGGTTGTATAAGCTCATAGACCATGGGAAATCTATGAATGATTCAGCATGTGTAGTACATGATTCTTAGGCTATGTAAGATGCAAAGCTTTGTCATGCATGCTTTGGTCATCTAAATTTTGATAGTTTGCTATGCCTATAGAAATCTGAAATGGTGTCCCCTTTGCCCAAACTTGAGATACCTAGAAAACATGTTTGTAAAGACTGTATTTTGGGCAAAATGCAACATTCCTCCTTTCCAAAAGATGGTTCAGTTCAAGCTACTCAAAAACTACAGCTTGTTCATAGTGATGTCTATGGTCCTATGCAGACACCCTCTTTTGGAAATTATCTTTACTTCATGACTTTCATTGATGATTCTTCAAGGCATGCATGGGTATATCCATTGAAAGCAAAGTCCAAAGTGTTCATGTGCTTCAAACAGTTTTTTGCTTTGGTTGAAAATCTATCAACGTATAAAATGGGCACCCTCTGTTTTGATCGAGGGGGGGAATATATGTCTTCTGACTTTAATGCATTTTCGGCAGAACATGGGATAAAACATCGGTGTATAGTGTTGTATACACCTCAACAGAATGGAGTTGCTAAATGTAAAATTAGGTCACTCATGGAGATGGCGAGGTGTATGGTCAAGAGTCAGGCATTACCCCATAGTTTCTGGCTTGAGGCTGTTATGTGTGCAACATATGTACTTAATAGGTGTCCCACTAAAGCACTGCAATATATCACTCCATATGAGGCCTTGCATGGTCGGAAGACATCTGTTGCTCATCTGCATGTTTTTGGTTGTCTCGCATATGCATTAATGCCTGAACAACATCGCAGGAAATTGAATGATAAAGCAGTAAAATGTATTTTTGTTGGATACAATTCTGAAAGCAAAGGCTATCATCTGTATCATCCACAAACTAAATGCATTTTGGTTAGAGGTGATGTTGTTTTTGTGGAAGATTCTATTCAGCCTTTACTTTCATGTACAAAGGACACATCTATTAGGTCGATAGACATGTATGATACTTTTCTTCCTCTTTTTACAAGTGGACAGTCTAGTGCTAGTCCTATTGAGGCAACTTCTCAACCTTTACAAGTTTCATGTGATGATGCAGATCATTCCATTTCTGATGCGGATTTACATGATGCACTTGTTGATGAGGGAGCTAATATTGAGGAGGCAAAAACTATGCCAAAATGGCAAGTGCAGACTTTGCATGATAGCAAATTAGATGCACTTATGTCATACCATACTCATTCAGGCTCTCATAGTGCCTCTTTTGCATTAGATTGCTATGCTATGGCTACTTCTTTGTGATGAGACAGAGCCTGATTCATTTGATGAAGCACAAAATTCTGAACATTGGATGACTGCAATGTGATCTGAATATGAAGCTATCATGAAAAATGGTACTTGGTCTTTATGTGACTTTCCTCCTGGCAAGAAGGCCATCGGCACTAAGTGGGTATACAAGCTTAAGTGTAAATCTGATGGAACAATTGACAGGTATAAGGCTAGGCTTGTTGCAAAGGGTTATGGGCAGGAAAGAGGCATTGATTTTGATGAAACCTTTGCACCTACATGCGAAATGACTATTGTTTGTAGCATCTATGCACTTGCAGCTCATCATAGTTGGAATGTACATCAGTTGGACATTAAAACTACATTTCTGAATGGTGACTTGCATGAAGAAGTGTATGTTTTTTAGCCTCATGGCTTTGTGTAGAAAGGGCATGAGAACCAGGTATGTAGGTTAAAGAAGGCATTATATGGTTTAAAGCAAGCACCACGTGCTTGGTATGAAAAGATACATGTCTATGTAATTGCACATGGTTTTGAGAATAGTCCAACTGAAAGCACGTTATATGTTAAGCATGCTAATCTGCTTCTGATCATTGTTGTGTATGTTGATGACATGCTGCTCACTGGTCCTCATGAGAAGCATATTGCGGATTTTAAGACTGATTTACATGCCTCATTTGAGATTTTTGATCTGGGGCATTTGCGTCATTATTTTGGCATCAGTTTATGCACGTTGATGGTAGAACAGCTTTGTATCAAAAGAAATATATTGACACATTATCGCAACATTTTGGCCTTGAAGATTATAAACCTATTGCCACTCCTGTGGAGACAGGTTTATGATTGAGTCGTTATGATGATGGAGATGCATTTGATGTTTTTCTCTATCAGTAGGCTATTGGATGCTTGATTTACTTATGCATTACTCGGCCAAATATTCAGTTTGTTGTCTCACAGATGAGCACATTTATGCATTGCCAAGGTGTCAAGCATCGACAGGTGGTTAAGCGCATCTTTCGCTACTTGAGTGATACCAAACTACTTGGCTTGTTATATCCTCAGGGGGGATCACAACCACTAAATTTGGATGCTTTTTCCTGACTCTCAGTGGGCTGGCTGTTATGACACTCGTCTCTCCACTAGTGGCTTTTGCTTCATGCTTGGTAGCTCATGTATATCTTGATTGAGCAACAAGCAGCCTACTGTGGCCACTTCCAGTTGTGAGGTTGAGTATAGGGAAGCTTTCACAATGACTTTTGAGGGTGTGTGGCCATCTTCACTGATGGTTAGAGCACATTAGCAATTGCGAGGAACCCTATGTTCCATGCTCAAACTAAGCACATTGAGGTGCATTATTATTATGTCAAGGAGAGGTTCTCTACTGGAGAGATCAGCTTGCCATATGTGCCCATGCAAGAGAACATTGAAGACCTTTTCACAAAGGCTCTCCCTAGGGATAAGTTTTAAGCTTTCCGCAAAGCTTTGGGCTTACTTCCTTTTTTGGATTGATTCCACATTGCTTGGAGCATCCTTATACATGGGTGCTAGCTCCTTATTCACCACATCACTCCTAGGATGGATTTGTTGATACATTTAGGTAGTGATGTGTGTGAACACTCTAGGACCACCAGGGCACTTTTTTCCCTCTTAAGGAGGTTTTTCCCCTCGACTTGTATATATGGCTATAGCCCTAACGGGTTACTTATGTTCGTACATTCTAGTGGTAATAAATTTTGTATTATGTGTTGTTCTCCAAGCTTCTCATTCTTCCTTGTGTTGTTAGTGTGCTTCCGCAGATGTCTAACTCCAACAAGAAGAACAAATGGAAACATTGCTAGAAGGTTGTTCATACTATGGATGAGTATAGAAAGCTTGCTAAGCGCAATGAAATGAAGAAGAAATCTAACATGTCTATTGTTGAAAATTCTTCAAGTGCAAAGAATGATAAAGTCAACATGGCTAAATATTTTCGGGCGTATATTGTTACATGTCATTATGATGCATTAGTGCATTCTAAATGTATGTTTTTGAGTGAGCCTAATTCGGATTGGTTCTTTGATAATGGTGCTTCAAATCACATAACTTCATGCAAAAGATTTTTTGCGTCTTCAGAAGGTGCAACCAAAGGAGGAGATGTGGTATATGAAAACAATGCCTCTTATTCTATCATTAGAGTATGAGAAATTGAGCTTACAACTGCAAATGGAGATGTGACTCTCTTGAAAAATGCATTGTATGTATCCAGTATCAAGAAGAACTTAATTTAGTTCATTTGATTGCCAAAGTTGTACTTCATATTCATTTTCTTGATGATAAGTTTATGGTTCATGATTTTTGTAATGGTGATACTATCATGATGGCCTGTACATTATGCAATTATGTGTATTGTTTGGATACATACAAGAAGGCTACATCAAATGTCCTGGTTTCTCATACTTCCTTCATGATGGCTGAAATGGAGCTTTGGCATGCTCATATTGGTCACTTGAACTTCAATAGTTTGCTTTACTTGCAAAAGAAAGACGTGGTTATTGGTTTTCCAACACTTCAGTCCATTGAAAAGCATGCATGTGAAGGTTGAATTCTTGTAAAGTGTGTCGTGCTTCATTTTTAAAAGATAATCATACACACACTACAAGAAAATTATAGCTTGCTCATAGTGGTGTATGGTTCCTTCAAGACTCCATCTTTTCGGAAACATGTATATTTTGCTACCTTCATTGATGATGCTACTTGCCATACATAAGTGTATCATATGAAAACAAAGAATGAGGTATTTTTCTTGCTTCAAAGCATTTTTAGCTATGGTTGAAAATGTTTTTGAAGACGAACTTTTGATTCTACACACATATCATGGTGCTGAATACATGTCACATAATTTTAATGTTTTTTCTTCATGAAAGAGGAATTTCACACTAATGTATGGTGCCATATACACCTCAGCAAAATGGTGTTGTAGAGCATAAAAATAGAACACTCTTTGAAATGGCATGATATATGGTTAAAGGAAAGCACATTCCTTACAAGTTTTGGATGGAAGCGATCATCTGTGCAAACTTTGTGTTGAATTGATTTGCTAAAAAAGCATTGAGAGGCATTACTCCTTATTAGGCTTGGAATGGACATAAACCTATGGTTAGTCATATGCATGTGTCTGGTTGTTTGGCATATGCTCTTGTGCCATCACAACAATGTCACAAAAATGATGAAAAGGAAAAAATGTATATTTGTTGGTTATAGTGCTCAAACTAAGAGACGTCATTTGTACCATCCACTGATGGACACAATTATTGTCAATTGAGATGTGAAATTTGTTCAAAATTTGGTTTTTCCTCTCTTGAATGCAAAAAACAACTAATAGTTAGCTCACAAGATGTGTTTGATACACTAATGTGTTTGATCCAAACTGGTGCGCTTGACTATGGCCATGTACACCAGCTAAGGGAGGCTCAAAGGGATGAAACATTCCCACAACATAGAGCTAAAAATATAGAGAATTTCCAACCAAGAATGGCTGAAAGTTTCCAGCCAAACATGGTTGGAATTGCTAGAAATTTCCAGCCATATATGGCTAAACATTTTTGTAAAAATATGGCAAAAAATGAGCATGAAATTACCGCACACATTACACGTTGGTTAGACATATGCATGTGTCTGGTTGTTTGGCATATGCTCTTGTGCCATCACAACAATGTCACAAAAATGATGAAAAGGAAAAAAATGTATATTTGTTGGTTATAGTGCTCAAAGTAAGAGATGTCATTTGTACCATCCATTGATGGACACAATTATTGTCAATTAAGATGTGGTATTTGTTCAAAAATATGTTTTCCCTCTCTTGAATGCAAAAAACAGCTAATAGTTAGCTCACAAGATGTGTTTGATACACTAATGTGTTTGATCCAAATTGGTGCGCTTGACTATGGCCATGTACACAAGCTTATGGAGGCTCAAAGGGATGAAACATTCCCACAACATAGAGCTACAAATGTAGATAATTTCCAAGCAGACATGGCTAAAAGTTTCCAGCCAAACATGGTTGGAATTGCTAGAAATTTCCAGCCATATATGGCTAAACATTTGTGTAAAAATATGGCAAAAAATGAGCATGAAATCACCCCACACATTACATGTTGATGATGTTATTAAATAAAGAATGCATATCTATCAAGATTGCACCTTTACTTGGTAGAACAAGATCAAGCTTTTCTCATGCATCAAGTAATTTTGTGGATTGTTCTCTTATTGCAACAACACAGTCACTTACATTTGAAGATGTGTGTGATGATCCACATTGGATGAGTCTTATGCAAAAACTATTATACGTGAACATGGAAGAGTAGGTAAAATGTGATAGAAAGGTTATTCAAGAAAGGAAATGGTGGTGAAGCATGGTTTTAAAACTTCCAAAATAAGACAAGATGGTCAAGCCATGCATATTTATTTTTTCGTATACAGAAGTTCATAAGTAGAAATAATATTTCTTTTACCTTTTTTTGTTAAAATATGACATTTATGTCTAAGTACGAATCAAATGTTTAAATCAAAAGTTCCATACAAAGTGGAATCAGAAAAAAAAAAAGTTAATTGCCTAGCAATGATCTCCTAATAGGTTGGAAAAAATCAAAATTTCTTTAAAAAAGAAGATAGTGAACCACTCCAATAGACAAGGACACACTTAATCACTTCCTAAATCTAAGAATCTAGGATATATTCAAATTTTCTCATGTGAGAGATTGAAAATTTGGATATTAGACCTCATTGTGAAAGAGCACAACATCGCAAGGATCTCTCAAATCATAGAGAATCAATCAAAGTCACATCTCAGTATGAATAATAACATTTTAAAGTATTGAAAAAGGTGTTACACTGTTTATTCAACATGCTTTGTTTGGAATAAAGAAATTTCTATTGGATGTGTGTAGAAGTTCAAGAGACACACAAGAAACACACACAATGAGCACAAACGTAGCAAGACACATGGAGAAGATGGATGGTTGGAATAGTTCTCTCTATGGATGATGAGCTTAATTAAATTAGAGTTGAATAATATCCCTGAGTGTTCATGAATGCAGTAACATTTGGAAAAAACCCCTTGCTAGGACTAGAGCAAAAGGGCACATGTATAGAGAAAAGATTCATATCAAAGCTACTCAAGAAACACATAAGTGTGACAAAACCCCCTAGAGCGAATGATGTGAACACAAATAGGGAGTGATCGATTAGCCCCCACTAGGAAATAATCCTAAAGCTTTGCGAAAAGCTTCAAAATTTTACTGTGGAAGAGCTTTGGTGAACATGTCTTCCACATTATCTTGTGTAGGCACATATACAAAATCAATTTCTCTTGCATGAAGGCACTCTCTCACATAGTGATAATGGACCTCAATATGTTTGGTCATGCATGAAACATTAGATTTTGTGCAACAACCAAGGCACTTCGACTTTCACTGAGAATATGCGGAGCAACATCAATCTCCATGCAAAGATCCATCAATAGGCATCTCAACCATATACACTCCATTGTAGCTGTGAGAACTACCATGTACTCAGCTTCACAACTCGATGTCAGCACTATTGGTTGCTTCTTACACAACCAAGATATGCATGAGTCTCCAAGGAAAAAGCAATTACCACTAGTGGACACGTGAGTATCATAACAACCATCCCAATCACTATCTATAAAAGCATGCAAGCATGGTTGAATATCTCTAACCCTAACTCAAAGTGCCTTTGAGATATCTAAGCACACATTTCACTACTTTCCAATGCTTAGTGCTAGGGCTATGCATGAATCGACTCATCTGCGAAACTCCATATTCTACCTCCGGCCTTGTGTTGCATGCATATAACAGACATCCTATAGCTTGCTCATAAAGAGAAGTGTCCAATTTATCGTTGGAATCCTCAACTAATAATCAAAATCCTATCTACACTTGTGTGGAAACTGGCTTGCAATCCTCAAAGTCAAAACATTGAAGTAGTTTTTCAACATACTTTTTTAATGCATAACAATTCCCCTCTCAATGGATACAAACTAGATGCCAAGATTGTAGCTCAAAAGATCTTGAGATATGTGGGAGCACACGAACAACACAAGCAAGAAGAAGAAGCTTGAAGCACAACACAAGACTGGATGAATTACCAAGTGAAAATACAAAGATAAGTGACCCATTAGGGTTATAGGCATACATACAAGTTGGGGAAAAAAACCTCCTAAAGAGGAAAAAAGGTGCTTAGATAGTCCTAAGTGTGTTCACACACATCACAACTGAAATGTATCAACAAATCCCTCGTGGAAGTGATGCAATGAACAAGGAGTTGGCATTCATGTATAAGGAAGTGCCAAGCTACGTGGAAAGAGATCAATCCACAAAAGAAAGTAAGCCCAAATCTTAACAAAAAGTTATCCAAGTAGCTGAGTACCACTCAAGTAGTGAAAGTGCATATAGTGCTTGCCAATGCTTGACATCTCGGCAATACATAAACATGCTCATTTGAGAGACAACAAACTGAACATCATGCCAAGTTATGCATAACTAAATCAAGCATCCAACAACTTGTTGATAGAAAATAACATCAAATGCATCTCTAGCATCATGAAGACTCAATCACAAACCTATTTCCATAGGAATGGCAATAGGTTCGCAATCTTCAAGGCCAAAATGATACAATAATGTGGTTTTACACAAATCTATTCTGCCATCAACTTGCATAAACTAAATGTCCAAATAATGCAAATGCCTCAAATTTGACATCTCAAAAGAGGCATGTAAATCAGCCATAAAATCAGCAATATGTTTCTCATTAGAACCATTGAGCAGCATGTCATCAACATATACAACAATAATCAGACGTACAAGATCTACACACTTAACATATAAGGTGCTCTTAGTTGGGCTATTCTCAAAACCATGTGCGATCAAGTAGGCATGTATCTTTTCAGACCAAGCATGTGGTGCTTGCGTCAAACCATATAATGCCTTTTTCAACCTGCACACTTTGTTTTCATGCAATTTTTGCACAAAACGAAGGGGCTAAAAACATACACTTCTTCATGTAAGTCACCATTCAGAAATGCAATTTTAATTTCCAACTGATGTGCATTCCAACTATGATGAGCTGCAAGTGCACACATGCTATGAACAGTGGTCATTTGGCATGTGGGGGAAAAGGTCTCATCAAAATCAATTATTCTCTCTTGCCATTTAGGCATAGTTTTTGCCTCCTCTATATCATCCTTCTCATCATCAAGTGCATCATTGTAAATCTGTATCAGAAATGGAATTATTTGCATCATCATGTGGAACCTGTAAAGGCTGCGAAATTGCATCATTTGGACTAGCACTTGGTTGTGCACCCATAAAAAGAGGTAGCAAAGTGTCATACACATCTTTGGAGCTAATTGATGTCTTCTTAATACATAAATGTAATAGCTAAATTTATTATTCCACAAAAAACATCACGGCCAACCAAAATTCATTTAATGTGTGGATGCTACAAATGATAGCCTTTTCTATCAGAATTCTACCCAACAAAAATACATTTCACTACTTTATCATCCAATTTCATGTGTTGTTGGTCGTGCACTAATGGATATGCCAGACAACTAAAGACACATAGATGAGCAACAGATGGTTTGTGGCCATGCCAATCCTCATATGGGGTGATCGATTCCAGTGCTTTGGTGGGACACTTGTTAAGTGCATATGCTGCACACATAATCCCCTCAAGCCAAAAGCTATGTTGTAAAGCCTGACTTTTGACCATACACCTCGCCATCTCCATGAGAGACCTGTTCTTTCTTTCCAAAACTCCATTCTGTTGAGATGTATATGGCACTATACACTGATGTTTTGTGCCATGTTCAAACACAAATGCATTAAAATTAGAAGACATGTCTTCCCCCCTTGATCAAAACGGAGGGTGCCCAATTTACATGCTGATAGATTTTCAGCCATAACGAGAAACTGTTTGAAGCACATTAACACTTCCAACTTTGTCTACTTTTTTGTTTCCTTCTCATCTTTGTCCTCCTTCTTCACATGTGCAACATCAGTAGATTTTTGCTTACTAGTAGATGAGCTCCATTTACCTTTGCCCTTATGACTAACTAAGAAAGCTTGATCTACAACATGCATAATAGACATATTTTGCATGCATTGAGCATCCTATAAAAAAACATAGACTAAATCCTCAAATGTTAAGGCATTTGGAATTCCTTTCATTATCAATTGAAGAGTAGAAGAAAAATTCTAATGTGAATATGGAAGACCATTAAGAAAAGTATGCACAAGTGAACTATCTGGTAAAACTTCAATAACAAAATAAACTGCTCCTTCAAATCTTTGATCTTTGTCAAAAATCTATCGATGGAATCTCCTTCACTCATGTGCTGACTCTCTAGTTTTTTTCTGATGTAAGCAACATAAGCCTCATATCTTGCTTGGCATAAGGTTCTAAGTGTATC
>CM035422.1:163543763-163558763 GCA_020310875.1 Ceratopteris richardii
AGTCCATACAATGGATGGGAACTCCTGCTCGAACATCTTCCCCATGGAAACACAATTACTTCCGTTGTCCGTTATGACTTGGACAACATTCTCCACTCCAATCTCCAAGACTACCTGTCTGATATGTCCAAAAATGTACTCCCCTGTGATGGATAGGCCTGGGATAGATGCATCAATGGCATGTAGGAACATGGTACCTTTGCAACAATGAACAAGTATATTATATACATTCCTTTTCCTAATATATGTCCATCCATCACACATCAAAGTGCAGCCATATTTCTTCCAGGTCTCTGCCATAGGCTCCAATTGCTTTTGCACAATTTCTTTTGTTCTTCTCAGCTCACTTCCTCTTAGCTCTTCATAAGAAGGCCCTTCCCACTCAACCCCAAGCCTACTCACCATTTTCATGGCCTCTTTCCATGCGGGAGTGCGCACCACATTAAAACTTAAACCACATTTAATGAAGAGCCGCATAATACCTTGGGTGGCCTCTTGCTTCCCTTGCTTTTGCAAACTAGCCCGTATGGATGATGCATGTAGGCTGCCACGACCTGTAGGAATGCTCTGAGTCTCCCGTGGTCTCTTTTGCTGATGCTCTGATGCATGTGCTACCTCCTCTCTCTCCAAGTCCTCAACAAGAATGTTCCCTTGAGATGCTTGGGATGAATGTCCTTGAGGAATACAGCTCTGTGCACTACTATGTGTTTGTGTTGATGCTCTAACCCCTCTTCTCATTTCCTGTGCTGCAACCCATTCCAAAAGCTCTTCCTCTCACATCTGATTCTACTACACACATACACTACTCATGAGAAGATGGTTCATAGCTATATACAATAGAAAATGCCTATTCTTCATTCTAAACAAGATTAGCAGACTCTATTTTTGGTGTAGAGGCCTCTGCAACAACCATTCTAGTCTCTTTCTTCTTTGCCTCTTTTACAAATAGTTTTGGACAACTCTTTACAGTATGATAATTTCCCTTATAGTATTTGCAAAATTGTTTCTACTTTTTTGTTTCCTTCTCATCTTTGTCCTCCTTCTTCACATGTGCAACATCAGTAGATTTTTGCTTACTAGTAGATGAGCTCCATTTACCTTTGCCCTTATGACTAACTAAGAAAGCTTGATCTACAACATGCATAATAGACATATTATGCATGGATTGAGCATCCTATAAAAAAACATAGACTAAATCCTCAAATGTTAAGGCATTTGGAATTCCTTTCATTATCAATTGAAGAGTAGAAGCAAAGTTCTAATATGAATATGGAAGACCATTAAGAAAAGTATGCACAAGTGAACTATCTGATAAAACTTCAATAACAAAATAAACTGCTCCTTCAAATCTTTGATCTTTGTCAAAAATCTATCGATGGAATCTCCTTCACTCATGTGCTGACTCTCTAATTGTTTTCTGATGTAAGCAACATAAGCCTCATATCTTGCTTGGCATAAGGTTCTAAGTGTATCCTAAGCATCCTTTTTTGTCTTGAGGAGCGAATGTGAAGGATAATGGCACGCTTGACAACAAAAGCTATCAGTGCATATGCCTGAGCATCTATTCCATCCCAATGAAGTTGCTATGTAGTGGGTTCAACAAGAACCATAGCACGAACAAGAATATGAAGATAATCATCTTCAACGCCAACTGCATCACCTTCAATATTGTATTTGTAGGTGTAGTAGGGCGTTTTTCAATACTTTGCACAATATTTCACAACCCTTTTGCTACTAATACATGATGCATCATATATGCCCATAATGAGTAATTAGTAACATCCAACTTTTCCTCAACAACCAATATATAGAATACATAATTTCTTTTAGCCATTGCCACTAATTAAACACCCTAATGCAAAAAAATAATTGTATCTCGAAAAGTTGAATAGAACTACCATGTCGAGCTTAGCTAAACCTATAACAGACTTTGAGAGACTTGTATTGGCAAACTAGAACCTATATATATGTTTGGCACAAAAGGATAAAAGTACTTTTATATGCACTATGATAATGCATTTTGAGGTCTAACCACCTTGAGTATGCTCACCAATTTTTGTGCGATTTTGAGATTGTTACTAGAGGGGTGTTGATAATGCCCGAGATGAAGCGACACCTGCTCTAATATCAATTGTTGGATTTTGAGGTCTGCGGAAGCACACGAGAAACACAAGGAAGTAGAAGAAGCTTTGGGCACAAAAATAAATTGATAATGACAGAGTAGGGTTATAGACATATATACAAGGAGGGGTGGGAATCCTCCTAAAGAGGGAAAAAAGTGTGCCAGCAATCCTAAGTTGTTCACACACATCACTACCAAAATATATCAACACACATGACCAAGTCAGGGGTATGTCATCAACATAAAGAAAGAGCACTATAAGGTCAGCCACATCTTTGTGTACATAGAGTGTGCTTTCAATGGGAGTATATGTGAAGCCAAGAGCAATCAAGTGCTTGTGGATTTTGTCATACCATGCATGTGGAGCTTGCTTGAGACCATACAAGGCTCTATGCAAGTGACAAAACTTTCATCGCAAATCCAAGAGATTGCTTCATGTAGACCTCTTCTTGAAATTCACCATTCAAGAAAGTTATTTTTATGTCTAATTGATGTATTTTCCAACCTTGTTGGGTAGCCAATGCAACCACAATGCATATGATGAAGTAGTTGAAAAAGTTTCCTTATAGTCATTGCCATATTGTTGCACATATCCTTTGGCAACCAATTTATCTTTGTAGTGATCAATGCTACCATCTAACTTTTTTTAATCTTGTAAACCCACTTGGTACCAATGTCATTTTTCCTTCTCAAAATTCACATAACTCCCAAGTACCATTCTTTATATGGAATCAATTTTTGATTGCATAACACTCATCCAATGTGGATCATCACACACATCTTCAAATGTAAGTGACTGTGTTGTTGCAATAAGAGAACAATCCACAAAATTACTTGATGCATGACAAAAGCTTGATCTTGTTCTACCAAGTAAAGGTGCACTCTTGATAGATATGCATTCTTTATTTAATAACATCATCAACGTGTAATGTGTGGGGTGATTTCATGCTCATTTTTTGCCAAATTTTTACACAAATGTTTAGCCATATATGGCTGGAAATTTATAGCAATTCCAACCATGTTTGGCTGGAAACTTTTAGCCATGTATGGTTGGAAATTATCTACATTTTTAGCTCTATGTTGTGGGAATGTTTCATCCCTTTGAGCCTCCATAAGCTTGTGTACATGGCCATAGTCAAGCGCACCAATTTGGATCAAACACATTAGTGTATCAAACACATCTTGTGAGCCAACTATTAGCTATTTTTTGCATTCAAGAGAGGGAAAACATATTTTTGAACAAATACTTTGAGCACTATAACCAACAAATATACATTTTTTTCCTTTTCATCATTTTTGTGACATTGTTGTGATGGCACAAGAGCATATGCCAAACAACCAGACACATGCATATGAGTAACCAACGTGTAATGTGTGGGGTAATTTCATGCTCACTTTTTGCCATATTTTTACAAAAATGTTTAGCCATATATGGCTAGAAATTTCTAGCAATTCCAACCATGTTTGGCTGGAAACTTTCAGCCATTCTTCGTTGGAAATTCTCTATATTTTTAGCTCTATGTTGTGGGAATGTTTCATCCCTTTGAGCCTCCCTTAGCTGGTGTACATGGCCATAGTCAAGCGCACCAGTTTGGATCAACCACATTAGTGTATCAAACACATCTTGTGAGCTAACTATTAGTTGTTTTTTGCATTCAAGAGAGAGAAAACCAAATTTTGAACAAATTTCACATCTCAATTGACAATAATTGTGTCCATCAATGGATGGTAGAAATGACGTCTCTTACTTTGAGCACTATAACCAACAAATATACATTTTTTTCTTTTCATCATTTTTGTGACATTGTTGTGATGGCACAAGAGCATATGCCAAACAACCAGACACATGCATTTGACTAACCATAGGTTTATGTCCATTCCAAGCCTAATAAGGAGTAATGCCTCTCAATGCTTTTTTAGCAAATCAATTCAACACAAAGTTTGCACAGATGATCGCTTCCATCCAAAACTTATAAGGAACGTGCTTTCCTTTAACCATATATCATGCCATTTCAAAGAGTGTTCTATTTTTATGCTCTACAACACCATTTTGCTGAGGTGTATATGGAACCATACATTAGTGTGAAATTCCTCTTTCATGAAGAAAAACATTAAAGTTATGTGACATGTATTCACCACCATGATATGTGTGTAGAATCAAAAGTTCGTCTTCAGGAACATTTTCAACCATAGCTCAAAATGCTTTGAAGCAAGAAAAATACCTCATTCTTTGTTTTCATATGATACACTTGTGTATGGCAAGTAGCATCATCAATGAAGGTAACAAAATATACATGAGCAAGCTGTATATTTCTTGTAGTGTGTGTATGACTATCTTTTAAAAATGAAGCACGACACACTTTCCAAGAATTCAACCTTCACATGCATGCTTTTCAATGGACTGAAGTGTTGGAAAACCAATAACCATGTCTTTCTTTTGCAAGTAAAGCAAACTATTGAAGTTCAAGTGACCAATATGAGCATGCCAAAGCTCCATTTCAGCCATCACGAAGGAAGTATGAGAAACCAAGACATTTGATGTAGCCTTCTTGTATGTATCCAAACAATACACATGATTGCATAATGTACAGGCCATCATGATAGTATCACCATTACGAAAATCATGAATCATAAACTTATCATCAAGAAAATGAATATGAAGTACAACTTTGGCAATCAAAGGAACTAAATTAAGTTCTTCTTGATACTGGATACATACAATGCATTTTTCAAGAGAGTCACATCTCCATTTGCAGTTGTAAGCTCAATTTCTCATACTCTAATGATAGAATAAGAGGCGTTGTTTTCATATACCACATCTCCTCCTTTGGTTGCACCTTCTGAAGACGCAAAAAATCTTTTGCATGAAGTTATGTGATTTGAAGCACCATTATCAAAGAACCAATCCGAATTAGGCTCACTCAAAAACATACATTTAGAATGCACTAATGCATCATAATGACATGTAACAATATATGCCCGAAAATATTTAGCCATGTTGACTATCATTCTTTGCACTTGAAGAATTTTCAACAATAGACATGTTAGATTTCTTCTTCTTTTCATTGCGCTTAGCAAGCTTTCTATACTCATCCATAGTATGAACAACCTTCTAGCAATGTTTCCATTTGTTCTTCTTGTTGGAGTTAGACATTTGGGGAAGCACACGAACAACACAAGGAAGAAGGAGAAGCTTGGAGAACAACACATAATACAAAATTTATTACCACTAGAATGTACAAAGATAAGTAACCCATTAGGGCTATAGCCATATATGCAAGTCGAGGGGAAAAACCTCCTTAAGAGGGAAAAAAGTGCCCTGTTGGTCCTAGAGTGTTCACACACATCACTACCCAAATATATCAACAAATCCATCCTAGGAGTGATGTGGTGAATAAGGAGCTAGCACCCATGTATAAGGATGCTCCAAGCAATGTGGAATCAATCCAAAAAAGGAAGTAAGTCCAAAGCTTTGCGGAAAGCTTAAAACTTATCCCTAGGGAGAGCCTTTGTGAAAAGGTCTGCACTGTTCTCTTGCATGGGCACATATGGCAAGCTGATCTCTCCAGCAGAGAACCTCTCCCTGACATAATAATAATGCACCTCAATGTGCTTAGTTTGAGCATGGAACATAGAGTTCCTCGCAACTGCTAATGTGCTCTAACCATCAGTGAAGATGGCCACACACCCTGAAAAGTCATTGTGAAAGCTTCCCTATACTCAACCTAACAACTGGAAGTGGCCACAGTAGGCTGCTTGTTGCTCAATCAAGATATACATGAGCTACCAAGCATGAAGCAAAAGCCACTAGTGGACAGACGAGTGTCATAACAGCCAGCCCACTCAGAGTTAGGAAAAAGCATCCAAATTTAGTGGTAGTGATCCCCCCTGAGGATAAAACAAGCCAAGTAGTTTGGTATCACTCAAGTAGCGAAAGATGCGCTTAACCGCTTGCCGATGCTTGACACCTTGGCAATGCATAAATGTGCTCATTTGTGAGACAACAAACTGAATATTTGGTCGAGTAATGCATAAGTAAATCAAGCATCCAATAGCCTACTGATAGAGAATAACATCAAATGCATCTCCATCATCATAACGACTCAATCATAAACCTGTCTCGATAGGAGTGGCAATAGGTTTATAATCTTCAAGGCCAAAATGTTGCAATAATGTGTCAATATATTTCTTTTGATACAAAGCTATTCTACCATCAACGTGCATAAACTGAATGCCAAAATAATGATGCAAATGCCCCAAATCAAAAATCTCAAATGAGGCATGTAAATCAGTCTTAAAATCAGCAATATGCTTCTCATGAGGACTAGTGAGTAGCATGTCATCAACATACACAACAATGATCAGAAGCAGATTAGCATGCTTAACATATAACGTGCTTTCAGTTGGACTGTTCTCAAAACCATGTGCAATCAGATAGGCATGTATCTTTTCATACCAAGCACGTGATGCTTGCTTTAAACCATATAATGCCTTCTTTAACCTGCATACCTGGCTCTCATGCCCTTTCTACACAAAGCCATGAGACTAAAAAACATACACTTCTTCATGCAAGTCACCATTCAGAAATGTAGTTTTAATGTCCAACTAATGTACATTCCAACTATGATGAGCTGCAAGTGCATAGATGCTACAAACAATAGTCATTTGGCATGTAGGTGCAAAAGGTTTCATCAAAATCAATGCCTCTTTCCTACCCATAACCCTTTGCAACAAGCCTAGCCTTATAACCTGTCAACTGTTCCATCAGATTTACACTTAAGCTTGTATACCCACTTAGTGCCAATGGCCTTCTTGCCAGGAGGAAAGTCACATAAAGACCAAGTACCATTTTTCATGATAGCATCATATTCAAATCACATTGCAGTCATCCAATGTTCAGAATTTTGTGCTTCATCAAATGAAACAGGCTCTGTCTCATCACAAAGAGGTAGCCATAGCATAGCAATCTAATGCAAAAGAGGCACTATGAGAGCCTGAATGAGTATGGTATGACATAAGTGAGTCTAATTCGCTATCATGCAAAGTCTGCACTCGCCATTTTGGCATAGTTTTTGCCTCCTCAATATTAGCTCCCTCATCAACAAGTGCATCATGTAAATCTGCATCAGAAATGGAATGATCTGCATCATCACATGAAACCTGTAAAGGTCGAGAAGTTGCCTCAATAGGACTAGCACTAGAGTGTCCACTTATAAAAAGAGGAAGAAAAGTATCATACATGTCTATCGACCTAATAGATGTGTCCTTTGTACATGAAAGTAAAGGCTTAATAGAATCTTCCACAAAAACAACATCACGTCTAACCAAAATGCATTTAGTTTGTGGATGATACAGACGATAGCCTTTGCTTTCAGAATTGTATCCAACAAAAATACATTTTACTGCTTTATCATTCAATTTCCTGCGATGTTGTTCAGGCATTAATGCATATGCCAGACAACCAAAAACATGCAGATGAGCAACAGATGTCTTCGGACCATGCAAGGACTCATATGGAGTGATATATTGCAGTGCTTTAGTGGGACACCTATAAAGTACATATGTTGCACACATAACAGCCTCAAGCCAGAAACTATGGGGTAATGCCTGAATCTTGACCATACACCTCGCCATCTCCATGAGTGACCTAATCTTCCATTTAGCAACTCCATTCTGTTGAGGTGTATACAACACTATACACCGATGTTTTATCCCATGTTCTACCGAAAATGCATTAAAGTCAGAAGACATATATTCCCCCCCTCGATCAAAATAGAGGGTGCCCATTTTACACGTTGAAAGATTTTCAACCAAAACAAAAAACTGTTTGAAGCACATGAACACTTTGGACTTTTCTTTCAATGGATATACCCATGCATGCCTTAAAAATCATCAATGAAAGTCATGAAGTAAAGATAATTTCCAAAAGAGGGTGTCTACATAGGACCATAGACATCACTATGAACAAGCTGTAGTTTTTGAGTAGCTTGAACTGAACCATCTTTTGGAAAGGAGGAATGTTGCATTTTGCCCAAAATACAGTCTTTACAAACATGTTTTCTAGGTATCTCAAGTTTGGGCAAAGGGGAGACCATTTCAGATTTCTATAGGCATAGCAAACTATCAAAATTTAGATGACCAAAGCATGCATGACAAAGCTTTGCATCTTACATAGCCTAAGAATCATGTACTACACATGCTGAATCATTCATAGATTTCTCATGGTCTATGAGCTTATACAACCTATGACATAAAATGCCAGAAGCAATAATCATGTCGCCATTTGAGCAATCATAAAGTGTACATCTATCATCAACAAATTTCAAAACCAAGCCAATTTTGGCTAATGTAGAAACTGATAACTTATTTTTCTTGATCCCTGGCACAAATAAAGCATCCGACAAAGTGAAAGAACTACCATCTACAGTAGTCACAATGATCTTACAAACTCTCATGATAGGATAAGAGGAGTTGTTGGTGCATGTGATAGTATTCCCTGTAGGCACAGGCTCAAGCAAAGTGAAGAAACTGCGCTGCGAGGTAATATGTTTGGTTGCCACACTATCAAATACCAAACATCTGAGTCTACTGCAGACATACACTGCTCATGAGAAGATGGGTCAAAACTACAAATAGTAGTAAACACCCATTCTTCATTCTACACAAGATTTGCAAACTTTGTTTTTGGTGTAGAGGCCTCTACAATAACCATTCCAACCTCTTTTTTATTTGCCTCTTTTGCAACCAGTTTTGGATAGTTCTTTATGATATGATCATTTCCTTTACAATACTTACAAAAGAGTTTTTGTTTTTCTGATTTCTTCTCATCTTTGTCTTCCTTCTTCAAATGTGCAGCATTTGTAGATTTCTGCTTACTAGTAGATGAGCTCCATTTACCTTTCCCCTTTTGACTAGCTAGGAAAGCTTGATCTGCAACACGCATAATGGACATCTTCTACCTAGACTGATCTTCCTACACTACAATAGAGACTAACTCCTCAAATGTCAAGGCATTTGGATTACCTTTCATCATCAAAAGAAGTGTAGAAGCAAAGTTGTGATATGAATCAGGAAGACCATTCAAAATGGTCTGTACAAGTGAGCTATCTGGTATGACTTCATCAACAAAAATCAACTGTTCCTTCAAGTTTTTTATTTTCGTTAGAAAACTGTCCATGGAATTGTCATATGCTCACTCTCCAACTATTTTTGGGGGTAAGTAACATGAGCCTCATTCCTCGCCTCGTACAATATGGTAAGTGTATTCCAAGCATCCTTAGCTATTTTGCAAGAGTGAATGTGAGGAATTATGGCACATTTGACAGACAAGTCTATCAATGCATGTGCGTGAGCATCTCTACTATCCCAAAAAATTTGCTCTACAATAGGTGCAGTAGAAACCACAACATGAATAGAAATTTAAAGAATATTAGCAACTTCAATGCCATCTACATCAGCTTCAATACCTGTATTTGTAGGTGTAATAGGATGTTTTTCAACACCCTACACAAAGTTCCATAGTCCTTTTACAACCAATACATGTTGCATCATATAAGCCCACAATGGGTAATTGGTACCGTCCAACTTATCCTCATTAGCCAACATATGGAATACATCACTGCTTGCAACCATCACCACTGACTAAAATGCCTTGATGCAAAAAAATGATTGTATCTGAAGAAGTTGAACATAACTACCCTGATGAGTTCTACTAAACCTACAGCAAACTTTGAGACACTTATACTGGTGAATCAAAACATGTATATATCTTTGGCACAAAAAGACAAAATTTCCTACACAAGCATTGCAATACTGCATTTGGAGGGCGAAAGGAGCTCAGATCATGATTTTGAGATTGTGACCAAAGGGGTGTCGATGATGCCCTAGATGAAGTAGTGGCTTGCTGTGATACCAATTGTTGGAGTTAGACATTTGCAGAAGCACATGAACAACACAAGGAAGAAGGATAAGCTTAGACAATACAAAAAAAGTAATATGTTAGGGTTATAGGCGTATATACAAGTCGAGGACAAAAAACCTCCTATAGAGGGAAAAAAGTGCCCTGGTGGTCCTAGAGTGTTCACTTCTTTTGCAAATCAACATCATTAGATGAATGAATGGAAGAGAAAGATGAAGGCTTTCTTTTTTATGAACCCAAATATGAACCATACTTGCTTTTCCATTTTTATGAGATAGAAACTGCTTGGGATCCCTCAATCAAACCACTCCTATTCACTCCAAATTGCTCTTCTTGCAAAAGAAGAGACATAACCTCATCAAATGCATATATATTTGGGTTTCCTTTTGCAACCAAACAAAGTGTAGTGGAAAAGCTTTGAAAATATTAGTAATCCTATCAACAATGTACAGATGAGTGATGCATCATGAATAATCTCATCTATGTTTGCCAATTACTCTTTCAAGTTCTTTATGTGTGTCATATACACATCCAAATAATCATTTTGAGCCATACATACATCCTCAAGTTGCTTTGTCAAGTATGCAACACACTTAATTTTGCACGACATACAAAGAAGCACGGGTGTCCCATGCCTGTCTTGATGTAGAACATGATCGAATGTGTGGAACTATATGACCCTTCAGAAAAAGCGAATCAACACATGAGCTTGAGTATCTTTGCCATCCCATCTAAGTTTCTCTTGTGTAGGTGAAGAAGAAGTAACCACTCTACTTGAAGAAGAAGCTCCATATGTGACACACACACAGACACACACACACAATATATATATATATATATATATATATATATATATATATATATATATATATATATATATATATATATATATATATATATATATATATATATATATATATATATATATATATATATATATATTCCAATCCATCAACAATAAATAATACATAATGTAGGGTTGCATAAAGGTTTGCACAATCCTTATCCTTGCATGCAATGGCCATTGTGAGGGAAACCACTTATCCATTTTTCCTTTAATTCTACATAGCACCGAATCACTTTTATCTTTAATAGGAACACCAATTCCTAAAGGGTAACCCAAATGTCTGAAAATAATGCCTCTTTCAATCTTAGGACCATCCCACTTAAGAGATTGGAAATGTGGAGTAGAAATATTTATAATTGCCAATTTTTTCATATTAATCCTCAGTGCAGACGCTTCTGAAAAAGGAGCTAAAGCATCCAATATATTTTGAATATTCTCCTCTTCAGCCTTGGCAAAAAAAAAATAAAATAAAAGGGGAAAAAATGTACCCAAAAAAAAAATATATATATATATATATGTATATATATATATATATGTATATATATATATATATATATATATATATATATATATATATATATATATATATATATATATATATATATATATGTATGTATATATATATGTATATATTTATATATATCTATATCTATATATATCTATATGTCTATATATATATATATATATATATATATATATATATATATATATATATATATATATATATATATACATACATATATATATATATATATATATATATATATATATATATATATATATATATACACATATATATATATATATATATATATATATATATATATATATATATATATATATATATATATATATATATATATATATATACATACCTGTGTATGTGTATGACATATGTATATATATGTAACTATCATGTTCGAGAAAACCCTCTTTCTAACACCTTATATTGAATTTTTATTTCATTTTTTATTTTATTTTATGTTATTGCGATAAATACATGCACACACACATGTACACAGACACGTTATATATATATATATATATATATATATATATATATATATATATATATATATATATATATATATATATATATATATATATATATATATATATATATATATATATATATATATATATATATATATATATATATACACACACACACATATATATATAGACACACACACACACACACATACATACATACGCACATACATACATACATACATACATACATACATACATACATACATACATACATACATACATACACACACACATACACACACACACACATACACACACACATACATACATACATACATACATACACACACACACATACATACATACATACATACATACATACATACATACATACATACATACATACATACATACATACATACATACATACATACACACATACACACACACACATACACACATACACATACACATACATACATACATACCTACATACATACATACACACACACATGCACACACGCACACACACACGTACGTACGTACATACATACATACATACAGATTACATACATACATATTACATACATACATACCTAGGTATGTACATACATACATACATACATACATACATATATACATACATACATACATACATAAATACCTACGTACATACATACATTCCTACATACATACCTACATACCTACATACATACGTACGTACGTACGTACATACATACATACATACATACATACAT
Source organism: Ceratopteris richardii (assembly GCA_020310875.1). Lineage (NCBI taxonomy): Eukaryota > Viridiplantae > Streptophyta > Polypodiopsida > Polypodiales > Pteridaceae > Ceratopteris > Ceratopteris richardii. The sequence continues at coordinate 163,556,402 of CM035422.1, forward strand.
ACCAATGTGGTTAGCAACGGGATGGCAACGTCGTAGGCAACGTGTTAGCAACGTGTTAGCAACGTGAAGAAGTTGTGAACCTAAAGTTGTGATAAAGTTGCCTATAATTCATTTTTTTAATCAAATTTTTATTATTTTTTTAGATTTTCAATACCCTAACTGTATAAATCATCTTATAAATGCTTTAATATATGCAAAAAACACATATAAGTATTATATATTAACGTTTAAACATTTCATATATAGATCATTTGACGTCGACACCTGACCTGCATTTCAACTTAGAAATTTGATCACAATGTGAATGCACATTAACTTTTAAGTTTTAAGTCAAGCACTACTAAATAGATCACATTTCAAATTTCATAAGAATACTCAATAAAATCAAGAATCACCATTAAAACTTAAATACTCAAGTGACAAGAATCGAGATGGAACTTGGAACTGAACAATGAGCACATGCCACAAAATACAATAATCAATTATAATGCAAAATCTAGGTACATGAGTCATACTGTCATCTTAAAGAGTCAAAACAAAAGACAAGAGTCAAGACAATCATACTATCATCTAAATGTCATAAATACATATCCAATGTCATGACTCATGTGAGATGTCCAAATAAATATACAAATATAAGTCAGTCCAAGAGTCAATCATCAGAATCTGACTCAGTATCTGATGAAAACTCATCCTCATCAGGCTCATCGTGATCCTCATCCTCATCCTCATCCGCTCTACCATGTGGAGCAGAACTGGTAGAGGCCCCTGCACATGCTACAGCTCGTGATCGAGTACGTCTCTAGGAGTGAGTCTGATGCTGTGGCTCGGTCAACTCTTGATATAACATGCTGTAAAGGTCCAACTCCTCTGAAGGTATAGTAGGCATCTCATGGACCTTCTCTATGTCAATGTTGTCAATGTTGTCAATGTTGACCTGTTGCACATCTGCTGTATGACCTTCCCTCTCCAAAAGGTGCAAGTTACAGTGGCAATATACTAGCTGCTCCAACTGTGCAGTAGATAAGCGATTCCTCTTCTTTGTGTGGAAGAGGGCCCAAGTGCTCCAATTTCTTTCACATGGACTAGCGCTACAGTCTTGTGAAAGAACGCGGATGGCAATCGATCTCTGCATGTTCCATAAAAAGTATGCATTCTTTGCTTGAATTATGAGTTCAAAATTATGAATTAAAATTTAAATGAAACTTAGAAGTTTGTACTTACTACTTACCAACTCAGGTGTAGACAGGCCATATTTCTCCCACCAAAACATAGGTGACAACTGACTAGACCGGAGCATGGCAGTATCTTTCCCAAAACTACCCCCATAGTTCCGGAATAGTAGGAGCTGATCCTCAAGTGTCAAGCACATATCAACATCATCAGGATATAGTCTACCTATGTATGAAGTCCATGCACTATCAAGCTCATGATCCAACATCTGCCTCTCAGATCTCCATAAGGGGTGTAGAATGTGAGCCATGCCATGAATCGGTCGATGGAACCAACCCCATCGATCCCTCCATATAGATCTAATCTCATCAAGCCTATTTATCCAAGAGTCAAGAATCAAGAATCAATGTGAATGCATGTGACATGTCATTGGTAATATAAATAAGAATAATAAAATTTGAATGTAGCATTATCAAAATGCATATGGCATACCTGTCTGAAGAAATAGAAGTGCATCGAGCAAGGGACTCCCCAACGCAGTCCATATACTCGTAGACGAGGCCTATAGTACTCCCCTCCATGTCAACAATGCGTAGCATGCAGTATAGAGGCCGCATCACTCCCACCAAAGCCTCTACCTCTCTCCAAAATCTATCACTCAAACATGTAATGCGTATTGACTCTGCTTTCCTGCATGTATGGCCACTCCATGCAAGCCACTCCTGAGAAACAACTGTCTGCATAAGTGATTGCCTCACTCGAAGCAATCTCTCCATCACAATGCACATATAAGAAAATCTGGTCTTTGCAGGCCTAAGAAGCTCCAAATCACTGTATGATCTGAAAATGCAAAGCAACTTTGGCCTCTTCGTGAATAGGGTGACCACTCTCTGACATGTGGAAAAAATCTCATGTATCCAAGGGACCTTCCCAACATCCTCAATCAATAAGTCTATGCTATGAGCTGCACATGGAGTCCATACAATGGATGGGAACTCCTGCTCTAACATCTTCCCCATGGAAACACAATTACTTCCGTTGTCCGTTATGACTTGGACAACATCCTCCACTCCAATCTCCAAGACTGCCTGTTTGATATGTCCAAAAATGTACTCCCCTGTGATGGATAGGCCTGGGACAGATGCATCAATGGCACGTAGGAACATGGTACCTTTGCAACAATGAACAA
>CM035422.1:163563763-163653763 GCA_020310875.1 Ceratopteris richardii
CAAGGGTATTAAATAGATAAACCACTCTAAAATCAATTCATCGTTCAGAGCAGAGTATGTACATGCAAGTTCATAGTGTGATTTAGATTCACTCTTTTCAATCTTCAGAAAAACGGTTGAAGCACAGCTTTCGTTTGTGCAAAACAGAATTGGACATTTTGTTTCTTGTTTCCGACAATTATATGAAACCCATAAGCATCATTGTTCAATAGAGTGGACAAAAATCTTTGTTTTTCAGAGATTGTATAAATCCACTTTGAAACCATTTGGACACACACACATACACACACACATACATGCACATACACACACATACATACACATACATACATACATACATACATATACATACACGCGCACATGCATACACATACATACATATATACACATATGCACACATACATACATACACACTACATGCATACATACACACATACATCCATAGAGACACACACACACATACATACACACATACATACATACACACATACATACATACATAGATCGATAGATAGATAAATAGATACATAAACATACATACATACATACGTATGTACATACATACATACATACGTATGTACATACATACACACACACACATACATATCAAGACTATGTTGTGTGTGTGTGTGTGTATATATATATATATATATATATATATATATATATATATATACACAACATAGTCTTTATAGATAAATCTAAATATATTCTTTTGGCGGAAGTATTTTGGCTAGCATTTGTCATACATTATATTTGATCCTCAAATTGTTTTCTTGACTCAAGGATCCTAAGTAGCATTTGATATTTTTCAACCTTTTCTCTTGTTAGTCTTTTGGTCAACTATTGATGGAGTTTCCCTTTGTAATGTTTCCCACATAAAGGTTACCGTAATAGAAGAAATCTTAGTTTCCCTTTGTAATGTTTCCCTTTGATGGAGTTTCCCACATAAAGGTTACCGTAATAGAAGAAATCTTAGTTTCCCTTTGTAATGTTTTCAAGAATGATGTCAAGTAAGTAGTAAGATGATTTTAACTTTTTCTAGATAGCTGAAGAATTAATCCAAAGATCTTTTTAAGTCTCCAATTTTATTCATCTCATATTTGAGTAGCATTAAATATAAATATCATATGGATCCTTGCAGCTATCAATAACGACTATGAATGTAGGATTTCATCTAGTATATTTAGCAATTCAATGATTTATTTTATATTCGTTGGATATGCAAAAAATTTTAAGTAGGTCTAAATTTAGAGAGAACCATTTTAATCTTGATCAAATGCTAAGATTTTCTTCAAAACATTGATCATCATATCTTTTATTGTGATATTTAATCTTCATTATTTATTTTGCATGCATTACACACAATCAATGAATGAACTATCTTTCAGTCACTTTTGCTATATCAATAAAGGGTGGTATTCTTTCATGGGACTCTTTCGACCCAAATCTTTAAAGAAACTACCATTTTTGGAGATTTTTGCATTAATATAAATATATAGATGATGAGAATACTATTTAAATATATTTGCAAAACTAGAGATATATAATAACAAAGATTGCCATAATCTTTTTTCAAAATTCACCTAGAAAGAAAGATAAATTACCATAATCAAAAGGAGCAAAATAGCATCATTTATATGCATGGTTTGAATGAATTGATTTTATTTAGGTCATTGGAGAAAAGGTTGCAAGAATGCACATGTGACATAAGGTAGATGAAGGTAAAAGGCCCAAAATAGGAACTTTTTTGTGTGAAATTGTGTAAATGCCAGGCACATTTAAACTTCTAAAACATGTGTACAAGCTCAAGAAAAAAGCCACTCAATGAAGGACAAAGGTTTCCAAATCCATCAAAGATAAGATGCTATAGGGAAGTTCTAAAGTTTGCAGATTATGATTAATCCACAAAAGCAAGTAAGACTAGGAATTATTGGAACTACTCAAAATAATCATGTGATAAAAGTGTTTGCAAAATGATCCATAAGATTATAGTGCAGATATGTAATTCATGTTGATATGTCTTATAAGAAGTATCTTCTTGAAGTAGTATATTTAATTCAATTATACGTGAACATGGAAGAGTAGGTAAAATGTGATAGAAAGGTTATTCAAGAAAGGAAATGGTGGTGAAGCATGGTTTTAAAACTTCCAAAATAAGACAAGATGGTCAAGCCATGCATATTTATTTTTTCGTATACAGAAGTTCATAAGTAGAAATAATATTTTTTTTACCTTTTTTTGTTAAAATATGACATTTATGTCTAAGTACGAATCAAATGTTTAAATCAAAAGTTCCATACAAAGTGGAATTAGAAAAAAAAAAGGTTAATTGCCTAGCAATGATCTCCTAATAGGTTGGAAAAAATCAAAATTTCTTTAAAAAAGAAGATAGTGAACCACTCCAATAGACAGGGACACACTTAATCACTTCCTAAATCTAAGAATCTAGGATATATTCAAATTTCTCATGTGAGAGATTGAAAATTTGGATATTAGACCTCATTGTGAAAGAGCACAACATTGCAAGGATCTCTCAAATCATAGAGAATCAATCAAAGTCACATCTCAGTATGAATAATAACATTTTAAAGTATTGAAAAAGGTGTTACACTGTTTATTCAACATGCTTTGCTTGGAATAAAGAAATTTCTATTGGATATGTGTAGAAGTTCAAGAGACACACAAGAAACACATACAATGAGCACAAACGTAGCAAGACACATGGAGAAGATGGATGGTTGGAATAGTTCTCTCTATGGATGATGAACATAATTAAATTAGAGTTGAATAATATCCCTGAGTGTTCATGAATGCGGTAACATTCGGAAAAAACCCCTTGCTAGGACTAGAGCAAAAGGGCACATGTATAGAGAAAAGATTCATATCAAAGCTACTCAAGAAACACATAAGTTTGACAAAACCCCCTAGAGCGAATGATGTGAACACAAATAGGGAGTGATCGATTAGCCCCCACTAGGAAATAATCCTAAAGCTTTGCGAAAAGCTTCAAAATTTTACAGTGGAAGAGCTTTGGTGAACATGTCTTCCATATTATCTTGTGTAGGCACATATACAAAATCAATTTCTCTTGCATGAAGGCACTCTCTCACATAGTGATAATGGACCTCAATATGTTTGGTCCATGCAAAGATCCATCAATAGGCATCTCAACCATATACACTCCATTGTAGCTGTGAAAACTACCATGTACTCAGCTTCACAACTCAATGTCACCACTATTGGTTGCTTCTTACACAACCAAGATATGCATGAGTCTCCAAGGAAAAAGAAATGACCACTAGTGGACACGTGAGTATCATAACAACCATCCCAATCACTATCTATAAAAGCATGCAAGCATGGTTGAATATCTCTAACCCTAAACTCAAAGTGCCTTTGAGATATCTAAACACACATTTCACTGCTTTCCAATGCTTAGTGCTAGGGCTATGCATGAATCGACTCATCTGCGAGACTCCATATTCTACCTCCGGCCTTGTGTTGCATGCATATAACAGACATCCTATAGCTTGCTCATAAAGAGAAGTGTCCAATTTGTCATTGGAATCCTCAACTAATAATCAAAATCCTATCTACACTTGTGTGGAAACTAGCTTGCAATCCTCAAAGTCAAAACATTGAAGTAGTTTTTCAACATACTTTGTTAATGCATAACAATTCCCCTCTCAATGGATACAAACTAGATGCCAAGATTGTAGCTCAAAAGACCTTGAGATATGTGGGAGCACACGAACAACACAAGCAAGAAGAAGAAGAAGAAGAAGAAGAAGCTTGAAGCACAACACAAGATTGGATGAATTACCAAGTGAAAATACAAAGATAATTGACCCATTAGGGTTATAGGCATACATACAAGTTGGGGAAAAAAACCTCCTAAAGAGGAAAAAACGTGCCCAGACAGTCCTAAGCGTGTTCACACACATCACAACTGAAATGTATCAACAAATCCCTTGTGGAAGTGATGCAATGAACAAGGAGTTGGCATTCATGTATAAGGAAGTGCCAAGCTACGTGGAAAGAGATCAATCCACAAAAGAAAGTAAGCCCAAATCTTAATAGAAAAATATCCAAGTAGTTGAGTACCACTCAAGTAGTGAAAGTGCATATAGTGCTTGCCAATGCTTGACATCTCGGCAATACATAAACATGCTCATTTGAGAGACAACAAACTGAATATCATGCCAAGTTATGCATAACTAAATCAAGCATCCAACAACTTGTTGATAGAAAATAACATCAAATGCATCTCTAGCATCATGAAGACTCAATCACAAACCTATTTCCATAGGAATGGCAATAGGTTCGCAATCTTCAAGGCCAAAATGTTGCAATAATGTGTCAATATATTTGGTTTTACACAAATCTATTCTGCCATCAACTTGCATAAACTAAATGTCCAAATAATGCAAATGCCTCAAATTTGACATCTCAAAAGAGGCATGTAAATCAGCCATAAAATCAGCAATATGTTTCTCATTAGAACCATTGAGCAGCATGTCATCAACATATACAACAATAATTAGACGTACAAGATCTACACACTTAACATATAAGGTGCTCTTAGTTGGGCTATTCTCAAAACCATGTGCGATCAAGTAGGCATGTATCTTTTCAGACCAAGCATGTGGTGCTTGCTTCAAACCATATAATGCCTTTTTCAACCTACACACTTTGTTTTCATGCAATTTTTGCACAAAACCAAGGGGCTAAAAACATACACTTCTTCATGTAAGTCACCATTCAGAAATGCAATTTTAATTTCCAACTGATGTGGATTCCAACTATGATGAGCTGCAAGTGCACACATGCTATGAACAGTGGTCATTGGGCATGTGGGGGAAAAGGTCTCATCAAAATCAATTATTCTCTCTTAAGCCTAAACCTTTGCAACAAGCCTAAATTTATATGCGTGGGTTGTTCATCAAGTTTACATTTCAACTTGTATACCTATTTAGTACCAATGGCCCTTTTGCCTAGAGGCAAATCACATAAAGATCAAGTACCATTCTTCATAATAACTTCATATTTTGATTGCATAGCAATCATCCAATTTTTTGTATTTTGTGCTTCATCAAAGGAAACAAGCTCATTCTCATCACAAAGACTAGAGACAACCATTGCATAGCAATCTCATGCAAAAGATGCACCACGAGATCTTGAATGAGTATGATATAATAGAAGTGCATGTAATTTTCTATCTCGCAAAGCTTGCACCAGCCATTTAGGCATAGTTTTTGCCTCCTCTATATCATCCCTCTCATCATGAAGTGCATCATTGTAAATCTATATCAGAAATGGAATTATCTGCATCATCATGTGGAACCTGTAAAGGCTGCGAAATTGCAACATTTGGACTAGCACTTGGTTGTCCACCCATAAAAAGAGGTAGCAAAGTGTCATACACATCTTTGGAGCTAATTAATGTCTTCTTAGTACATAAATGTAATATCTAAATTGATTATTCCACAAAAAACATCACGGCTAACCAAAATGCATTTAATGTGTGGATGCTACAAATGATAGCCTTTTCTTTCAGAATTCTACCCAACAAAAATACATTTCACTACTTTATCATCCAACTTCATGTGTTGTTGTTCATGCACTAATGGATATGCCAGACAACTAAAGACACATAGATGAGCAACAGATGGCTTGTGGCCATGCCAATCCTCATATGGGGTGATCGATTCCAGTGCTTTGGTGGGACACTTTTTAAGTGCATCTGCTGCACACATAATCGCCTCAAGCCAAAAGCTATGTTGTAAAGCCTGACTTTTGACCATACACCTCGCCATCTCCATGATAGACCTATTCTTTCTTTCCAAAACTCCATTCTGTTGAGATGTATATGGCACTATACACTGATGTTTTGTGCCATGCTCAACCACAAATGCATTAAAATTAGAAGACATGGCTTCCCCCCTTGATCAAAACGGAGGGTGCCCAATTTACATGCTGATAGATTTTTAGCCATAATGAGAAACTGTTTGAAGCACATTAACACTTCCAAATTTGCTTTCAATGGACACACCCATGCATTCCTAGGATAATCATCAATAAAAGTCATGAAGTAAAGGTAGTCACCAAAAGAAGTTGTGTGCATAGGACTATAAACATCACTATGAATAAGCTACAATTTATGAGTAGCTTGAACTAAACCATCTTTAGGGAAGGAAGAATGATTCATTTTGTCCCAAATACAACCTTCACTTACATGTTTACAAGCTGCTTCAATTTTGGACAGAGAGGATACCATTTTAGATTTCTACAGGTGTAGCAAACTAGCATAATCCAAATGACCAAAGCATGCATCCCAAATCTTTGCATCTAAGATACCCTGAGAATTTTGTACTGCACATGCTGAATCATTCACAAAATTTGCATAGCATATGAGCTTATACATCCTATGACATAAAATGCCAAAAGTAATAATAACATTGTCATTTGATAAATCATGAACTATACATATGTCATTAACAAATTTGACAACCAAGCCAATCTTGGCTTATGCTAAAACTAACAACATATTTTTCTTGATCCTTGGCATAAACAAAGCATTTGACCATGTGAAGGAACTACCATCAGCAGTTGTTAGAATGATCCTATCAGCTCCTATTACAAGATAAGAGCAGTTGTTAGCACATTCGACAGTATTCCCTATAGGGGAAGGCTCAAGTGAACTGAAGAAACTATGCTGCGAGGTTATGTGTCTAGTTGCCACACTATCAAAGTACCAAACATCTGATTCTACTACAGACATACACTACTCATGAGAAGATGGGTCATAGCTATATACAATAGAAAATGCCTATTCTTCATTCTAAACAAGATTAGCAGACTCTATTTTCGGTGTAGAGGCCTCTGCAACAACCATTCTAGTCTCTTTCTTCTTTGCCTCTTTTACAAATAGTTTTGGACAACTCTTTACGGTATGATAATTTCCCTTATAGTATTTGCAAAATTGTTTCTACTTTTTTGTTTCCTTCTCATCTTTGTCCTCCTTCTTCACATGTGCAACATCAGTAGATTTTTGCTTACCAGTAGATGAGCTCCATTTACCTTTGCCCTTATGACTAACTAAGAAAGCTTGATCTACAACATGCATAATAGACATATTCTGCATGCATTGAGCATCCTATAAAAAAACATAGACTAAATCCTCAAATGTTAAGGCATTTGGAATTCCTTTCATTATTAATTGAAGAGTAGAAGCAAAGTTTTAATATGAATATGGAAGACCATTAAGAAAAGTATGCACAAGTGAACTATCTGGTAAAACTTCAATAACAAAAAAAACTGCTCCTTCAAATCTTTGATCTTTGTCAAAAATCTATCGATGGAATCTCCTTCACTCATGTGCTGACTCTCTAATTGTTTTTTGATGTAAGCAACATAAGCCTCATATCTTGCTTGGCATAAGGTTCTAAGTGTATCCCAAGCATCCTTTTTTGTCTTGAGGAGCAAATGTGAAGGATAATGGCACGCTTGACAACAAAAGCTATCAGTGCATATGCCTGAGCATCTATTCCATCCCAATGAAGTTGCTATGTAGTGGGTTCAACAAGAACCATAGCACGAACAAGAATATGAAGATAATCATCTTCAACGCCAACTGCATCACCTTCAATATTGTATTTGTAGGTGTAGTAGGGCATTTTTCAATACTTTGCACAATATTTCACAACCCTTTTGCTACTAATACATGATGCATCATATATGCCCATAATGAGTAATTAGTAACATCCAACTTTTCCTCAACAACCAATATATAGAATACATAATTTCTTTTAGCCATTGCCACTAATTAAACACCCTGATGCAAAAAAATAATTGTATTTCGAAAAGTTGAATAGAACTACCATGTCGAGCTTAGCTAAACCTATAACAGACTTTGAGACACTTGTATTGGCAAACTGGAACCTATATATATGTTTGGCACAAAAGGATAAAAGTACTTTTATATGCACTATGATAATGCATTTTGAGGTCTAATCACCTTGAGTATGCTCACCAATTTTTGTGCGATTTTGAGATTGCTACTAGAGGGGTGTTGATAATGCCCGAGATGAAGCGACACCTGCTCTAATATCAATTGTTGGATTTTGAGGTCTGCGGAAGCACACGAAAAACACAAGGAAGTAGAAGAAGCTTTGGGCACAAAAATAAATTGATAATGACACAGTAGGGTTATAGACATATATACAAGGAGGGGTGGGAATCCTCCTAAAGAGGGAAAAAAGTGCCCCAGCAATCCTAAGTTGTTCACACACATCACTACCAAAATATATCAACACACATGACCAAGTCAGGGGTATGTCATCAACATAAAGAAAGAGCACTATAAGGTCAGCCCCATCTTTGTGTACATAGAGTGTGCTTTCAATGGGACTATATGTGAAGCCAAGAGCAATCAAGTGCTTGTGGATTTTTTCATACCATGCATGTGGAGCTTGCTTGAGACCATACAAGGCTCTATGCAAGTGACAAAACTTTCATCGCAAATCCAAGAGATTGCTTCATGTAGACCTCTTCTTTAAATTCACCATTCAAGAAAGTTATTTTTATGTCTAATTGATGTATTTTCCAACCTCGTTGGGTAGCCAATGCAACCACAATGCATATGATGAAGTAGTTGAAAAAGTTTCCTTATAGTCAATGCCATATTATTGCACATATCCTTTGGCAACCAATTTATCTTTGTAGTGATCAATGCTACCATCTAACTTTTTTTAATCTTGTAAACCCACTTCGTACCAATGTCATTTTTTCCTTCTCAAAATTCACATAACTCCCAAGTACCACTCTTTACATGGAATCAATTTTTGATTGCATAACACTCATCCAATGTGGATCATCACACACATCTTCAAATGTAAGTGACTGTGTTGTTGCAATAAGAGAACAATCCACAAAATTACTTGATGCATGACAAAAGCTTGATCTTGTTCTACCAAGTAAAGGTGCACTCTTGATAGATATGCATTCCTTATTTAATAACATCATCAACGTGTAATGTGTGGGGTGATTTCATGCTCATTTTTTGCCATATTTTTACACAAATGTTTAGCCATATATGGCTGGAAATTTCTAGCAATTCCAACCATGTTTGGCTGGAAACTTTTAGCCATGTCTGGTTGGAAATTATCTACATTTTTAGCTCTATGTTGTGGGAATGTTTCATCCCTTTGAGCCTCCATAAGCTTGTGTACATGGCCATAGTCAAGCGCACCAATTTGGATCAAACACATTAGTGTATCAAACACATCTTGTGAGCTAACTATTAGCTGTTTTTTGCATTCAAGAGAGGGAAAACATATTTTTGAACAAATACCACATCTTAATTGACAATAATTGTGTCCATCAATGGATGGTAAAAATGACATCTCTTACTTTGAGCACTATAACCAACAAAGATACATTTTTTTCCTTTTCATCATTTTTGTGACATTGTTGTGATGGCACAAGAGCATATGCCAAACAACCAGACACATGCATATGACTAACCAACGTGTAATGTGTGGGGTAATTTCATGCTCATTTTTTGCCATATTTTTACAAAAATGTTTAGCCATATATGGCTGGAAATTTCTAGCAATTCCAACTATGTTTGGCTGGAAACTTTCAGCCATTCTTGGTTGGAAATTCTCTATATTTGTTGTGGGAATGTTTCATCCCTTTGAGCCTCCCTTAGCTGGTGTACATGGCTATAGTCAAGCGCACCAGTTTGGATCAAACACATTAGTGTATCAAACACATCTTGTGAGCTAACTATTAGTTGTTTTTTGCATTCAAGAGAGGGAAAACCAAATTTTGAACAAATTTCACATCTCAATTGACAATAATTGTGTCCATCAATGGATGGTAGAAATGACGTCTCTTACTTTGAGCACTATAACCAACAAATATACATTTTTTTCTTTTCATCATTTTTGTGACATTGTCGTGATGGCACAAGAGCATATGCCAAACAACCAGACACATGCATTTGACTAACCATAGGTTTATGTCCATTCCAAGCCTAATAAGGAGTAATGCCTCTCAATGCTTTTTTAGCAAATCAATTCAACACAAAGTTTGCAGAGATGATCGCTTCCATCCAAAACTTGTAAGGAACGTGCTTTCCTTTAACCATATATCATGCCATTTCAAAGAGTGTTCTATTTTTATGCTCTACAACACCATTTTGCTGAGGTGTATATGGAACCATACATTAGTGTGAAATTCCTCTTTCATGAAGAAAACATTAAAGTTATGTGACATGTATTCACCACCATGATATGTGTGTCGAATCAAAAGTTCGTCTTCAGAAACATTTTCAACCATAGCTCAAAATGCTTTGAAGCAAGAAAGATACCTCATTCTTTGTTTTCATATGATACACTTGTGTATGGCAAGTAGCATCATCAATGAAGGTAACAAAATATACATGTTTCCGAAAAGATGGAGTCTTGAAGGGACCATACACCACTATGAGCAAGCTGTAATTTTCTTGTAGTGTGTGTATGACTATCTTTTAAAAATGAAGCACGACACACTTTCCAAGATTTCAACCTTCACATGCATGCTTTTCAATGGATTGAAGTGTTGGAAAACCAATAACCATGTCTTTCTTTTGCAAGTAAAGCAAACTATTGAAGTTCAAGTGACCAATTGAGCATGCCAAAGCTCCATTTCAACCATTACGAAGGAAGTATGAGAAACCAAGACATTTGATGTAGCCTTCTTGTATGTATCCAAACAATACACATGATTGCATAATGTACAGGCCATCATGATAGTATCACCATTACGAAAATCATGAACCATAAACTTATCATCAAGAAAATGAATATGAAGTACAACTTTGGCAATCAAAGGAACTAAATTAAGTTCTTCTTGATATTGGATACATACAATGCATTTTTCAAGAGAGTCACATCTCCATTTGCAGTTGTAAGCTCAATTTCTCATACTTTAATGATAGAATAAGAGGCATTGTTTTCATATACCACATCTCCTCCTTTGGTTGCACCTTCTGAAGACGCAAAAAATCTTTTGCATGAAGTTATGTGATTTGAAGCACCATTATCAAAGAACCAATCCAAACTAGGCTCACTCAAAAACATACATTTAGAATGCACTAATGCATCATAATGGCATGTAACAATATATGCCCGAAAATATGTAGCCATGTTGACTATCATTCTTTGCACTTGAAGAATTTTCAACAATAGACATGTTAGATTTCTTCTTCTTTTCATTGCGCTTAGCAAGCTTTCTATACTCATCCATAGTATGAACAACCTTCTAGCAATGTTTCCATTTGTTCTTCTTGTTGGAGTTAGACATCTGCGGAAGCACACGAACAACACAAGGAAGAAGGAGAAGCTTGGAGAACAACACATAATACAAAATTTATTACCACTAGAATGTACAAAGATAAGTAACCCATTAGGGCTATAGCCATATATGCAAGTCGAGGGGAAAAACCTCCTTAAGAGGGAAAAAAGTGCCCTGGTGGTCCTAGAGTGTTCACACACATCACTACCTAAATATATCAATAAATCCATCCTAGGAGTGATGTGGTGAATAAGGAGCTAGCACCCATGTATAAGGATGCTCCAAGCAATGTGGAATCAATCCAAAAAAGGAAGTAAGTCCAAAGCTTTGCGGAAAGCTTAAAACGTATCCCTAGGGAGAGCCTTTGTGAAAAGGTCTGCACTGTTCTCTTGCATGGGCACATATGGCAAGCTGATCTCTCCAGCAGAGAACCTCTCCCTGACATAATAATAATGCACCTCAATGTGCTTAGTTTGAGCATGGAACATAGGGTTCCTCGCAACTGCTAATGTGCTCTAACCATCAGTGAAGATGGCCACACACCCTCAAAAGTCATTGTGAAAGCTTCCCTATACTCAACCTCACAACTGGAAGTGGCCACAGTAGGCTGCTCGTTGCTCAATCAAGATATACATGAGCTACCAAGCATGAAGCAAAAGCCACTAGTGGACAGACGAGTGTCATAATAGCCAGCCCACTCAGAGTCAGGAAAAAGCATCCAAATTTAGTGGTAGTGATCCCCCTTGAGGATAAAACAAGCCAAGTAGTTTGGTATCACTCAAGTAGCGAAAGATGCGCTTAACCGCTTGCCGATGCTTGACACCTTGGCAATGCATAAATGTGCTCATTTGTGAGACAACAAACTGAATATTTGGCCGAGTAATGCGTAAGTAAATCAAGCATCCAATAGCCTACTGATAGAGAATAACATCAAATGCATCTCCATCATCATAACAACTCAATCATAAACCTGTCTCCATAGGAGTGGCAATAGGTTTATAATCTTCCAGGCCAAAATGTTGCAATAATGTGTCAATATATTTCTTTTGATACAAAGCTATTCTACCATCAACGTGCATAAACTGAATGCCAAAATAATGATGCAAATGCCCCAAATCAAAAATCTCAAATGAGGCATGTAAATCAGTCTTAAAATCAGCAATATGCTTCTCATGAGGACCAGTGAGCAGCATGTCATCAACATACACAACAATGATCAGAAGCAGATTAGAATGCTTAACATATAACGTGCTTTCAGTTGGACTGTTCTCAAAACCATGTGCAATCAGATAGGCATGTATCTTTTCATACCAAGCACGTGGTGCTTGCTTTAAACCATATAATGCCTTCTTTAACCTGCATACTTGGTTCTCATGCCCTTTCTACACAAAGCCATGAGGCTAAAAAACATACACTTCTTCATGCAAGTCACCATTCACAAATGTAGTTTTAATGTCCAACTGATGTACATTCCAACTATGATGAGCTGCAAGTGCATAGATGCTACAAACAATAGTGATTTGGCATGTAGGTCCAAAAGGTTTCATCAAAATCAATGCCTCTTTCCTACCCATAACCCTTTGCAACAAGCCTAGCCTTATACCTGTCAACTGTTCCATCAGATTTACACTTAAGCTTGTATACCCACTTAGTGCCAATGGCCTTCTTGCCAGGAGGAAAGTCACATAAAGACCAAGTACCATTTTTCATGATAGCATCATATTCAAATCACATTGCAGTCATCCAATGTTCAGAATTTTGTGCTTCATCAAATGAAACAGGCTCTGTCTCATCACAAAGAGGTAGCCATAGCATAGCAATCTAATGCAAAAGAGGCACTATGAGAGCCTGAATGAGTATGGTATGACATAAGTGAATCTAATTCGCTATCATGCAAAGTCTTCACTCGCCATTTTGGCATAGTTTTTGCCTCCTCAATATTAGCTCCCTCATCAACAAGTGCATCATGTGAATCCGCATCACAAATGGAATGATCTGCATCATCACATGAAACCTGTAAAGGTCGAGAAGTTGCCTCAATAGGACTAGCACTAGACTGTCCACTTGTAAAAAGAGGAAGGAAAGTATCATACATGTCTATCGACCTAATAGATGTGTCCTTTGTACATGAAAGTAAAGGCTTAATAGAATCTTCCACAAAAACAACATCACGTCTAACCAAAATGCATTTAGTTTGTGGATGATACAGACGATAGCCTTTGCTTTCAGAATTGTATCCAACAAAAATACATTTTACTACTTTATCATTCAATTTCCTGCGATGTTGTTCAGGCATTAATGCATATGCCAGACAACCAAAAACATGCAGATGAGCAACAGATGTCTTCCGACCATGCAAGGCCTCATATGGAGTGATATATTGCAGTGCTTTAGTGGGACACCTATTAAGTACATATGTTGCACACATAATAGCCTCAAGCCAGAAACTATGGGGTAATGCCTGACTCTTGACCATACACCTCCCCATCTCCATGAGTGACCTAATCTTCCATTTAGCAACTCCATTCTATTGAGGTGTATACAACACTATACACCGATGTTTTATCCCATGTTCTACCGAAAATGCATTAAAGTCAGAAGACATATATTCCCCCCCTCGATCAAAACAGAGGGTGCCCATTTTACACGTTGAAAGATTTCAACCAAAACAAAAGACTGTTTGAAGCACATGAATACTTTGGACTTTTCTTTCAACCAAAACAAAAGACTGTTTGCAAAAAGCTTCAAACTCCTCCCTAGGCAGAGTCTTCATGAAAAGGTCTGCAATGTTCTCCTGCATGGACACATATGCCAAGTTGATCTCTCCAATAAAGAACCTCTCCCTGACATAATGATATATAAGTGGACTCTAATGAATCCCTTATCCTCAAATCATGTCAGTTGACTCAAATGAGTCCCATGTCCTCGAACTAGTTAGTTTGGTTCTCGTCAATGTGTGTCGATGGATATCCCTTTCTATTCCAAACCAACTTATGCCTAGGTACCAAGACTAGGTCTGAGTACCTCTCTGTAGATCCCGACATACATATATATATTGGGTACCCCAACTATTTCGTACGAAGGGATCTATGCTCAAAGTCATAGAGCTAGTGTCATATATGTGGCCTTCCTAACGATCACTCGAATCACATAAGCACCCGTCGATGTTGTCTCATGAAACCCATCTTTGTGATCCCATCTAATTGGTTTCCTTAGTAGTGTAGCAAAAATGCTTCACTACTTGCTCAAGTGAGGTGCATGAGTGAAACTAGTCACTCTTCGGGTATTCCTGATTAATACCCCATAGTCTCCTAATCCTACTATGAGACTCTTGTGAAGATAAGTAAATCTTAACTACCTTGGAGATTATCATAAATGTATCTCTCGTGCCTATATGCAACTTCCTATAACCTATAGGATTGCTTGTGCACATTTCTAATGGTGAAGGTATAGCTCCTTCCCCTTAGCAATCCTATGGTCTAAAATCCATAAGGGTTATGTGTAGGGATCCTGTTGCTACTAAAGTTGCCTTATTTATAATACTCTGATGGTACTAGGTCCATCAAATACATGCTTATAAGCATGCCTAAAACTTATTGATGTTTGCAAAAAAGGCATGTTACCATGCCATAACATTCTTACCTAAACGCAATTGCATATATAACACCATGAGGGGGGGAAATTTTTGACAGCATTTCCCGAGGAAATGGAATCCCAAAAAAATTTAAACCATAAGCTCAATGGCACATAGGCCATCCAACAACATAGGGCTTGATAGACCCATGGAATGCATGCCATAAACTCATACATGGACTCCATAACCTACAAAAAACATAAAATCACATGCTAGCAACAATCTCTTTGTTGCCTAACCATGTAGTTCCTGCAATCATCTTTTCTGCAAACAATCAAAAAGTGTACTTCCTGCATGTTGATCCATACTTTTAAAATTCAAATAATGATCAAGTTGGATATATGCAATCCAATCCATGCATGTACACACAAAGCATGCCATAAACTAAAATAAGATGCCTAAAAACATAAAGCATACGTTCCTGAATGATTTGGTATTAGAATTGCATGCATCCAATCCTTCTCGATGAGCTTTGAGACCTCTGCACCGTCCTCCTCAGGTCCTAATATACTCTTTGAAGTGTCCAAAAACATCAGATCACTTCCCTAAACATAAAGCATGGTCAGATGATTACTAGAATAATGCAAAATTTACCCAAAAATGCATTTGTAATCCCTATTTAGACCTCAAAAAACCATTTTAGGACCTGCAAACAATCAAGAACTGAAATATATATCATGTGCAAGTAAGTCGAAGTGAAATTACTTCAATTGCCTTCCCCGTTTATAAGATATGGCTCCCAAAAGGTAGTTGCTAAAAACTGTTCAGACTTTGCAGACCTGTTCAGACATGCAAAAATACTTATTTTCCAAAATTTCTTTTCAATATAAACTGAAACTAGACCTTGTGCTCTTCAAAACGAGCCATAGCATGTCCAATTTAGAGTTTACTAACCCAAGATATGGCCATTCTAAGCGGGGCATGCCAAACTAGTGGACTGTTAGAGGGGCTGCAAAAAGTGTGAAAATGTGATTTTTGGGGTGCCCAAAAGCATTCTTCCATCAAGAAAATCCTAAAATTCTCTCCATATCCTTAGAGAGTGGTATATGAAGATGCTTGGGCCTATTTTAACTTTTCCAAATCCTCCTTTAGTGCATGTGAATTTGCTCCCCAAAAGAGGCATAAATCTAGATTTTTACTTTCATGCAACAACTTAAATGGGAGCTTTTACCAAGCTTCTAATCCACTTCTAATGTGGATTTTCTTGGATTTCTTTCTTCTTCAAGGTAATTCATATACCATATTTCATGTATGTATGCACCATATTTCATGTATGTATGCACTAATCCATGGGAATCCTCTTACATAGTCTTTTTTCTTACTCCCAAATGTGGAGTTTGATAAATATTAACATATGAAATTTTTCCCAAAAGTCTGGGAAGGGGGTTTTTGAGGAACAAAAATTCCTCCTTAGCTTATCATTTTAATGAATTTTGTGATTCCATTGTGAAGTCCATATAAGATACTCTAAGTATATCTAATTTTTCCCATCCATCCATAGCTACCGCACCTCCTTTTCCCTCTTCCAAAATGGGAATTTCTTAGATTCAGGTGCTGAATTTTTTTCTCAAACTATGATGGAAGGGGGTTTTGTGGAGCTTCAAACTCCCATCATACTGAGGTATCTTTTCTATTTCTTAGTCTTATATGGAAGTCAATAGATTGGGCTATGTTTGTGCATGATTTTTCCTACCAAATTAAGAAAAATCTCACTTCATTTCCCTTTGCCAAAATGGCTACTTGTCCAAAATTGCTCCTAAAATTTACGAGAAAATTATGAACATAGCTACTTTGAAAATGTCTAAAGCTTATGCTTTCTCATATTTTGAGGGATCTCTTGACTCTAGATAAGAGTGTACATCTCATATTCTCCAAAATTATGATTTCCCTCAAGGGGTTGATACTCAAACCCTTCCTTGCCCTTCTAAGAGAGACGTACCCTTATTTTTAATTCTTAAAAATAACAAAAATACTCATACCTGTGATTAAGATGAAACTCCATCCTCTTAGACTTGGAACAATGGTATCGGAGAGTCCATGTAAAGAATTCTCTTCGATATAGAATCTTCATATGAAGTAGGTGCATCCGATTTGCATCTTTCCTATCTGTTTTCGATCTTCATTTGAAGTTATTATTTTTATTCCTTCCCTATTAGCTATGTGGCTCCGAGACCAAAAGGCAAAGAAACAAAGTAGTCCCTATGTCCTCCTTTCCATACGAGTGAAAGGGGAGAGTAAGAGTCGTGTCCCTCTAAGTGGTTGTGCTGTAGATGGGCGCTAACGGATTGACATAGCATAAAGTAATACGACTTGTTTTACACATAACTTAGATGGAGTGTTGGTAAAGGCATTCGCCTCTAATCCTGTAGACTAGGGTTTGAATCCCGTCTCACGCGCACGCGAAAGTGGCTTAGAATTTCACTCTGATACTAGTATAAGGTTACAAATTCTTCTTGCCTCCATGCAGCTGTTCCTTTGCCTCCACAATGCTATCGCCATGAAGACACACAGAGATGTTTGTATCTGTACCGCCCGACCACGCCTGAGCCTTCTTCAGCTAATGAGACTAATTCTCTAAAATAAAGACTCTCCCTTTTATTCTCTACCCATAATAATATGATGTGACAGGAACGCTAGATTTTGCTCAAAATATAGCCTTCACATACATGTTTACTAGGTGGCTCTACTTATCATGCAAAAATGATGCTCTTGATTGTTTACCAAATTGACATATTGCACATACCTTTTGCATTTCTGCAACTTTGAAATTTGGTAGTCCATCAACAATCTCCTTGGACTGCATCAATTTGAGCCTCTACAAATTTGCATGTCCAATTCCTTTTTGTCAGATCTCTATATCAACAATAACTCATGCACCTTTTGCAATCATGGCTGCATTCATTTCAAGAATTTTCACATTTAAGATGAACATCCTACCCACTTTGTTTCCTTTGGCAATCAATTGTCCACCCGGTTTGTACTCTTTTACATATAACCCATCAGCATTGAACCTAACTTGTAATCCCTAGTCAACCATTTTTCCAATAGAAACCAGATTCTTTGTTATATTTGGAATGTGTAGCACATCAGCAAGATGTTTTACCTTCTTGTCCTCCATAGACAGTGCTATGTTTCTTGTATATTGGCAATTTTTGCAAAGTACTAAACCATTCTGCATGATTGGTCATGTGATTTGAAGCACCTAAGTCAACATACCAGACACTATCATTCGACTTTGAAGCATCATCAGACATCATATTCATCATATGATGTTAAATCATGAACAACTTCTTAGAATCATCTACTCTTATGGATGCATAGTTGTTTTGCTACCTTCTATTATTTTGATTCTTCAACCTGGAATCACGTTCAAAATGTCCAAGTTTACCACAATTCCAACATCCTTTACTGTCATTACTTGAATCATTTCTTTGGAAATTTATGTGGCCTCTTTGACTCTCCCTACCTCCAAAGTGTCCTCTACCTCCTACATGATTCTGATGTTGACCTTGGTCTTGGTTACTATTTCCTCTTCCACTTCTGAAACCTCTACCTTTGCATCTTCCTCTGCCAAAGTAGAATACCTGCTCAGAACTAGATTTTCCTTGGGAGTTTGAGTCCTCACCAAGATTCTTTTCTTCAATAATCAACATGGATACTAGGTAAGCAAAGTTCGGGATATTTTCCTTGGTCTGTATAGAAGTTCTAAACCACTTATATGAAGATCCTAAACAACAAAGGCACACTTCCACCTTATCATCATCATCTACATTCATGCAAACTTTTATGTAGCCTCCTTTTTGTAATAAATTATTATTTTCTCAATCAAATTCAAGAAGAAATGAAACACAGTTCTTTTTATGCACCTATCTTGAGTTTTCTACATGCAAATAGGGGATCGATGTATAAAGGCAGCTTTCATTATAGAATGGATCTTTATATTGTAACAATCAATTATGAATATCTTCTAAGTATCCATTGAAAGTTCAAATATTATATTTAAAGTGCCATAGGTGAAATCTAAGTTTAAACAAATGCTTGGAATGCTACAACCCTTGGATGTTCCAAATCAGAAGTGGGAGTCTATCTCTATGGAATTCATCACTAAATTTCCTACATGGAGAAGTAAACATGATACCATATTTGTGGTAGTTAATCGACTTACCAAGATGGCACATTTCTTTCCTATGAAATTATATACCGCATTGAATGTTGCCGAATTGTTTGTAAAATAATTTTTTTTAGTGCATGGAATGCCGGAAAACCTTATTTTTGACAGAGACTCTAGGTTCACATCAAACTTCTAGAAAGCAGCATTGAAATTGATTGGCAGTCAACTTCGTATGAGTACAACTTTCCATCCACATATTGATGTGGAAGACGAGAGGGTTAATCAAGCACTTGAAGATATGTTGCATAAGTATGTGAATGAAAAGCAAGATAATTGGAGTGAATATTTTCCCTTAGTCCAATTGGCATACAATAGTGCATGGCATGCATCTATAAAAATCACTTTGTTTGAGGCTATGTATGGTTCTAAATGTTTGACCCCAACTTCTTTTTTGAGTTTTCAAATAAAGTAGAAGTACCTAAAGAAATGCTTGAGAAGATGGATGAAGAACTTGGAAAAATTAAGTAGCATATAAAGAAGCTGAGAAAAGATAAAAGAAATTATATGATTTGAAGAGAGTACCACTTGAATTTCAAATAGATGACATGGTAACTTAGATGAATTTTCAACACATCTTTCTTTCCAACTCTAAGGACATCATTTTTAAAAGGGGAAGAATTGTAGTAGGCCTTTTGATAGTGAAATAACTCAATTTGAACTTTTTGTTATACATTGTGTAATTCATATTCTCTCTCTAAGCCTCATTTGCATCATGTTTTCTCGTTGAAAATTGAAAGGGAAAATGAAAGAATCAGGAACAATGTTGTATGAGAGAAAGGTAAAGCACGCATAGGTGAGTAAAAGTGTCTATTTGAAAATTTTGTGAATCATGTTTGAAGTACCTTGTTTTGGGTTCTAGAATTAGTTCATTGTAAGATAATGACTTGATTATTTTCTCTCTAGAATTTCTAAATTGTAGGGATGAAAAATGATATTTGGAGGCAAATTTGGACCAAAAACATCTCTAATATTATTGTGCAAATTGAAGAGATGAATCTTTTTGCATCTTATAAGCATCTTCGAAGTCCGCACTATTTTTGAGTTATAGGGCCTAAAAAAGTGTCGATTTTTACAACTCTTAAAAAAAGTGGGCCTCTCTACTATTATTTGAATCCGCACTTTTGATGCATATGTGTTCTCATGCATGTCAATTTCACACTATTTTTGAGTTACAGGGCCAAGAAAAGTGCCAATTTTTCCAACTCATACAGCCAAACAAGTTAGCTGACTGCTAAAGTGCATGCTTTTGTAGAAGTTTGGCATGCAACATAGGTGGTGCAACTTTTGCTAAATTTGGTGAATCGTGCACTTGCCTTGAGGAGGGACAATCATCTTTTTTTTGGGAAGATTGCTTCATCGCGCAAGAGGAGGCCAAAAATAAAAGAATTACCTTGTGATTGTGATTGAGAGTGAGATTTTGAGTGAGAGTGTGATTGCGAATGCGAGTGTGAATGAGATTGAGATAGCTCGGGGGTGGTCGGGAGGTAGAGGCTTCATTAGGAAGCTATTATGCAACAAAGCTATTGTATTCAATTGATTCAATTCTATAATACTAGATCTTTTTTTTCTCTTGTCCACTCTGCTACATCAGATTTCTTCTATCTTGTGCAAGTTTCTTTTCTTTCTTCTAGTGTTCCTGAGTGATTGGAAGATTGTGATTGAGGATAGTTTGTGATTGTGGAGCATTACATACACACACATACATACACACACATACATACACACACATACATACACACATACACATACTATTGTGACATAAACATCAATGCCGAGTGAGACAATCACAATAGTTACAAATCACAGTCATACACATGCATACGCACACATACATATACTATTGAGAAGTAAGAATCAATGTTGAATCAAACAATTTCAATAATTCTTAAATCAAAATCATACACATACACATACTATTGTGAAGTATGAATCAATGCTTACTCAGGTAAACATAATAGTTTTAAAATCACACACATTCACATAAATACATACACACACATACACATACTATTGTGAAGTAACATACAATATTGAATCACACAATCACAATAGTTTTTAACTCACAATCATACACATGCATACACACATATACATACACACACATATACACATACTAATGTGAAGTAAGAATCAATGTTGAGTTAGACAATCATAATATTTTTTAACTCACAATCATACACACACATATAAATCCATTCATACACATAGAAATCGATTCAAATATACTTAATGCTAAAACATCTCAACACTATTGTGAAGTAAGAATCAATTTATGATTCAGACAATCACACTAGTATCTAAATTTTAAAAATCCTAAAATAATTTAATTCTTAATCTTAAAACAATATTATATATTTTAATTAAAGTTATTAATTCTAAATAAACATAAAATTTTAAGTATTCATTATTCATCTTATTTGTTTTATATTTTTCTAAGTATTTAACTCTAAAATTTATATCTTTTTCATTTTTATAATCCTACAAATTTTAATTTTTTAAATAGAGTTTATACCTTGTTTTTCGTACAACATTGTGAGTTCACAGAGAACAAGGTATTCTCATGATAATACAATGCGGGTCACTATCTATTAAAAAATGTTTCTATCAAACCTTCTGATCAGAAAACTTTTCGATTAAAAAGACTTGAAATTCCTATACAAAAATAATTTGAAGTGATTTGAATAAGCTGATGTGGTAACGAATAATTCGATCGAATAATAAGAATCTATCATAAAATTTTGTAATTATTCATGAATAATCGAATTATCGAATAACAAATAATGCAAAGTAAATTACAATCTACTACTGCAATACATATTCACTAATCATTTTGCGTTAGTCCATTAACTAATGTTGGTTGACTTGCTTAAAAAAAAACACAATACTCACATTTAGAAATCTATGTGCCATACATCAAAATTCACAAACAACTCAAATTTAGATTTCCATGATTTCTTGAATAGATCAACCAATACATCCTAGAACTTCAGGCTTTTCAGTTAGGTCAATCCATCTACGAGGTATTCAATCTTTTGTTGGATACATATCATTTCATTAGTAAATTCTTGTTCTCATTGTGCGACGTTGCCTTCATTAAAGAGAGTTATTAGACAACATCCTCGACTCCTCAGCCTTCGAACAAATTACTTAACATTTGCTTCGTTACAAAGGTGGTGGTGGCAGCGCTTACGTTCGGTGCTTTTCCAGCATTTCTCCGGCTGCTCGTTATCCGCTGCCCGGCGCTTCCATGGAAATGACACTGTATTAACGATTATTCAGGTTTTCCCTTTACTGGGAAGCATTAGGGTTGAAATGAGTAGGCATGTGAGAATCCATGATCTATTATTTGTGGTTGGACGAATATTGTTGAGAATGCTGCCTGGCGTATTGTCTCAGTAAATCGAACGACGTCGTCAACTAATACTTGATTTTAAACTGACTGAAAATGTCTTAAGGTTCTAGAGCTACGCATAAAACCTAACTGGTAGGCCATTTCTACGCTTTTTTGCTGATTCTATCATCCAATGCATAGAAGAGTCTCGAATGATTAGCAAAGTGGTAACATTCTCACCATGTAACCCGTTCTGACGTCTAGTTTATCCGTTCAAGTCAACCTGGGTTATTATAGAGATCCCGACCCTTGCTTGAGTAGTTGAAAGGGGATGTCGCCTTAACCAAGATCATTGGGGGCGCCTATATGTTGGCGGGATCATGGAGGATGCTTACATGGTGGGTCTTTCTCCACTGCGTAATCAGATGGATAGACTAATCAATTGGCTAATCCGTGGGTCTGCAGTATCAAATTAGGTGTAAGGATTTCTATATTTATATTTCCTCTAAGCCGTCGTTTGCAGAGAGACACATTGTCCTCACGAGTAACAGCTTTCTTTTATTTTATCTTCATCTCGCATGCTAACTTTTCATTTGCTTGACTTTATTTCCTGTCGCATCTTGAGCCTCTTCTTCTGATTTAGAGAAGTGAGCCAAATATCTTCTTCGATATTGACTTTATATTTTATGATACTTGACCTTTAATCAGCACCCGTTTTTTCTCATGTACTCTAATGAACTCAGATGCTCCAAAAATCCTCAGTAGTTTGATGGTGCCATGTAATTAGAAAAGGGAAATCATTGTCTTGGTGCAAACTTAAAGGTCTAGTGAATCTCAGCAGTATGTATGTATGTATGTATGTATGTATGTATGCATGTATGTATGCATGTATGTATGCATGTATGTATGCATGTATGTATGCATGCATGTATGTTTGTAGGTATGTATGTATGTATGTATGTATGTGTGTGTGTGTATGTATGTATGTATTGTTAGCCAGGATACACAAGTAATAGCACACATAAGAGAACATACAAATTGAGAAGAGAACAAGTGCACAAGATACACAAAAGTATGGTAAAAAATCACTTTGCTCCAATTCATGATCAAGATGTACAAGATAAGGAGAGATGCTCCAAAGACTATTAAAGAAATATACAACTCATAATCACCAAAGAGGGCAAGTGAAGGGATAGGGAAATAAGGTTATGAAGAGGCTCATGTTGAATATAGACTCCAAAAGCAACCTCTTACAAGAGTATGAGAATCTCCAAGTGTAACAACATATACTACTCCAAGACCTTCAATATCTTCAAGAGTGTGAGCACACCCTAACACCCTTAACTCCTCCAAGGTAGATGTAGATCACCTCCTCCAAGTGTGTGTAAGAGAGAACTTCAAGTCCTCTAAGAGGGCATGCGAGTATAACTTTCCCAAGTGATTGATATGATTGTTAGATTATGGCATAGACCTTATATAGACAAGTGGGCAAGCTTTCTCAAAAATTGTTAGGTTTTCAATAAATATAACGTTGTGGGTTTTGCTTTTCATATTCGTGGGTAGTGTTGTGGCAGTAATGTTGATGTGGCAAGCCAATGGAGGGCACAAGTGTTCTTATTTTGGCACGTGACATTGAGCTTTAATTATTGAATTTTCAAAGTATGTCAATTTCAAAAATTAGGGTTTTGACTAGAAGATAGTGTTTGAACTTTAGGGCTGATTTGATACTTTTTTGGGCAAGTGTTATATATTGTTTGATTGATCTTATACTACATGAATATGTGAATCATTTCTTAATGATCAAAATGTCCAATGTTGACCATTTTTGACTTTTTTATGTCGTATCCTAATTTTGACCTATTAAAGAATTCCATGTGCACAGTACCCTTTCACTAAGCAAATAGTAGGTAGTCAAAAAAGTAGCTCTACAATCTGAAATTTATCAACTAAGTGAAATAATTTTAGAAATTGTATCTTCTTCCTTAGTTCAAGTAGCTCCTTTGAATGAGTTTGACCTCTAATTTGCAGCTCTGACTCTGTTGGACAAAGTTTACTAAGCTTGACCACAGTTGATCAGCATGTTAACGAGTCAAACAAGGTGGTATGAAGTAGGAAACAGAAAGAGAAGGGGCTGAGACTGATTTTTGGCACAATGTCGATGCTCTTGACTCAAAAGTCAAATGAGTTTTGACCTTGTACCTAAACAAATCCTACTTTGATACCAAGCAAGCTTATTACAAGCTTAGTTTAGGCCTTCCCAGATACCAAATTGTTAGGCAAGATACGCAAGTGATAGCACACATAAGAGAAGATACACACATAGACAAGAGAACAAGAACACAAATTACATGAAGAATGGTAAAAACTTACTATGCTCCAATTAATGAGTAATATTTACAACATAGTGATATGGTCCAAATACAACCAAAGCAACATACAACTCATAAGCACAAAGAGAGCAAGTGAAGGGAGAGAGAAGTAAGTTTATGAACAAGCTTAGGCTGGATATAGACTCCAAAAGAAAACTCTCACAAGAGAGTATGAGAGCCTCCAAATGTATGAGATTAAACTACTCCAACTTTTCATTTGCTTGACTTTATTTCCTGTCGCATCTTGAGCCTCTTCTTCTGATTTAGAGAAGTGAGCCAAATATCTTCTTCGATATTGACTTTATATTTTATGATACTTGACCTTTAATCAGCACCCGTTTTTTCTCATGTACTCTAATGAACTCAGATGCTCCAAAAATCCTCAGTAGTTTGATGGTGCCATGTAATTAGAAAAGGGAAATCATTGTCTTGGTGCAAACTTAAAGGTCTAGTGAATCTAGCAGTATGTATGTATGTATGCATGTATGTATGCATGTATGTATGCATGTATGTATGCATGCATGTATGTTTGTAGGTATGTATGTATGTATGTATGTATGTATGTATGTATGTGTGTGTGTGTATGTATGTATGTATTGTTAGCTAGGATACACAAGTAATAGCACACATAAGAGAACATACAAATTGAGAAGAGAACAAGTGCACAAGATACACAAAAGTATGGTAAAAAATCACTTTGCTCCAATTCATGATCAAGATGTACAAGATAAGGAGAGATGCTCCAAAGACTATTAAAGAAATATACAACTCATAATCACCAAAGAGGGCAAGTGAAGGGATAGGGAAATAAGGTTATGAAGAGGCTCATGTTGAATATAGACTCCAAAAGCAACCTCTTACAAGAGTATGAGAATCTCCAAGTGTAACAACATATACTACTCCAAGACCTTCAATATCTTCAAGAGTGTGAGCACACCCTAACACCTCCAACTCCTCCAAGGTAGATGTAGATCACCTCCTCCAAGTGTGTGTAAGAGAGAACTTCAAGTCCTCTAAGAGGGCATGCGAGTATAACTTTCCCAAGTGATTGATATGATTGTTAGATTATGGCATAGACCTTATATAGACAAGTGGGCGATCAGCTTAATTAATGGATAAAAGCTAAGGATGAAAGTAGAGTTTAGTCCATGCACGAGCTTTCTCAAAAATTGTTAGGTTTTCAATAAATATAACGTTGTGGGTTTTGCTTTTCATATTCGTGGGTAGTGTTGTGGCAGTAATGTTGATGTGGCAAGCCATTGGAGGGCACAAGTGTTCTTATTTTGACACGTGACATTGAGCTTTAATTATTGACTTTTCAAAGTATGTCAATTTCAAAAATTAGGGTTTTGATCAGAAGATAGTGTTTGAACTTTAGGGCTGATTTGATACTTTTTGGGCAAGTGTTATATATTCTTTGATTGATCTCATACTACATGAATATGTGAATCATTTCTTAATGATCAAAATGTCAAATGTTGACCATTTTTGACTTTTTTATGTCGTATCCTAATTTTGACCTATTAAAAAATTCCCTGTTCACAGTACGCGTTCACTAAGCAATTAGTAGGTAGTCAAAAAAGTAGCTCTACAATCTGAAATTTATCAACTAAGTGAAGTAATTTTAGAAATTGTATCTTCTTCCTTAGTTCAAGTAATGAGTTTGACCTCTAATTTGCAGCTCTGACTCTGTTGGACAGAGTTGACTAAGCTTGACCACGGTTGATCAGCATGTTAACGAGTCAAACAAGGTGGTAGCAAGTAGGAAACAGAAAGAGAAGGGGCTGAGACTGATTTTTGGCACAATGTCGATGCTCTTGACTCAAAAGTCAATGAGTTTTGACCTTGTACCTAAACAAATCCTACTTTGATACCAACCAAGCTTATGACCAGGTCCCACAAGTTTTGAAGCCTTCTTTCGCTCTGCCTCACTTGGACTGAAGGGAGCTCTATCCCTTTCCTTTCTGTTACAAGATCTTTCATAACAATAAAATCTAAAAAGATATGTGAATCTCAAGTATTCTATATTTTTGCATCCGTTCTTCCTATGTTTGCATCTTGTAGCAGTTATGTTCGCTATACTCCCTCTAAAGCCATAGAAAGAGTCTACAACCACAATCATCAGAAAATTTATATGTTTCTATTACGTACAAAGCATAATATAAAATCTTAGATACTCTATAAAAATGCTTATAGCCTACTTTCCGAGATCTTTCCCAATAAGCTATGATGCTGCATGCATGGTGTAGACACTAATATAATTTCTACATAAGATCTTTCCAAGTTTAGAAGGTAGTAGTCCGTATCAGGCATTGTATTTCCCATCACATCATGAATTCTACATTTTACTTTACCTTCCTTCTTCTAACTTATACATTTTTGTACGAATTCTAATACATATTATAGTGATTATGCATCAAATAAATGCGACTAAAATGAGAATGGGAAACTCTCCACTTGGGAAAAATGCACTTTATTATTTACTTTATAGAGAACCTCATGATTGGTACATTTTTTCTATCAAGGATCATTTACTAATGGGTTTTGAATCACCACATGAAGACCTTCTCCTCATCCACTTGATGAGCAGATACTTGATTTTTAGATGCATTCACAAGTGATGGTGTAAATGAACGTTCCACTTTATGATAGTACTTAAATTATGTTGTATCATCGAAATTTGAGTTAATGATGGTGCAAATGTTAGCTCATGTGGATACAATAAGAGTAAAATGATCCATCAAACCAGTTTCGTTGCATACATTAATTCCCTATTTTGCTCTTTGCAATTTGTTTTGGTACCCTTTGAATATAAACCTTTGATTTGGAACATTGTCGCTTTAGACCCATCATGGCATATCACATAAATATTTATTGCACAACAACATTGTATCTCGTGAGTCGGGCTCTTTCGCACTCTGTCATTAGGGGTAGTGCACATTGTTCTAGGAGGGCGAAGGTCATGTACCTTAATGATTTAACAACAAAATGATTATGTGTGAGTCTATTCCATGCATAAACTATAAGAAGATTTAGCACACATTTGACTCAGAACTTATGAAAAGGAGACACTAGCACGGATGCAACACATCACTTCAAATGAGACTAGATAAGAGGAATATGCATAAACATGTGTTACAAAGGAGGCAAGTTACAACAAATATTACACCATATAGTTCTAATGCAAATGCATGGTGCGCTGACTATTCTGTATTCATAGGAACTTATAAGCACACCTCAAAAACTAAACAAATAAAAAAATTGACTTAATAGTTAGGATATTCTCTAGGGAGGAAGGGCTTGGATTAAGAACTCTTTGAAAGAAGGGAGGTCAAAATTGATATGTGATTGATCAGCAACAGTCTCACAACTCTAATTTTCACAACTTCTATCAATCCTTCCTCAGCTCCACCTCCTCTCTATCGGTCGCAAGTTCCTTAGCGATTCCTCTAGCAGTACTTTGGTGTCGCTACTTGTCGATCGATAGAGTAAGCAGCCTTGCTAACTCTCCACTGGATCTTCTCCATGATTGCACTTCCCAATCTCCATGAATCCACTTATCTTGATAGCTACCTGTGCTTCTCACTTTGCATTCACTATGCCTCTTGGTGTGAATCCCTATGATCTCTATGTGCATGTGTATCATGGTTCCACCTCTATCTCTCTCTTTCTATATATCTCTTGCTCTATATGTGACCATGTATATGCCAATATATCTACGCTTATATATGACGATCAACTTCTAATATATATCCCCTATGGAAACAGTCCACAACTATTAGCATGATCCCAAGCACTCCCTCCTCTATCTTCTTATAAGGAGGTGAAGATCCTAGTCCACCGAGAACCTTCAAAACTTTATCCCTCGCATGTCCAAGCTATACCATCATTATTCAAAGCACCTCTGCAAGAAGTGAAAACTCACACAGGTAAGATGGTTGACGAATATTTTTCAAGACTGGTGCATCTACCTAAGATGACATGGCAAGTGGCAAAAACATCGTTCATGCTTGAAAGGATGGAATGTTTTTAAGATGATGAATGTTGACACATGTAGTGGATTCATGTAATGAATTATAGGAGATTTTAACTCGCAACCTTCCAATTAGGAGTGTGTTGGCATAACAACTTGCCTCAAAAGCCATGGTTGAGGATTACACATAATCCTCCCTCTTATGGTGCAGTTCAACCATCTCTTTCCTATCAGGGGTGTGGTTAAAGGATCTCCTACCTATCACTTCACTACATTTTTTCCACCTTCGTTGATCATTGTCATCAATGATCTACTCTTGTTTGACTCTAGCTATAGCTCCTAGCCTAGGTACCCTTGATTTCCTCACCCTTGCACATTCTCCTGAACGTTCTTGTTCTCAACCTAGTTTCTTGAACCCTTGCTCTCATTCTTGGTGTCTTGAACCTTCTTGTTTGCAACCTTGGTGTCTTGAGCTCTTTTTCTCAACCTCAATATCTTGAACCTTGTTCTCACCCATGCTAGGTATCTCAGATGCTCAATCAAGTGTTTTCACTAGAGAGAGTTCATTCCAAGAGCTTTCCAAGCATACCTTAGATGCCTTAATTTGACCTATGGATTGAGCGATACACTCCAAAATTTTATGGGTAGAATCCTTAAAGCATTGCCTCCCCCTTAAGTTCCGTTCAACATGGTAGAGTGCCCAAGTTCCTGTCTAGAGGCCATTTGGTCAATCCACATTGCCAAACCCAACTTCCTAATCTCTAATACCAATGTAAGGAACTATAGAAGATCATTGAACCAAACCCTTGATAGGCAAGAGATGGTTGAGCAACACCATGAGAGGTAGGATTAGCAAGTAAGCCTCATTCATGTCTTTTCGGGTAAGCGGTTAGCCAATCACTCTCCTCGCGTGGAGGTTGTGAGTTCAAATCTCCTATAGTTCATAAGATTGGTATTGTAGCCTAAGAAGTAGGCTTGGGCATTGTGGATTGACCCAATGGTCTCTGAAGAGGCATTTGAAACATTTTTCATAGGCCATCGGGTTAATACACCTTGCCCAAGTGTACTTCCTAGGCTTTGATACCAATGTAATGAACTAAAGGAGATTTGAATCCACAACCTCCCAGCTAGGAATATGATGGGCTAACCATTTTCCCCAAAAGCCATGGTTGAAGATTACCACGTAATCCAAGGATTAAAAACTAAGGAATTGTAAATGGAAGGCCAAAATTCATTAGAAAAATTGATTTTCTAAACCACCGAAATACTAGAATGTCCAATACCAAGGACTACCAGAAGACTCAATCATCTAGCCATGGAGAGTGTTAGAGGACACCAAAATCTTCTAGATGTCAAGCCTCCTAACCATCAAAACATCAATAGTTGCCCATAACTCTTTGTCTTGAATTCAAATTGCTTCAACCTTGTGGGCCAAAGTTCGACTACACTATAACAGATCCGTCGTATACCTAGGTTATTACTGAGGGAAATGAATGCATCTATTTTTGTCCCGACGTGGATGTAGGTGTTGGTATGCACATCGGTACTAAAGCGCCGGTATGGGCGCCGGTATAAGCATCGGTATAAGCCTCGGTATAAACGTCAATATTACAGATGCCCATACCGATGACTCCATTGGGTGTACCGTTGCATATACCGGAGCCCGCTGGGTGTATCGATGCTTATTTCGATGACATTACTGAAAGTACCATTGCTTATACCGATGACCATATCTACAAAATCTTTTTTGGGCAGAGTGTGTTGTCTTTTGCTACAGCAACATTACCACGATGTTGCTTAGCACAAGACAATACACTTTGCCCAAAAAAAACCGAGTACATGTGATGTGTACTCTAATGTCAACTAAAATATGATTTCATAAAACAGAATATTATTGGACACAAAAGAAATAATCAGAATGAACCATGAACCATGTACAAAAAGAGTTATATATTTCATAAATGAAGCATGTACAAGAGTGTGGCAAACCACTGTCATATATGATGCTTTTACAAAATATGGCAAAGCAATGCATTGCCATATAAAAATCAAATACAAAATATTGGTGTGCCACTGCCATACACATGCAACGAACGTTCCATATGAATAGTCCTACAACAAAAAACATTAATGAAATGAGATAAATTCACGTGAAATTTACAAACAACAAGTAAAAACCAAGTTTATATATTAATCACCCCGTCGCAAACGCTCCCATGAAACGACCGCACTACATCCCTCCAAGTCCTCCAATAGTGCAGTCAATCCATGAAGATATCCATAAGCCTCCTCCGTTCGTATTGAAGGGTGACCCATTGCCAAGTCCTCCAATAAATATACAAAACATTAGAGGAACATACATGAGAAACTTAACACAAACAAATTCAATAAATCAAATGGTACTTACAAACTCGTGATGCATCGTTTCATATCCGCCGCTGCCCAAATGTGACGGTCCAATCATATCTAAACGTGTAGCTGCGGCATCTCGCTGCTGGCGATTTCGATCAGGAGTCTGTTACTGTTCATCGCGAATCATCCCACTCCTCAGCATCTAACCATACAGGCTTTGGTAAGCCTACTCTGAAAGCATCAAGAGCCTCAGATTGTCGATGGGAACATAACTTCACGTGCGATGTGGAGAATCCACTCTAAACTGACAAGAGGCTGTCCATCGGCTGGTCGAAACTCCTAATAAATCGTCTATGTGATATAATTCTTTCGATATTTATCTTGTTCACTCCATTTCAACATGATAGAGTTTCCAAACTATATGGAGAAAAGTTATCGTATACGTGCAAGCATTGCTTTGCCAACCGCATCCATCATTGGAGCTCCATCTCAGATACTATACACCTTGGAGTCATTATGGTCATGAGCACCCCAAGGTGTACGTGGTGTTCCACGCGGTGTACCATATGCCGTATCTATGTCTGAGGTACTCATCCTAGGAGTAGACGCATGCGACACAACGTCTGTCGCACTGCCTCCACAACAACCACATCCTCCAGTCCTACCTCTAGATCCACTCCTAGAACCTCCTGCTCCAGAGCATGACCTCGACCTATGAGACGGGCAAGAACTTGTATCGCACTGAGGTGTCGAACGCACATGTCTACTACTAGACCCAGTAGGGGATGGCTGAAAGGATGGTCGTGGTGGAGTCATAAAGCTAGGAGACATACCTGTTGATATATTTAGGTAGTGATGTGTGTGAACACACTAGGACCGTCGAGGCACTTTTTTCCCTCTTTAGGAGGTTTTTTTCCCACGGCTTGTATATACGCTTAATTCCCTAATGGGCTACTTATCTTTGTACATTCTCTAGTAATACATTCAGTATTGTGTGTTTGTGCTCCAAGCTTCTTCTTCTTCCTTGTGCTGTTGGCGTGCTTCCGCAGACGTCTAACTCCAAAAGTTGGCTGAATGTGGGATAAAACACCAGTGTATAGTGCCTTATACACCTCAACAGAATGGAGTTGCTGAACGAAAGAACAGCTCACTCATGGAGATGGCGAGGTGCATGGTCAAAAGTCAGGCTTTACCACATAGTTTTTGGCTTGAGGTTATCATGTGTGCAGCATATGTACTGAACAGGTGTCCCACTAAAGCGCTGATACAATTTCCTTTTTGATGGCGCCTGCGAAAGCCATCCATAGCCTCAACTCTCGGACAATGTACGACTTCTACACACAGAGATGAATCAAGTTGTTCTCCTCCCAACCGCCGAGCCTCCTCACTCTTTTTGTTCATAAGAGGGCCTATTCTCACTTAGAGGCTCTCATATAAATGAGACCTCCTCATGACTCTTCTACCAAGTGGTGTAAACTACCCATGTGATGCCATGTGGCATCCTTCTCCAAAAGGTGATCCACACCCAATGAATATCATATGACATTTCCTTCCCCTTGAAAACATTTTCGTCCTCGAAAATGTAGATGAAATGTCCGTAATGGTAGAAGTAAGTGCTCGGACTCCCCTGAACCCCATGTACTCTATGTACATGGTCATCTCTATGTACATGTACTCTATGTACATGTGTTGTTTTCCCATATCCTTCCCCTTAAGAAGTCTCCTATGAGATCATCTCAAAGGTGGGAAACCGTTTGAGTGGTGCCTACTATCTCCCATAAACACTGAACTTCCAAATTATCACTCCCATAACATATAACATCACCAAAATGACCTAAGTCCATATGATGTATCCTCTGGAGTAATAATATAAAAAGCAAGTGTAAAGTGCCAAGCTCATAAGCTTGACCATACCCTAATGGAGATAGTAAACCATAGAATCCTCTAAAATATAGAACAACGTCCCATAACAAATGATTCCAAACCCATCTAAGACTAAATGATAGATTGCCCTCATACCACTCTAGGTCTTCCTAACCTTGAGTGTGCTCACAAGTAATGGTTTCTTCTAAACTACCTTGTGACTATGCAATTCCATCATCTAGATCATATATAAAAATTTCTTGATAGTAAAATGCAATCTATACATTTCACTGACCAAGAAGTCTTTGGTTTGTCATCCATTTCCTTTGGACTTAGTTCTATTGGAAGAGCATCTATTGGCACTAGTGCAAACTCATAAATATTCTCTTCCCTGTATTTTGCCATATGAATGCACAAGGCATTCCCTTTGAGATTCAGATAATCCCTAAGTACCGATTCTCTTAATTGATGCTCACAAATCATCCTCATGATGAAGCATCAATTGAGAGTTTGGTACCCCAATAGGTTAGATACATCTCTGTCTCCTATAAACCCCAAAGAGAAGAGTCATAGCTCTATTCGCAGTCTAACTAATGTCAATAACTAGATCATCTCATCTAGTCAAAGACCATCACTGGAAGTACAAATAACTACTTCTCTCAAGAGTCTCCATGTGAGACTCAATCTAACCATCATGATTAACTGATCTCCCTCTTGTCTTTAATAGAAGAGTGCCACTCCTATCTAGACAATCTAAATGAGAAAGTAAAACTCTCTCCATGTCTCTCTCTGTAATCTCCTCTAAGGAAAAGAGGTTTGGTAGTGGAATCTATTCCACTTTCCCTTTCCCTTTGAAAGAGATTCTGTTGAATCCATTTTCTCTACTTCTCCATGTTTTTTTCCTTCCAAAATAGTGGAGAATCAGACTCCCATGTGAAGGAAAAATTACATTGAAAAGTAGAGGAAATGAATTCCTTCTGAAATATAGGCTAAGAGATGTTTCTCAAACACCTCTTCTCTGTAAAGAAAAACATACTCTATTCTTCTCCTATGAAGAAATCTTGTTTTCCTTTCCTTTTTTCTCTCTGAAAGAGGAGGAGCTAAAGTGAGACCACTGAGCTATCATGAGATCTCTCCTTGATCTCTAAGCTAATTCCCACTTTCTCCTTTCCTTAAAAGAGAAACTCATGAATTTATTTAGTCCTCTCTTCCATACTAGTGGATAATCCTTCATTACTCATATTCCTATGAAGATGGAGAACAGATCTCCCCTAACCAATGAAGGTGTATGTAGTGAAGAGTGGAGAAAATAAATCCCTAATAAGGGTCAAAGCCCTCTACTAAAATGGTCAACAATGATATGACATGATACCGTAAACACATGTGTATCCATAGTAAAGAACTATCTCTGCCAACCATCCTGTATGCATGGATCTATACGATCCACTCAAATTGATGGAATTATCCTTCCTGAAAAACTGAAATGAGTATGTGATACTAATGGTGATAAAATCACCTATCACATTCTATACTGGAAGAATAAATCTTCCCTAACTATGAAGGATAACTCCCAATCCTAACTGATCTAGTGAGACATGACGCCATGAATGATGAGTCCTTTTCTCCCTGGCCATAGAAGAAGAGTGCTCAAAGGGAAGTCGTTTCCACCGTCCCATACCAGTGGAACCTTCTTCCAATTCATGTTGTCATACCTACACTAAACCGAATATATATTCCATACATATGTAATGGAATATGCAGGTGGACTCTAATGAATCCCATATCCTAGAATCATATCAGTGGACTCAAATGAGTCCCATGTCCTCGAACTAGTTAGTTTGGTTCTAGTCAACAATGTGACAATGGATATCCCCTTCTGTTCCAAACCAACTTGTTCCTAGGTACAAAGACTAAGTCTAGGTACCTCTCTGTAGATCCCGATATACATATATATGTATTGGGTACCCCAATTACTCCTAATTAAGGGATCTATGCTCTGAATCATAGAGCTAGTGCCATACCTCTGGCCTTCCTAACCATCACTTGAATCACATAAGCACCCGTCGATGCTATCTCATGAAACCCATCTTTGTGATCCCATCTATTTGGTTTCCTTATTAGTGTAGCAAAAATGCTTCACTACTCGGTCAAGTGATGTGCATGAGTGAAACTAGTCACTATTTGGGTATTCATCATGATACCCCATAGTCTCCTAATTCTACTGTGAGACTCTTGTGAAGATAAATAAATCTTCACTACCTTGGAGATTATCCTAAATGTATCTCCCGTGCCTCTATGCAACTTCCTAAACTTATAGGATTGCTTGTGCACACTACTAATGGTGAAGGCGTAGCTCCTTCCGTTAACAATCCTATAGTCTAAATCCATAAGGATTTTGTGTAGGGATCCTGTTACTACTGAAGTTGCCTTATATATACTACTATGATGGTCCTAAGTCCATCAAATACATGCTTAAAAGCATGCCTACACCTTATTGAAGTTTGCAGAATGGGCATGTTACCATGCCATAACCTTCTTGCCTAAAGGCAAGTGCGTATATAACGCCATGAGGGGGGAAAATTTTCGACAGCATTTCCCCAGGAAATGGAATCCCAAAAAAATTAAACCATAAGCTCAGTGGCACATAGGCCACCCAAAAACATAGGGCTTGACAGGCCCATGGCATGCACGCCATAAACTCATATATGAATTCCATAACCTGCAAAAACACAAAAGCAATTGCTAGCAACCATTCATGGTGTTGCATAGCCATATGGTTTCTGTAATCTTTTTTCCTGCAAACAATCAAAAGTATACTTCCTGCCTGTCGATCCATACCTTAAGAATTTAAACAATGATCAACATTTGATGTATGCAATCCAATTTATGCATGTACATACAGAACATGCCATAACATAAAGTAAAATGACCAAAGCATAAAACATACGTCCCTGAGTAGTCTGATTTTGGAGTTGCATGCATCCAATCGTTCTCGACAAGCTTCGAGACCTCTACACCTTCCTCCTCAGGTCCTAACATAAACTTTGAAGTGTCCGAAAACATCAGAGCACTCCCCAAAACATAAAGTATGGTCAAGTGATTACAAAAATAATGCAAATTTAATCCAAAAATGCATTAGTAATCCTTCTTTAGACCTGCAAAAACCACTTTAGGACCTGAAATTATTCATAAAGTGAAATATATAGCATGTGCAAAGAGCTCGAAGTGAAATTACTCAAATTGCCTTCTCAGTTTAAAAAATATGACTCCCGAAAGGTAGTCGCCAAAAACTGTTCAGATTTTGCAGAGATGTTCAGACCTGCAAAAATACTTATTTTCCAAAATTTCTTTTCATAAACTGAAAGTAGACCTTGTGCTCTTCGAAACGAGCCATAGCACGTCCAATTTGGAGTTCTCTAGCCCAAGATATGGCCATTCCAAGCGGGACATGCCTAACTAGTGGACTGTTGGAGGGGTTGGAAAAAGTGTGAAAATCTGATTTTTAGAGTGCCCAAAAGCATTCTTCCATCAAGCAAATGCTAAAATTCTCTCCATAACCTCAGAGAGTGATATATGAAGATGCTTCGGCCCATTTTCACCTTTCCAAATCCTCCCTTCGTGCCTGCTAAATCGTTCCCCCAAAGAGGCCTAAATCAAAATTTTTACTTTCAAGTAAGAACTTAAATGGGAACTCTTAGCAAGCTTCTAATCCACTCTAAATGTGGATTTTTCTTGGATTTAATACAATAATCCATGGAAGCCTCTTCAATGATCTTTATTCCTACTCCCAGAAGTGGAGTTGGACTAAATTTAAGATTTGAATTTTTTTCCAAAAAGTGCGGGAAGGGGGTCTTTGAGGAAGTAAAATTCCTCTGTAACTTATGGTTTTGATGAATCTAATGATTCGCCTATATAGTCCATATACCATACTCCCAGTAGATATACTTTTTCCCATCCATCCGTAGCTATCGCACCTCTTTTTCCCTCTTCGAAAATGGGAATTTCTTAGATTTAGATGCTGAAATTTTTTGTCAAACTGTGATGGAAGGGGGTTTTGAGGAGCTTCAAACTCCCATCAAACTGAGGTATCTTTTGGATTTCTTGATCTTGCATGGAAGTCAATACACTATACTATAAGTGTGCATGGTTTTTTCCATAAATCTATGAAAAATACCTCTTCTTTTCCCTTTCCCAAAATGGCTACTTATCCAAAATAGCTCCTGAAATTTATGTGAGAATCATAAATTTTGCAGATACCTTGAGCTTGTGCTTACTAATATTTTGAGGGAATGCTTAACTTAAGATGAGAGTATATATCTCATGCTCTCCATATGCATGATTTCCCTCCTTCCTTGCCCTTCTCAAAGAGTCAGACCTTTTTGAAATTTAACTAAAGATGCTTGTACATAGGTAGTTCATCTCCACAGAGCTCTAACATATAAAGAGCATCCCCTTTTCATAGATGATTGAGATGCTTCTCCCACCTCCTTCCTCTTCGGTGTCTTTTTTTATACATTTTCGATGGCTTTTATGGCTCTGATACCAATGATACAATTTCCTTTTTGATGGCGCCTGCGAAAGCCATCCATAGCCTCAACTCTCGGACAATGTACGACTTCTACACACAGAGATGAATCAAGTTGTTCTCCTCCCAACCGCCGAGCCTCCTCACTCTTTTTGTTCATAAGAGGGCCTATTCTCACTTAGAGGCTCTCATATAAATGAGACCTCCTCATGACTCTTCTACCAAGTGGTGTAAACTACCCATGTGATGCCATGTGGCATCCTTCTCCAAAAGGTGATCCACACCCAATGAATATCATATGACAAGCGCTATAGTCTATCACTCCATATGAGGCTTGGCATGACCGCAAGCCATCTGTTGCTCATCTGCGTGTTTTTGGTTGTTTGGCATATGCTCTAGTGCTTGAGCAACATCGCAAAAAATTGGATGATAAGGTAGTAAAATGTATTTTTGTTGGTACAGTTCTGAAAGTAAAGGCTATCGTCTGTATCATCCACAAACTAAACGTATTCTGGTTAGCCGTGATGTTGTCTTTGTGGAAGATGCTATTCAGCCATTGCTTTCATGTACTAAGGAGACATTTGTTAGCTCCAAAGACATGTATGATACTTTGATGCCTCTTTTTACCGGTGGACAGTGTAGTGCTGGTCCTAATGAGGCAACTTCTTAGCCTTTGCAAGTTTCATATGATGATGCAGATCATTCCATTTCTGATGCAGATTTACATGATGCACTTGTTGATGAGAGAGCTGATATTGAGTAGGCAAAGACTATGCCAAAATGACTGGTGCAGACTTTGCGTGACAGCAAATTAGATGCACCTTTCTCATATCGTACTCGTTCAGGCTCTCATAGTGCCTCCTTTGCATCAGATTGCTATGCTATGGCTGCGTCTAGTCTCTATGATGAGAATGAGCCTGTTTTGTTTGATGAAGCACAGAATTCAGAAATTTGGATGGCTGCTATGCAATCTGAATATGATGCTATAATGAAGAATGGTACATGCGTATATAAGCTAAAGCGTAAACTTGATGGTACAGTTGACAGGTATAAGGCTAGGCTTGTTGCAAAGGGTTATGTGCAGGAAAGAGGCATTGATTTTGATGAGACCTTTGCACCTACATGCCGTATGACTACTGTTCAGAGCATTTGTGCACTTGAAGCCCATCATGGTTGGAATGTACATCAGTTGGACATTAAAACACCATTTTTGAATGGTGACTTGCATGAAGAAGTGTATGTTTTTCAGCACCGTGGCTTTGTGTAGAAAGGGCATGAAAACCAGGTGTGCAGGTTAAAGAAGCATTATATGGTTTAAAGCAAGCACCACGTTGTCGGGAAGTTGCGGACATAAGGCTGGTGGATCAATCAGCCACTAAATCCCTCGGCACACGCAGGGTGTATGAGACAATCGTAGGTGTTTTAGGTATATTTTTCTTTCGTCTAAGGTATCAGAAATTCTAAATTACTCTTAAATCTAGGAAATATGGAGTAGATAATTGAAACACTTTAAACGTTTAAGAACCGCAAGGCTCGACTGCTCTATATCTATCAATAGCTTCTTGAGGTATAGGTACTATCAAAGTTTCCGCAGTTAATTTATGAAATTAACGATTTCAGATATCATTGACAAGAATGATAATGCAAATTAAAATTGAATTAATGCTAATGACAATAATGGATGATTACAATTCTATAAAACAAGGATATAAGTTCTCTATAAGATTGCTAACAACTAGAGAATCCTATACAAAAGCTTAATGACGGATAATTTTTATGGATTTAAATCAAATTGTCGGATCTTTGGATTGTTTGAATTCTTTTCTTCTGTCACGATGCTCTTCGATACTTTTGCTTTGATTGTCTGCAAAGAAACATTTGCACATAAGTATACTTGAAAAAATTTTAAATATTCTCATGATTTTTATTCAAATATATATACTAACCTATGCTAGTACTATATCCATACATATGTCTTATGCGTAGATAGCTTTTAAATATGCTAAAACACATATTCAAGCATTCATGCATTTATGTAAACATACATCTATGCACATTCAATTATGTTCATGCATTATGCACATACATATGCTTAACATATACTCAAACATACATACACACACACTTATCATACATGTGCTTCTATACATTCATATTCATTAACACATACTTTTATACACATGCCCATGCGTGCTTAATATAATCTAAAACACATACTAACATACATTTGTAAACTTGAACTTAGGCTAATACAAAATAATCTAGTCTTTTATGCGTAAAGTCCCAAACACTTCAGAGTTAGAATTCAAATTGTTTCTAGTAATCTAACAATCTTTTTCCAAATGGGATTGTTGTTTAAGATACAATGACATGATTTACCAACATAAAATGAAAGCTAGCCAGTGTTCACTTAATGTTTTCCAAAAAAAAAAAAAAAAAAAAAAAAAATTGCAGAAATATTCAGATGATAAGGCCGCATAAAATGATTTTCAACTGAATGATATTGAGGGAGATTCTGAATAACATAAACTCTGTAGCAGAAAGACTTCGTACATGCTGAAGAAGTCACGTCCATGTCAGACTTTCCATTAAGTTAAACTCAATAAAAGCATAGAGCTTTCGCAGATACCTGAACCACACGTTTTTCAGTAGCTTCATAAGATACATGTTACTGTATAATACAAACCCTGGGTTCATGGAGGATATCACCATAGGCAGTCATTTTCATGACACCCATATCTCTACCTGATAGTCGACAATAGACACTCTTTTGAGCTAATTTCGACATGGCTAAATGAGTCCGATTTCCTTTTGCTCAATTTATGGCCGCCTGCAGAACTTCGATGTAACTGGTGCAAGAAGCGACACGCATCACCTTTCTTGCAGAGTGACCTTAGCCAATGTCTGCAAACTGTCGTCAACTCCCGCAGCAGCCACTATAGATATGAGCTCGCCTCTAGTGATAGAAATAGGCTGAAGGGCGGCACTAAATGCGCTAACTACCTCCAGACTTCCTTCGAAATTGAAACTAAAACCTCCATCTACATCCTTTCTCTCTATCACTCTGCCTCCCTTTCCCTTTCTATCTCTCTGAAAATCTCTCTCCATCTCTACGCACGATCTGAGCGCTGTAGGCGCTGCCAGGGAAGGTCCTTACTTTCTCTCTCTTTCACTCTCTGACTCCCATCCGAACAATGCCGCCCAGTGCCTAGACGACTCTCTCTGTCCCAGTCAGCACGTGGATCTCTCTCTACGAATATCTAACAGCTCCTTTGCGAGGATAGAAGCAAGTCTACCAAGCATATGGTGACGCGCATCAACGACCACCACGCGGGCACAGATTCCCGATCCAGTCACCAAGGATTTATGGGCAGGCAGCCAGAAAGGCAGTTTTGTTGCACTTTCATGCATCGAAAACAGTCGTCTGTCTCAGTTACTACCCGAAATTCTCAGAAGATGATGGGCTCATCAGATAATGGAAGCTTCACAAAAATGTGGGAATCCCAAGTAGTTTCTAAAGAGGGTCATCATAGCTACTCGATTATCAAGACAGGTTGATGTAGGCCCACACTCACACACTTTCACACAAAAAAAACGGAGGTGGAACCTTCAACGTACACATGTTCTCTCTCTCTCTAATGTATATCTCTGCACATGGCATTCTAACCTCTCTCAACAGAATTCAGAAGGAGGTAAGAAGGAGAAAAAATTACCTGCAAAGAAACATTAGGAAGAAATGGAGCATAGCACACATATAAATACATCCACAACACATTTGTATACCACACCTTTTGATCTTGCTTTAATCATCAATCACACTTTTGCCCATGAACATTCACCACACTTTAAATTAGCTTTATTCACACAACTTACTTTCACCTCTCTTTTCATCTACACTAATTCTCTCCATTCCTTTTTTTCAACCAACTTTAATCACTTTAAATGCATCATCCTTTCAGACCACTCCTTAATTCACTTTAATTCCACATTACTCACATACCATTCTTTTTTCTAGCATCCATATAGACCACTAGTTATTTATCCACTTGACTTATGATTTTAATTCAATTACCCTAAATTTCTTAATTAAATAAATTAAGTAAGTTAAGCTTAGGATAAGAATTTAATTAATTAGAACCTTAGTATTTAAATGCACACATATGATTAAAGTAATTATTAATAGCATAGTTTAATTTTTAATACATAAATATTTAATGTATAGATTAATGTATTTGAATAACAACTATTCTAGCCCTTGAAACATACTAAAATCCTAGAAAACCTATTAAAACCCTTCAGAAATCCATGAAAACCCTTTAAAACTCTTCTGAACCCTATCATTAATCCATTAACACTTAAATAAACCCTAGCATTAACCCATTAGAATCTTTTGAGACCCTTTGGATTAACCCAACTGACATAAAATCATATTAACTTATGAAATCCCTAGGGTTAAATACCCATGAATCAAGCATGTATACATATGAAACACTCATTAATTAAATATTTAGGGTAAACCCTAATATGAACATATATCTTGCTTCATTCTTCATATCTGAAAACACTTTCAAAAATAGTTAATTCAATCCAGAACAACTAATCAACAGTGATATAAAAGGTTAGAATTCACCAATTAAGTTAATTTTATTTTATCTGGTCATCAACTGGAAAGTTGAAAACTTTCCGACATTCGCCCCGGCCAAACCTGCACATCGTCCTCGATGGGCCAACCTGCAGATCATAGAAAGCAATATCAAATTCTTTTGAAACTTATTCATGACTCAAATTAAAATTGTTTGTATA
This sequence comes from Ceratopteris richardii, assembly GCA_020310875.1. Taxonomy (NCBI): domain Eukaryota; kingdom Viridiplantae; phylum Streptophyta; class Polypodiopsida; order Polypodiales; family Pteridaceae; genus Ceratopteris; species Ceratopteris richardii. Next base: position 163,606,128 of record CM035422.1, read on the forward strand.
TAAAAATGCTTCTATCATTAGTACATCTTCAAATAGCAAAGAAAACTTATAAAATTATGTAAACTTGAATTTAAACCTTTTCGATCAATGCATGAGTTGGAAAACAGGTTTTAGAAGGAAACTATAGAAGTCATTCAAATAGTGTTCGTACTAACTCTTCTATTAACTCTGTTCATAAGTAAAGCATATGTTATATAAGCCCTCTACCCTCATCTCCTAACCATTTGCCATTAAGATACAAAAAACTAACTCCCCTCTAGCATACATCCGCCTTATATAGCCCGCTTTTCAAATCAGAAGTGATTTCGAGACCACAACTGATTTAGTTGATTTTTCTTTTATCTCTTTTTTTTTTATCATAATTTTTCTTTTTGTCATTTTTCCTCTTTTCATATGCAGCAACCATTAATGTACTGCTTTCAATTTTTCTTCGCAACTTTTTTGATGAAGGGGAAAGGCTTAACCCCTAATCAGAGCAAAGGATCTAGAGGTAAGCTAAAGCAGGAGCTAGGATCTCTTTTTCTAAATGGGTCAGATTTAAGGAAGCTTACCTATATAAAACAAGCCTACTTCTACTAGGAGTTGCAAGTTAAGGGTTCCTTCACCTATTCATATGACAGCCATAGGTCTCTAATCCCTATCTTCACTTCAAGCACATCCCTACTTCAGTGTAAATTCTACTTTTCATAATTTTAAGAAGTTTCTTAACCTAGCTGAAGAATGTACATTTCTAATTATGATAATGCAGGGAAAAACAAAACTTAAAACATTAATCAGGGTTAGAACTGTTTCACCTGATCTATATTGATTCCATCTTTAGCATTGCCTTTCATCCAAATATCGCTTTGATTGCTTAAATTTTAAACTGCATGTACTATCTTCAATCTCCTGTGCTTCATCTTTATCATAAATCAGTCTTTAATTAATTGGTTCAAAAAACATCTTTAACTCCTGCTATCAAGCAACAACATATAAACTCACAAGAAAATTAGTTTAAATAAAATTTTTATTTTCATACATAGAAAAGAAAAAACATATTTAACAAAAAATTGAAACATTATTTTTATTAAAACATTCATTCATCATTTTCTTCAGCAGATAATAAATCATAATATTCTTCATTTCTTTGTTTAAATATTTTAACTCTTTTACCTGCAATTAAATTTTTAAGCGGAGTTCCTTCTAACTCTCTTAAGGCATACGTTCCATTTTCATAGATTTTGACCACCACATAAGGTCCAAACCATCGCTTTTTTAATTTTTTACGAGCATCATACTGTGTATCGAATGTGCTATCATATATCAATACCCAATCATTAATTTGAATTGGCTTTGGTCTTAACCTATGCGATTTATCAAAATACTTTTTATTTTTAAGTCGAGAAGTTTTTAATTTAGCTATAGCTTCATCTAGTCTTTCATTCCCTTGCTCAAGCTGCTGAATCCTTAAAGCTAATAAGTCTTCAGTAGATAAATTATCTTTCCAAGGAAGCGTAGTCCAAGTAAGAATTTGGGTATTTACTGGAAAAATTGGCTTTTGGCAGTACATTAACTCTGCCGGCATAAATCCCGTCGTTCTAGTACAGGTCATTCTATCAGCCCACAAAGCGAATGACAAAAATTTCGGCCAATTCTTCAGTTCTCCTTTGCAAGCTTTAGAAATCGCTTTTATGATAGGGGAATGCCCTCTTTCAATCTTTCCGTTAGCCTCAGGGTTATATGCAGTCGTAAGAGCTAAACGAATTCCATGCCTAGCAAAGAATTCCTTAGCCTCTTGTGCATCTAATTCGGCCCTATCGGCTACTATTTTTTCAATATACCCAAATCTTGAAATCACATCTTCTAGAAGAAATTTGCATACATTGAAAGTAGTTTTTGATCTTAGAGCTCGGCCTTCCACATGATTAGTAAGATCTTCTCGAGCAAGAACTATGTATCTCATTCTATCGATACCTTTGGGCATGGTTACTAAGTCTACTACCCACTTATAGTGTATGCATGGTGGATACGTAGGATGCAGTGGATCCCTATGCTTAACCGATGAATAAACTTGACATACATTGCAAGAATCCACATATTTCTTTACATTAACATAAATACCTGGCCACCAGTAACACTCTCTAATTTTTTCCTAAGTGGCAACAAAACCTTTATGCCCGGCCCATAAAGTATCATGCATGCTCTTCAAGACTTGCATCTGAAGATTCTTAGTACCTAGTACTCTTTGTGGCATTTTGATCTTCCCCCTTGCATGTCTCCAAATTAACCCATCTTTTAAGAAAAAGTTAAATGCTCTTTTTCTAATATTTCTAAATCTATTTGAAGACCATGAAGGTGATCTAACTAAAGTACTAAGATACTTTCCAATCTCTAGCCACTCTCCTTCATAATCCTCTGAATTAAATTTTTCATATACATAAACTTGGGAATCATAATTTATCGTATTAGTATCTACTTTGGCTTCATCATTCTCATCATACCTAGCTCTTGAGAGCATATCAGCAACAGAGTTAGATTTTCCTAAAATATGGATAAAAACTGGATTTATAAATTTAATATAAGAAATCCAACAAAGCATTGCAATATCTGGTGAAGAACAGTTTGTGATCATTCCAATTAGCGGTAAACAATCTGTCTCCACAATCACATTTGCTCCTATGAAATATTCTTTATCAGACTTTAGAGCTGTGACTAAACCCCAAAGTTCCCTTTTAATTTGAGGATAATTTCTTTGAGTATTATGTAAAATCTTAGCTCCAAATCTAATAGCATATCTTCTACCCTCTTCATCATCTTGACTTATGACCCAGCCAATTCCAATAGGGCTAGTATCAACAGTCAAAATAATAGGCTTATTATTCGTATAATCTACTCGTTTAAGGATTGGAGCTTCTTGTAGTAACTTCTTTAATCTACGCATTGCTTGAGTATGTTTTTCTGTCCATAAAAATTTTCTTTTCTTCCTTAATAAATCATAAAGACAGTCAGCTATATGTGCAAAATGTGGTATCCATATGACATAGAAGATACAAGCTCCTAAAAATCGACGAACTTCACTCACATTTTGACATATCTCCGAAATCTTACTAATGGCATCAATTTTCTAAGGGTATGGCTTCCGTCCATAATAGCCACAAAGATGACCTACAATTAGGACCTCATTAACACCAAAAGTAGATTTTTCTATTGATAATGTTAAGCCAACTTGAATAAATCGCTGAAAGATCTTTTGGCAATCAAGGATATGAGCCTTTACAAATCTACGACAACCATCTTCATCCAGAGTGCTATCTTTCTCTTCTTCCAAGCAACCTTTAATGGGAATGTCATCGATAAAGGGCATAGTAATGTGAGGAATAAAATCGTGCAAAACCAAATTCATTGCACTCATCATGTGTGCTACTGAATTGGTCGCACCTTGAGGTAATGTACACATCCTAACTAATCCCAAAGGTGTTTTCATGGTAGTAATGTCTCTACTCTCTAATGCCAATTGAAATTGATCATACCCAGAGTAGAGATCACCCATTGAATATATAGAATTGCCTGAAAATGCTTCCGCAAATTCATCCACAATTGGACCTGTACCCACATTTCTAATAGTCACTTTATTAACTGGTTGAAGATCTTGGATAAACCGAAGTTTTCCACTCTTCTTGGGCACAGTAAACCAACGGTTTGAATAGGGAGCAGAAGAGGATTCTAAAATATGCATATGAATTTTTTCTTTAAGTAATCTAATCAGCTCTGGAAGATGAGCTTTAGGTACAGGAATAGGGCGCAAATTCCAAGGAATATGGGGAATAGTGAAAATTATCATCGGTGCAACTATCCGAGGATCTGCACATCCTATCTCTGAAGGCTCAAGAGAAAATGCTCTTCCATGTTGCTCAATAATCTTCAAAAAATACTCTTTTTCTGCTGGAAGAAGGAAACCACTAGCATCTAATTTAATTTGATTTAAGGATTCTTTAGTAAATACATGGCCAATATTTGTTGGATTTCTGAGGATTGGCTCATGAGTTACATTCTTTATAATATCATTAATAAATTTTGGTAGTGGTTGAGCTACGGGTTTAACCTTCTTACTAACAGTTTTATATTTGGTCTCTACTAAGGCATCATACTCATGATCAATTTTAGAGGCATATTCCTGAATTAATGCATACATATCAAGTGAAGAGATGAGAATATGAGAATTAGACTGATTTTGATAACAAAGTTCTAATTCTTCTAATGTTGAGAAGCAATGTGTAGTTTCAATAATATATTCAATACTTTCATTCATTAACAAATTTCCTTTGTTTTTCAAATGTTTTTCATATTTTTTTATAAGTTTTCTTGGAATTTGTTTAAAATGAAAAATATTTAACGTAGCAGATGGAAAATAAACAGTTATTTTATCTAAGTTCTGTACAAGATTTTGCGAGATTTCGAGCCAAAGTCCACTGTCATCTCGCTCAACAGTGGCATTTACTCGAAATCCTGTTCAATGTGTCTTAAAGGAGTTTTTCTTAAAGATCTACGATTACGAGGATGGTTTATACAAAGCGTCATGAATTGAACAGATTTAAGGCCATCACGAGAACGAATTCTTGCGAAAGCACTTCCATCGTCCAGAACTTTTGTCTCCATTCTTTGTTCACAAATGAATGGCTGTCCCAAAATAATTGGGTACGAGCAGTCATCATGAACGAAGAAATTATGTTCCTCTTTAACATCTCCAATAGTAATAGGAACATTAGCACAAGCTCCTAGTAAATAGCCAGAAGCATTGTTGGCTGCCTTCATTTTCCATCCATGGTCCCTATCTATGGGCCATTTTCCCTCATTATAAATCTCCCTTGAGACTACATTGATTTCTGATCTTGAATCGATTAATGCTACTTGTGGTTTATTATTATTACCTATCTTAACCATAGTTTCAGTGGTACCCCTAGCCCAATGTTTTTGAGTGTAATGGCTATTTGGGTCATCATTTCCTTTTTCCAAATGTCCAATAACAGGTCCCAAATAATTTCTACGATCAGAAGATTCTCTATACTCAGATTCATTTATTTGTACAACACTCACTTTCGGTTCATCCTGATCTTTTCTTTCCTCCATTTCAATATCTTCCGTTCTATACTCTATAGGTTCTCTTCGTCTTTTAATGATACTCATGAAATCTTCCTTCACATCTGTTCTTGAAAATGCTAACCATTCTTCTAATGTCATGGTTACCTCTGCCTTCATAATTTTCTCATCCATAACTTTTCGAATATCTATTTGTTTCTCAATTTGCGAGATCAATCGAAAAGTCGGAGGTTTCTTTTTCGGTTTTTCTTCCTTACTTCCTTCTTCTCGTATGGGTTGCAATTCATTAGGTTTATCTTCACTTTTATCTTCACTTGTAGTTTTCTTCTCTAAATTTTCTCCTACTTTCTTTCCTTTACCCTTAATTTGAGGTTTCTTTTCTTGTTCCTGTTGTTTTGGTTCCTGACTAGGCTCCATCATAGGCGGTTCTTTAATTGTATCAGTCATTTCACCCTCTTTTCTAGCCCTAGTTGTTCGTTTAGACTGTCCCTCTTCATGCCGTTTTCTACTGGCTCATTCCAACATGTTTTTGATCTAATATCCGAGCTCGTAGCATATAAGTTCTCAACAGATAACTTGCCTCTACTAGCAATATCATAAACCTGTTCCCAGAAATCACAATTAGAGTCTTCACTATCCAGCCTACAAGCATATGTATTTTGGCTTGTGGAGGCTTCAAAGAAGGTTTTCATACCTCCTTTTCCATAGTTTGATGCCAAAGGCCTTTTTGTTACATAGTCACAGATCTTTCGATCTACTTCTGTGACCCAATTCTTATCCTTGGCCTCTTTGAATAAGTTGCATGTCCAGTGTGGATGCTCCAAATCATCACACCAGAGACATCTATGTGCTTGGTTAAATGGTCTTCTAGCTGGCATCTTATTCCTAGGATTTTGTTCTAATTCTTTTGGTTTCTCCTGATCTCTCAATTTAAGCTCTTGCATACTCTTTATAGTAGCTATTTCAGTCGCCAAAGTCTCCACATGTTTGACAAGTGATTCTATTGATGTTTTTAACATTGTAATTTCAGAGTCATCCTTTCTAGGGTTATGAGAAGTGGGGTCATTATCTATCTTTCCTGGCACATCTCTTTCATATATTCTTGGAGTTTGCATCTGATTTCGCTCTTGTCTTTGGGCTAACCTATGGACAGCTGCTCGAACGTTATCCCAATTTCCAGTAAGCCCACTCGCAGTCGCTCCGTCCTCAAGCATTGGTTCTAACTCTCGTCTAAGAGATGGATCTAGCATGTTTAGAAAATTTCTTAATTTATCTGGTTCTAGAGCTGTTTGATCTGCTTGAGGCATTTGGTTAAATTTGATATCAAACTCAGTTAATCCCTGAGTTATGTGTTGGTCTAACTTCGTAGTTCCTACCCATCGCATGAATGTGGCTCTATTATTCTTACTGTAATCTTCATGCGAAAATTCAGTAAGAAGCCGAGTCTTGAAATCCACCCAAGTCATGTTTGGTTGGACTACTCGCAATTGGATTCTCTCTCTAGTGAACCCATGAGCAATTCGTATAAATGTATCTTTTTTATTGTCTTCAGGTAACCCATATTGTTCTGTCAATTGTTCATAATATTTAAGATAAGCTGTTACATTTATTCCAGTAAATTCCCCCCTATCTGTTTTAATTGCATCTATGATCTTCCAAATTCGCTGCTCTTCAAAGTGGTCAGCCATAGTGGATAAGTCTAACTTTATAGATAAATATGAAATATACGTATATAATTCTCGTAATAATCCGTCTATATCTTGATCATGATACGACTCCGTGATAAAACGAAACAGAAATACAGAAAATATTCCAACTCCTTTGCCAACAAAACTAAAGAAAACTTTCCTACTGCTTTGCAAAAGAAAATTTTCCTATTATTTTGTAAACAAAAAAGAAAAATTTCCTATGATTTTGCAATAAAGAAACTTTTCTTACTATGTGGTAAATAGAAATAAAGAACACTTTCCTACTATTGTGCAATAAAGAAAATTTTCTTACTTCTTTGCAACTAGAAAGAAACTTTTCCTACTCTTATGCAACATAATAAAAATAAATATACCTGATCAACCAGCTTGATGAAGAGGTTCGTTGTGAATGTGCTCAGTGAAAAAATCTTTTCATGCATGTGCAATCGTCACTTTTATGAAAGTTGATGGAGAAAGGTGACATGACGAGGAACAATCAGCTGCAGCTACAAAGGATGTCGATACTTCTTCTTCAATTGCCAAGTTGCCTATATATGCATATGCAAAACAGAAAGTAAATATACCTTTATACCTACGGTGTCGGCCGAACTTTCACGTCGGGTTCACCAAATATGTCGGGAAGTTGCGGACATAAGGCTGGTGGATCAATCAGCCACTAAATCCCTCGGCACACGCAGGGTGTATGAGACAATCGTAGGTGTTTTAGGTATATTTTTCTTTCGTCTAAGGTATCAGAAATTCTAAATTACTCTTAAATCTAGGAAATATGGAGTAGATAATTGAAACACTTTAAACGTTTAAGAACCGCAAGGCTCGACTGCTCTATATCTATCAATAGCTTCTTGAGGTATAGGTACTATCAAAGTTTCCGCAGTTAATTTATGAAATTAACGATTTCAGATATCATTGACAAGAATGATAATGCAAATTAGAATTGAATTAATGCTAATGACAATAATGGATGATTACAATTCTATAAAACAAGGATATAAGTTCTCTATAAGATTGCTAACAACTAGAGAATCCTATACAAAAGCTTAATGACGGATAATTTTTATGGATTTAAATCAAATTGTCGGATCTTTGGATTGTTTGAATTCTTTTCTTCTGTCACGATGCTCTTCGATACTTTTGCTTTGATTGTCTGCAAAGAAACATTTGCACATAAGTATACTTGAAAAAATTTTAAATATTCTCATGATTTTTATTCAAATATATATACTAACCTATGCTAGTACTATATCCATACATATGTCTTATGCGTACATAGCTTTTAAATATGCTAAAACACAATGCACATATACTCACATATTCAAGAATTCATGCATTTATGTAAACATACATCTATGCACATTCAATTATGTTCATGCATTATGCACATACATATGCTTAACATATACTCAAACATACATACACACACACACTTATCATACATGTGCTTCTATACATTCATATTCATTAACACATACTTTTATACACATGCCCATGCGTGCTTAATATAATCTAAAACACATACTAACATACATTTGTAAACTTGAACTTAGGCTAATACAAAATAATCTAGTCTTTTATGCGTAAAGTCCCAAACACTTCAGAGTTAGAATTCAAATTGTTTCTAGTAATCTAACAATCTTTTTCCAAATGGGATTGTTGTTTAAGATACAATGACATGATTTACCAACATAAAATGAAAGCTAGCCAGTGTTCACTTAATGTTTTCAAAAAAAAAAAAAAAAAAATTTGCAGAAATATTCAGATGATAAGGCCGCATAAAATGATTTTCAACTGAATGATATTGAGGGAGATTCTGAATAACATAAACTCTGTAGCAGAAAGACTTCGTACATGCTGAAGAAGTCACGTCCATGTCAGACTTTCCATTAAGTTAAACTCAATAAAAGCATAGAGCTTTCGTAGATACCTGAACCACACGTTTTTCAGTAGCTTCATAAGATACATGTTACTGTATAATACAAACCCTAGGTTCATGGAGGATATCACCATAGGCAGTCATTTTCATGACACCCATATCTCTACCTGATAGTCGACAATAGACACTCTTTTGAGCTAATTTTGACATGGCTAAATGAGTCCGATTTCCTTTCGCTCAATTTATGGCCGCCTGCAGAACTTCGATGTAACTGGTGCAAGAAGCGACACGCATCGCCTTTCTTGCAGAGTGACCTTAGCCAATGCCTGCAAACTGTCGTCAACTCCCGCAGCAGCCACTATATATATGAGCTCGCCTCTAGTGATAGGAATAGGCTGAAGGGCGGCACTAAATGCGCTAACTACCTCCAGACTTCCTTCGAAATTGAAACTAAAACCTCCATCTACATCCTTTCTCTCTATCACTCTCTGCCTCCCTTTCCCTTTCTATCTCTCTGAAAATCTCTCTCCATCTCTACGCACGATCTGAGCGCTGTAGGCGCTGCCAGGGAAGGTCCTTACTTTCTCTCTAATTCACTCTCTGACTCCCATCCGAACAACGCCGCCCAGTGCCCAGGCGACTCTCTCTGTCCCAGTCAGCACGCGGATCTCTCTCTACGAATATCTAACAGCTCCTTTGCGAGGATAGAAGCAAGTCTACCAAGCATATGGTGACGCGCATCAACGACCACCACGCGGGCACAGATTCCCGATCCAGTCACCAAGGATTTATGGGCAGGCAGCCAGAAAGGCAGTTTTGTTGCACTTTCATGCATCGAAAACAGTCGTCTGTCTCAGTTACTACCCGAAATTCTCAGAAGATGATGGGCTCATCAGATAATGGAAGCTTCACAAAAATGTGGGAATCCCAAGTAGTTTCTAAAGAGGGTCATCATAGCTACTCGATTATCAAGACAGGTTGATGTAGGCCCACACTCACACACTTTCACATAGAAAAAACGGAGGTGGAACCTTCAACGTACACATGTTCTCTCTCTCTCTAATGTATATCTCTGCACATGGCATTCTAACCTCTCTCAACAGAATTCAGAAGGAGGTAAGAAGGAGAAAAAGTTACCTGCAAAGAAACATTAGGAAGAAATGGAGCATAGCACACATATAAATACATACACAACACATTTGTATACCACACCTTTTGATCTTGCTTTAATCATCAATCACACTTTTGCCCATGAACATTCACCACACTTTAAATTAGCTTTATTCACACAACTTACTTTCACCTCTCTTTTCATCTACACTAATTCTCTCCATTCCTTTTTGTCAACCAACTTTAATCACTTTAAATGCATCATCCTTTCAGACCGCTCCTTAATTCACTTTAATTCCACATTACTCACATACCATTCTTTTTTCTAGCATCCATATAGACCACTAGTTATTTATCCACTTGACTTATAATTTTAATTCAATTACCCTAAATTTCTTAATTAAATAAATTAAGTAAGTTAAGCTTAGGATAAGAATTTAATTAATTAGAACCTTAGTATTTATATGCACACATATGATTAAAGTAATTATTAATAGCATAGTTTAATTTTTAATACATAAATATTTAATGTATAGATTAATGTATTTGAATAACAACTATTCTAGCCCTTGAAACATACTAAAATCCTAGAAAACCTATTAAAACCCTTCAGAAATCCATGAAAACCCTTTAAAACTCTTCTGAACCCTATCATTAATCCATTAACACTTAAATAAACCCTAGCATTAACCCATTAGAATCTTTTGAGACCCTTTGGATTAACCCAACTGACATAAAATCATATTAACTTATGAAATCCCTAGGGTTAAATACCCATGAATCAAGCATGTATACATATGAAACACTCATTAATTAAATACATATATCTTGCTTCATTCTTCATATCTGAAAACACTTTCAAAAATAGTTAATTCAATCCAGAACAACTAATCAACAGTGATATAAAAGGTTAGAATTCACCAATTAAGTTAATTTTATTTTATCTGGTCATCAACTGGAAAGTTGAAAACTTTCCGACAACGTGCTTGGTATGAGAAGATACATGCCTATCTGGTTGCACATGGTTTTGAGAACAATCCAACTGAAAGCACCTTATATGTTAAGTGTGCTAATGATGTACTTCTGATCATTGTTGTCTATGTTGATGACGTGCTGCTCACTAGTGCTATTGAGAAGCATATTGCTGATTTCAAGACTAATTTGCATCCCTCATTTGAGATGTCTGATTTGGGGCATTTGCATCAGTATTTGGGCATTCGGTTTATGCAAGTTGATGGTGGAATGGCTTTGTCTCAAACGAAATATATTGACATATTATTGCAGCATTTTGGCCTTGAAAACTGTAAGCCTATTGCCACTCCTATGGAGACAGGTGGAGTCTTCATGATGTTGGAGATGCATTCGATGCTATTCTCTATCAGTAGGCTGTTGGATGCTTGATTTACTTATGCATTACTCGGCCAGATATTCAGTTTGTTGTCTCAGCGATGAGCAGGTTTATGCATTGCCCAGGAGTCATGCATTGGAAGGCGGTTAAGCGCATCTTTCGCTACTTGAGTGGTACTCGGCTACTTGGGTTATTTTATCCCAAGGGGGGATCACTAACGCCAGATTTGCATGCTTTTCAGACTCAGATTGGGCTGGTTGCTATGACACTCGTGTGTCCACCAATGGTTTTTGCTTCATGCTTGGTAGCTCATGTATATTGTGGTTGAGCAAGAAGCAGTCTACTATGGCCACTTCCAGTTGTGAGGCTGAGTATAGGGCAGCTTTCACAGCAACTGTTGAGTGTGTGTGGCTCAGACGCCTTATGGCTGATTTGGGTGTTGGTCAGTCTTCTGCCACCACCATCTTCACTGACAGTCAAAGCGCATTGGCAGTTGCGAGGAACCCTGTGTTCCATGCTCGCACTAAGCACATTGAGGTGCATTATCACTATGTCAAGGAGAGGTTCTCTACTGGGGAGATCAGCTTGGCATATGTTCCCACAAAGAAGAACATTGCAAAACTTTTTACGATGGCTCTGCCTAGGGAGAAATTTGAAGCTTTCCGCAAAGCTTTGGGCTTACTTCCTTTTGTGGAGTGATTTCAACATAGCTTGGCACTTCCTTATAGATGAGTGCCAACTCCTTGTTCACCGCATCACTCCTAGGGGGGATTTGTTGATATATTTAGGTAGTGATGTGTGTGAACACACTAGGACCACCGGGGCACTTTTTTCCCTCTTTAGGAGGTTTTTTTCCCGCGGCTTGTATATACGCCTATTGCCCTAATGGGCTACTTATCTTTGTACATTCTCTAGTAATACATTCAGTATTGTGTGTTTGTGCTCCAAGCTTCTTCTTCTTCCTTGTGCTGTTCGCGTGCTTTCATAGACGTCTAAATCCAACAATACACGCAAGAGTGACACCGGCACGAGTGACACCGGCGGGAGTGACACCTGTGGGACTGGGTCCGGCAAGAGAGAGGCCTGCAGGAGTGAGGTTGCTAGGAGTGAGGCTGCTAGGAGTGAGGCCGGGAGGAGTGCTACCATGAGCGATCCAATACTGTGATGCAATGGCCATATACGCGGGAGGTACCTGAGAGATGAACCCTAAAAACTGCTCCTCTGTCATGGAATGTGGAGTGACTAGAGGATTGTCTCCCATCGTGCTTTGTAACAAAAGAACTCAAATAATTAGCATGTGATAGTAAAGGTAATGTAGAGAAATGATAGTGTACAAAAAAACCTAGAAAAAAAAATAAACAAAAATTAGTACATACAAGTGTTTGATTCAAAAATCCTGTAGTCTAGCATCCTCTTGGACATCCAATGCACTGAGAATATCTATCTCTATATTCATGGCTTCTGAATCGCTTGCTATGCTGGTTTCTTTCTGATCATCGTCTATTGCTTCATCTTCTCGAACATGACTTCTTTTTCAATGACCTCTTCTTCTCGAACAATGATCTCTTCCTCCTTGACTATCGAATGAATCTTTGAGTCCACTACAGATGGACTTTCTTCTACATCTATGTTCTCACAAATTTGTCTACTACGTGGGGTGACTTGTAAAACAAATAGCCACTCTAGTTCTTTTGAATCAAGTATAAAAACAACTTGCTCACATTGTTCGGGAAGTACAAATGTATCCCTTTCATCCATCCATAATTTTGTGGAGTCGACTTGAAGCAAACCGCTTTTATCCCGCCTCACTATTGCGTTTCTTCCAGAGGTGACTACTTTGAACCATTCAACATCAAAAACAAAGTAATCAAACTTCCTAAAAGATAGTTTCAAGATATCTTGAATCATACCACAATAATCTAGCTGGCCTTCTTAAGCATTATCATCTCTTGCACTCACTCTACTTTTTTGCAAAAAGTTCACCATCACCCCACTATCAAAAGTAGACCTATTTTTACCGATTTGTCCAGTTCGAAAGTGTCGTCCATGAGACCATAATGCACCATATTTAGTATACTCCCAATCACATCCCTTTGCGAGTTCTTCTTCTTCTTCAGAGATAACTTCATCCGCTGCCTTTGCTTGTGAAACCGCTGTACCTAGCCATCTACTCGTTGGAAAAGGTGTAAGAGGTCAAAGAATTTCTGGAAGAGGCAAAAATTGAGTAGAATGATTCCTTCAAAACTGAGCTCTTTCCTTTGCATCGATTTTCTTGCCAAGCTCATACTTTTCTAACCACTTCTACATAGGCTCAGAGTTAACTATGAAAAACTTCATTGCCTTCTCTCTGAAAGCTGCATCCATTTTTCTTTGCAATCCTTTACCTTGTGGTTCATTGCCTACGAGACAAACATCTTCATCATCCCTCCAGAAGCGAGGCATTTTGGGATCCGACATACGTAGAAACTCAGTTATGAATACAAGAGACTCTTGTACAAGCCATCCCTCTGCCATGCTACCCTCTGGACGTGCTCTCTGTCAAACAAACCCTTTTAATGTCTTCATAAAGTGCTCTAAGAAGAATATCCATCGACTATGGACAATTCCTGCTATTGCAACTTCATCTACCACATGAATGAGTAAATGAAGTTGAATAGTGAGAATACTTATGGGAAAGTATTTCTCTACCATACAAACAGCCTCGATAGCATTGAGTTTTGCACTCTCTATGCTATCTTTATTTATCTCTTTAGAAGAGATCCACCATACTAAAGAACTAATTTTATAAATGGTTCTTCCGAAATCCTCCGAAAGAAAATCTTTTAGGGCTACAGGGAGCACAAACTATAAAAACTTATGCCAATCATGAGACTTGAGCCCTCGAAGATCGTCATTTCGTGTGAAGAAATCTTTATTCTTCCAAAGAATCTCTCCCACATTCTTAAAAATATGCATCGGGTCTACCAAATGATTGATCAATAATTCACTCCAATAAGGGAATTCATGAAAAATGGGCAACCATTTCATGCCAGCGATTGGATTTTCTGAATCCTATAGTTGTTTCCAATCGCTAGCTTTCATTTGGCATTGCACTTGTCGACCAATTTGTCCTTCACATAAAACATGTCCATTAGGCAAATATCTATGGTGTCCTTCATAGACAATGTACGTAGTGCTTTGGAATAGCATGTTTCGAGTCGTGGTCCGCATAAGGGACAAGCATGGTAACCCGAAATCAAGAAACCTAAACATTCACCATAACCAGGCCAAGCATGCATTGTCCACATAAGTATGCCTTGCACTCGCACGTCTCGTCTTCTTATAGGTTGAGACATGTCACACACAGTAATCCCATCCCATAAAATGCGGAGTTCGTCCACAAGTGGTGCAACATATACATCCATGTTTTCTACCTTATACTTACCCAGTACAGTAAGAGCTAATAATAAATGACCTTTCTTTGTGGGCAGCCATGGCGGGATCTTATAATTGACCAAACATACAGGCCATGTGCTCCATGAAGAACTGCGTAAACCAAATGGATTCACTCCATCCATAGCTAGGCCTAGACGTATGGACCGAGGCTCACTAGCAAACTCTGGCCACTTACTATCTGTGTGCTTCCAAGCATCAGATTTAGCAGGAACTCGCATTACAATCTCCTAGGTGTTATTTTGTAGTTCACCTAGGGTATTCTCTTTTGTGAACTCCTGATCTCAATCCTTATCCTTCAGTAGCTTCCACTCTTCTATACTACCCCCAAACTCCTTCTACATAGGACTATTCTTTTCCCTCTGTTTATCACATATGCGTTCTCCTAACCCAAAGACTTTGACTCTTGAGTTTTTATCATCCTCCTCTAATTCATCTATAGTAAAAATTTCAATCTACCATGGGGGAGATTCGATGCCCATCCACCTAAGTAGATCCTCTTCTTCAAAGTTGCCATTTAACGCTAGAGAATCTTGCTCTATCTCTTATGGTTTCGTGAATGATATGGCAATGCCCGTCCACACATATTCAGGTCCTCTCTCCATGTGGAGTTGCTAAAGTACATCCTATTCATGATCCCACATAAAATTATACTCCCAATCCTGGATCATCTTATCATATAGAAGCTAAGGGAATCCAACAATTAGAGGGAAACAACTTGGTGAGAGAGGAAACCTCAAGAGTAGGAAGTCAGACATAAAATTGGAACCCTACATAATTAGGAAAAACTCTCAACTATCTCAACAAGATCTACCTTACTTGGATCTACCATGGTCACCATGGACTCTATGTCCTTGGATGGTTGGCGTACTAATCCCTACATAGTTGCATGAGGCATGAGGTTGATACATGATCTCACATCGATGATAACTCCAGTTATCTATTGGCCAACGATGTTCACAACTTATTGTGGGCTAAAATAGTTAGTTAACGAAGCTTGGGCCACAAAACAGGTACCATGAACACTCCTTATCAATGTTGGTGTACCTAGGAAGTTTAGAAGATTGAGCATTTCACTTCAGAATCCAACATCCATTCTCAATAAGTCATGGAGGCTAACTTGTTAGTAAATGTTTTCTAATATGTTACTAATGGAGAGAGGAGTCTTGGGTATTTCTAGTCCTAAGTCCGGCTCCTCCATGTCCTATTGGGCTATTTTGAAAGCATTATCTATACTCCGACCAGGACTTTGCTCCTTTTTCTTATCTTTTCACAGATTAGCAGCCTAGTTGGAACTCTTTGTTAGACATTATTGATATGTTTCTTCGTTCCAGGATTCCTCCTATGATCTTGATACCAACACTCTTCATCTTTGTGCCTCCTACCATCTTGTGTCTCTATTCTCCAATACATTGTTGCCTTCCTCTAGTGCTCATTGGGCTCTAGTGCACACTTTTAATGGTGTTATCTCCTATAGTTGTACAACATGAGTAGTAGTCCATCAGATTTGTGCACATCATGTGGAAATCATCTCGACAAAAAAGTGGAATGCATTATTTTCTTGGTTTGAGCACTACAACGTATGAGGGATATATGACGTTGTCCATATCAATGGTCACACCCTGACATTGGTATAATCATTGAAAAGGCCTGGAAAAATCATGTTAGGCATACTGATGGTCACTTGGCCATCGATATAACCGTTTAAACTTGATCGTCGGCATATGCATCGGTCCTCAAATCTAGTCATATGCTTGTTTGAGACACCTAATTGCTAAGCTACCTTCTCTGCCATTTCCTCATAGATGCTTTGGAGGTGAGGCTAGTAGAGCTATATGAATCTTCATAGAATTTTGAAAGCTCTAATTCATCACCCAGATTAAGCTCAGTGTCTATGCACATACATACACACTGCTCTATGGATCTAGGTTCCTTCATGTACACATAAGATCTCAATTTGGTACTTAACAAACCATCTAGGGATAAAGCCATTTATTAAGCTGGTGTAGGTAACTCTGGAACAAGGCATCTCTCCAAGTACTTTCTAAATTGTCTTCCTACAAGTCAAACAATTTCTTGAGGTGTTTGTTTGATTCTATGTATTAAAGATGAGGTGTTATGGTTGATGGCACTCTTAAGAAATCTAGTGATGAAGTCTTCCAATAGTTGATCAATCTTTTTGAATGGCCTCTCATGAAGTGGATGAAACCAATTCAAGGTAGTGTTCTTGAGAGTTAGGTCAAAAGCATTGGACTAATTAACAAGTCTTCAACTTTTTCAACTCTCAAAACTTGCCTTAACTCTACTAGGTGGTCGTATGGATCTTGTTGAGCCCATAAAAGTCATATTGGTCAAATTCAACTATAGTCAAAGTCAAACTAGTCAAAGTCAACAAGGTCAAGGTCAAGGTCAAAGTCAACAGGTGCAAAGTCAAAGTGCTAAAGTGTAGGTCTCAAAGTGCACAGGTAGTGCACAATCAATTGTCCATAAAGGGTGAATTGGAGAAAGTGGTTGCAGGTTGTAGAGGTATTTCTCTAACTTCCCTAAGGCTCAAAAGTGTTGTTTAAAGTGTCTTGGAAGGTTCAGGTGAACCCTCTCTTATGTGCAAAAGTGAAGACTTAGAAGGAAAATGTGAAGGTATGTGAAGCGGCAACGTACACAGAAGTGAAAGTATGCCCCCAATTAAAAATTTTGTTTTAGTCTAAAGTCACTACAGGACAAAAGAGGGATTCGTTGGCTACCACTTGTAAAGACAATCTTGGGATATCAAAGTGAGCACCAAGATACTCTTGCAGTTAGGAGCGTACGTGAATCGACACTCGAATTAAGGCAAGGACTATTCTTGGACCATTCGAGTGTAAGCAAGAGAGAGCATAGTCTAAGCAAGGCAAGAGAGAGAAGTGAAAGAGACACCTAGTGTGCGAAGCAGAGAAGTGAAGTGCAAGGTGTGCATGAAGAGTGACCAAGGAAGTGTGCAGAGAAGTGCTAAGCTAGTTCCCCAAGCATCCCAAGGTCTTATTGAAGTATGCGCGTGCTAATAGAAGGTACCCATCTTCCCCCTTAGTGGAAGCTTGGTGCAAGGTGTGCAAAAGTGCAGGCTTGGAGAAGGTGGAGGTTTGGTGCAGAGGAGGCCAGCAGCAACAAGTCTCTTGGGTATTTTGTATTTTGTAATTGAGTACTCTGTGGGATTTTTCACAGAAGCATTGGATTGTATTGTGCTTCAACATTGTATTTGTCTTATTATAATCAATCGGTAGAGGCTTCCAGTGTGTATTCTTCTTCTTATTGTCTTCCCTTTTCTCCTACAAACACTCAAATCCCTTCTTGTCCAAGAATCCCCCAACAAAATTTGGCACGCCCGGTAGACATCCAAGGAGATTTGAGTATAGGAGAAGATATATTGCAGTTGGAGAAGCAATAGTCAAGTGTCGACAGTACTACTTCAGTGGACTAAAAGGTGCACATTCTTATCAACTATTTCATACTAAGAGGACTATGAACAGTCCATGACCGCAACCCGGTCCCAAACATTGAGGGTCAACTGCAAGCAAACAAGAAGGGAGGCTGTTAGAAGATCATCTAGTCCACTTTCATCAACTTCATCAGTAAGGAGCATGGCTGGTCAGGTAGTCTTGGAAACCTCACTATCACGATTAAATATAAAATTTCCTTCTTTCAAAGGCCTAGCTCAGGAAGATCCCGACAAGCATATTAGAAGGTTTTTGGCACTATACAAGACTAGAGGCTTTATGGGCAGGGAGGATGCCTTTTTGATACTCTTCCCTGCCACATTAGAAGGATTCGCAGATAAATGGTTCAGCCAATTTTCTGAGAACCATTTTACAACTTGGGACTTGATGAAAGATGCATTCAAAAATCAATTCCAGCATGGAAATACTGTCAAGATCATCATAGAAGAACTAGAAAATTTGAGATTGGATCCAGGTGAAAAGTTCTGAGAGTTTGTGACTAGGGCCAAGGCACTAACGGCTAAATTACCAGACCCACCACATGATTTTTTTGTTAAGAAATGGTTAGCTAAGCCACTTCTAGTGGCCACCCAATGCAAAATCAAGGAATTAGTGTTGCCTACAGCCTCCATAGAGGAATTCATCAACACAGCTAGACCATTGGAACAAATAAGGCAACAGTATGGAGCAACTTCTTCTCAACTACCATATTCTACAAAAATGGAGGATCCAGTAATCCAGCTAAGGAAGTAGCTGGAGGGTTTAAACAGGAATAATCCCTACAAAGAGGAGGAGAATGTTGTTACTCAGTTGAAAAGGGAGATTGAAGCACTAAAGCTCCAAAAGGAGGAGGAGGCCCAAGTAGAGGAATTGGCTCAGCTACGACAGGAGTTGCAGGAACTCAAAGGAGGTGGCATCAAGAGTGGACTTTGGTGTACCATATGCAGTAAGCAAGGGCATATAGTAAGTGAATATCCTCTATTAAGTGTGACTTGCCAATTATGCAAGAAAGCTGGTCATGAGGCCCAGGAATGTCAACCAAGAGGAATGCCTGCAACAACATATTGGACACAAGGAGGACACCCACCACCAGCAAATGTAATGGCGGCTGCACCCAATCAAGGTAACAATTACAACCCTAGACAGAGGGATAACTTTGGAAATGGGACAAGGAGGCCAATTATTTGTTTCAGATGTGGAGAATGTGGGCACTATCAAAGTAGGTGCACTCTCCCAGAAAATGCCCCTCCTTGCAGGAACTGCCTAGAGGCCAGAGACCACTATACTAATTGTTGTCCTAAGAACCAAGCATCTTCATCTGGGCCCCACATTCAAATGATTTGTGTGTGCAAAGAAGAAAGGGTAGATCAAGTCCATGTGCCATCTCCATCTACGAGGGTGGTGCAGTTAGAAGAAATTGAATCTTTTACAATGCAGACAAGAAGCAAGGGGAAGGCTCAAGTGGAAATAGTTCAAGAATCAATGATTTAATGGATTAAACAAAGACAAAGGTGTGTCTGAGAGCAAAGCCACCACATGTGTAGACACGAGGCAAAAAGAAAATTTCATAGGTACCAGTGATGCCATTGGTCATGCATTCAACAGGGCTCATGAGGAGTTTGATAAGTCAAATGGAGCCCAAGCTCTTAAGGAATCAGAAGCTTCCATACTACTCAAGTCCATGAAAAAGGAAGTTAGTATTTTTTATTTAATAAAGATGGATGGGAAGTTCAGGTCAGAACTCTTGCAGATAATTGATGAAATGTCCACAACAAGCTTAGTGGCAAAGGCTACTGTTATGCATAAAGATAAAAGTGTAGGGGAAGCACTCCTCACAGATTACAAGAGCCCTCGGCTAACAGTCTCCATTAAAGGTCATGAGTTTCAAGGAGTTATTGTGGATGGTGGTTCTGGCATTAACTTGATGCGTGAATATACCATGAAAAAGATTGGACTATACCCTTCTAGGCCTGCCAACTTCACTGTAACATTGGCAGACCAAAGCATAGTTAAGCCTATGGGAGTGGTCCCTGGAGTCCCGGTCAAGATACAAGGCACTATCTTTAACTTGGACTTTGTTGTTTTAAGGCTGCCACAGGTAGAAGGAAGTTTTCCCCTGTTAATTGGGAGACCTTGGTTAAGGTATGCCAATGTGCTACATGACTAGGGCAAGGACACAATGTGGGTAAAGCAAGAGGGAAAAGATTTGTAGCAGATAATTTTAGAAGAAGGTCCAGACAATCAAAGACATACCAACATGATGCAGACAATTGGTATTTGTATGGAAGAAGAATTGGTGGATAACCCGGAAGCAGATCTATTTGAAGGAGCAGATTTATATGAAGATGAAAACATGTTGGCTTGGCTCCACGCAGAAGACCCATCTTCCTGTTATGGAAATTTTCCAAAATCAAGTGGAGAGGAAGCAGATGAAGAATAGAAGGCACAGTCTTAGTCAAAAGCCATGACAGAGAGAAGAAAAGTGTTGTCCTTAAGTGCAGCAGTGACGAAGCCACTTCAAATCATATGTCAATGGCCACATTTTTATGGATACTGGTATGGATATCATCTGTTATGTCAATTTTTATGATAGCAAGTGGAGGGCTTTACAAGAATGTGGAAGAAGTACCTGCAAGCCTTTGGAAACAGAGGGCTCCATTTGATGAAGAAGCTAGAATAGTGAAAATGAAATTTTGCAGATTAAGCTATAAAGTTGCTGACACCATGATACATAAGTTGCAGTATGGAGGAGACAATATTTTACTGAAGGATTTAGGGTACCCCTATCAGATGACCCGTGGGCCCAACAAGAGGACAAAACCAATGAAGTGCAATAGAATTGGAGATTATGGAGGAGTTTCCCGGGGTCAACATATCAAGATCATTGCTGAAGGCCTATCATCAAGCCAACTGAAGAATTAGGGATCACCTAGAACCTGCAAAATTTGTCCAGGTTGTACATAGCCCTCTCATCTCATTTTTGCTTAAGTTTTAGTAGTTTTCTTTATCCATTTCATGCTTGTTCCTTGAGCTTTTAGCAAATTTAGCAACCCCTTCATAACCTTGGAGAACTATAATTTTTGAAAATTTTTGGAAAATTTTCAAGCATTTTTTAGAATTTTTCTAGCATTTTTTATCTTTTTCAAGTGTCCTTTTCTTACCAAAAACGAGAAATAAGGGAATCTCTGTGTGGTTTTGAGTGAGAAATCTGGGCTAAAACCTATGGAGAATTTTTTCAGAATTTTTTGGGTTTTTCTGTAATTTTTTGGGTTTTTCTATAATTAAAAAAAAGGCCCCCCCAGGCGCCCTTATTTCAAAAAAAAAAAGAGGCCCCCCAGGCACCTTTATTTCAACAAAAAAAAAACCATCCCCACCCCTCCCCCCCCCTCTCCCCTCCCCCCCTCCTCCTCCCCCCTCCCCCCCGCAACCACCCGCCCGCCCACCCGTAGGCCCCCACCCCCCCTCCCCCCCGCAGCCACCCGCCCGCCTGCCTGCAGACCCCCGCCCACCCACCTGCAGTCCCCCCTCCCCGCCTCCTCTTCCCCCCCCCCCCCCCCTCCTCCTCCCCCCCCCTCCCCCCTCTTGCCCCCCCCCCCTTGCCCCTCCCCTCCCCCCCGTAGCCACCCGCCACCGCCTGCCCACCCGCAGCCTTTCCCTCCCCCCCCCTCTCCCTCCCCCCCCCCCCCCCCCTCTCCCTCCCCCTCTCCCCCCCCTCCCCCCCCACCCCCCCCCCCCCCCCCCCCCCCCCCGCACCCACCCGCAGCCTTTCCCCCCCCCCCTCCCCCCTAAACTTATTTTTTTTTTATTTTTTTATTCATACTTAATTTTTTATTTTATTTTATTTTATTTTTAATTTTATTAATTTTATTTTTACTATTTTATTTTATTTAGTTTCTTTTTTTCTAGTTGAGCCTTGGCACAAGCGGATGCATTTTCTCCAAAAAAAAAGGATTGCATTATTTTATATATATTTTTTTATTTTTTACGGTTCAAACCTTTTGGCTTTGGATCGTGCCTCAGATGGCCGTTTTTTTCAAAACTGGAGTCATTTTCATGTTTTTTGGCACCTCTGGACTTAGTTTTAATTCCCACCTTTTCTCTACCTTTTGGTCAAAACCTACAAGTTTTGAGCACATTTATCACATGTTTTTATCTCACCACATTGTCCACATGGTCTATTCTTACTTGGTCTTACCTTCTGTTTCATACTTTCCCGTCTACACCCTCTGTAGCTCTTCTCTTTGGACATTTTGGCCATCTCCAGACCCCATAATCCTCCCCCCTCCAACTCCCCTTACCCTTCTGATCAGCCCAATCCTTACCCCTCCCTGCCTTATCCATCTCAGCCCCTTCAGCCCTCCCTTCCCCCTAGTCTCTACCATCCCTTTGACCTCCTTTGCCTTTTCATGACAAAATCCCTTTTCTTTGGGTCTTCTCTGGTGCTTCTTCTTTGCTGCTCCTGGTGGACTTGGTAACTGCTAAGGTGTCCCCTTTGAAGATTTTGCACCACACATTTCATGGTGTCCTTAGTGCTCAAAGTTTTGGTCGTAGCTCTCCGAGACAGAGAGCACATTAGGTGGTGGGCAACTGTTGAGCCCATAAAATACATATTTGTCAAAGTCAACCGCAATCAAAGTCAAACTGGTCAAAGTCAACAAGGTCAAGGTCGAGGTCAAAGTCAATAGATGCAAAGTCAAAGTGCTAAAGTACAGGTCTCAAAGTGCACAGGTAGTGCACAATCAATTGTCCACAAAGGGTGAATTGGAGAAAGTGGTTGTAGGTTATAGAGGTATTTCTCTAATTTCCCTAAGGTTCAAAAGTGTTGTTTAAAGTGTCTTGGAAGGTTCAGTTGAACCCTCTCTTATGTGCAAAAGTGAAGACTTAGAAGGAAAATGTGAAGGTATGTGAAGCGGTACCGTACGCAGAAGTGAAAGTATGCCCCCCAATTAAAAATTTTGTTTTAGTCTAAAGTCACTACAAGACAAAAGAGGGATTCGTTGGCTGCCACTTGTAAAGACAATCTTGGGACATCAAAGTGAGCACCAAGGTACTCTTGCAGTTAGGAGGGTACGTGAATTGACACTCAAATCAAGGCAAGGACTATTCTTGGACCATTCGAGTGTAAGAAAGAGAGAGCATAGTCTAAGCAAGGCAAGAGAGAGAAGTGAAAGAGACAGCCAGTGTGCGAAGCAGAGAAGTGAAGTGCAAGGTGTGCATGAAGAGTGACCAAGGAAGTGTGCAGAGAAGTGCTAAGCTAGTTCCCTAAGGATCTCAAGGTCTTATTGAAGTGTGTGCATGCTAATAGAAGGTACCCATCCCTCCCCCTTAGTGGAAGCTTGGTGCAAGGTGTGCACAAGTCCAGGCTTGGAGAAGGTGGAGGTTTGGTGCAGAGGAGGCCGACAGCAACAAGTCTCTTGGGTATTTGGTATTTTGTAATTGAGTACTCTGTGGGATTTTTCACAGAAGCATTGGATTGTATTGTGCTTCAACATTGTATTTGTCTTTTTATAATCAATCAATAGAGGCTTCCAGTGTGTATTCTTTTTCTTCTTCTTGTCTTCCCTTTTCTCCTACAAACACTCAAATCCCTTCTTGTCCAAGAATCCCCCAACAAATCTCCTATGCCATCGATGTTGTTCTTCATGGACTTAACCAACTGTGTAGGCCTCAAGATTTTAGGATGTTCTCTATTTCTAGGCAAGGGAAACTCATCCATGCCTCTTTGAAGGCCAGGGCATCTACACGTCTCATTATCCATTCTACTTGTTTCTTCTCTAATTCTTTCTCTTCCAAATACAAAACTTTCTTCACACTTGTCTCTACTCTTGTTCTTATGAGATCCATGAGATTGGGAGCTTCTTGGTGGCAAAAAGAGACATTTGATCTTGGTTGGGGAAAGAAAAAATCACCCTTCCAACTGTAGGAATGTCTACTATGCTCCGATACCACAAACACTCTCTTTGAGATGTTGTCTATGTAGGCCACCTTCATTCATGTATCAGGATCTTTAAATTCATATATGATGACTGTCCTAACTTTTTTAGGATGGTCGGGTTTATATCTCTACAATGCCTCATCTATTTCTCTGTTCAAAAATAACTCTATACTTTTATTACCTTTGGGAATCCACTCGGGGGTAATTACTCTGATTAAGACTGATTTTCCTTTAGAGGTCCTAGGCTATCCTCCTAGGGTTCCTTGTTCTAGGTCTTCAAGCTCACTTTCTAGAATCACAATTCCAAATTCATTACTTCTATCTAGTAGGTTTCTCACTACATACATGGTTCCCTCTTTATCAATGTATGAGCCTTCTTCAAACTTGACTACTAGGTGTTCTAATCCGACTACCTGATTTGGATTTTTAAGTTGGATAATAGACCTTCTTAGACCATCCTCATAGATATGAGCACCTAGTCATCTAGTCCTAATATAATCCAATTGATTTTGTTATACCCCTTCTCGCTTTTCTAGGTATGCAACACGCGAAGTGCCTACTGACCTTTCTATACTATATCACAGCTCTGAGTCACAAGTCTGTGAACTCATGTAGGGATAATCATTGAGTTTTTCATCCCACGACCTAGATGTATGGTTGATACTAGCCTAATAAGATCTAGTGCTTTGTCTACCCCGACTTAGATATCTACGCAATCTAAGGTTCATAAGCATTTTTAATTAACCCCAATTTCCCTAGTACAACTGCATTGTGATGTCCTTTTGTATCAATTACTTGTTCTTGTCAATTCTTTACCACTAATTTGTGTCGTGAGGAATACTTGAGTTTCTATCACACTTGAATCTTTTTTTGACCAATTTATATTCTTTTCCATTATGTTTTTTTTTTCACAACAATATTCTAGCTATGGTTTCACTTGAGTAATTAGGGTTTCTTGTAATTATGTCATGCTTATGATCACCCTAATTAGTTAATACCACTATTCATGCTTAGCCTAGGCTAAGAATTGGTTGAGGGGGTAAAGAATGCTTCCAACCTTAAGTCAGTTCTCCCTTGATTGCACTTGAATGGACGGGACATGGATTCCCAAGCTTGCAAGACATGTGCCTTCTGTCATGATACAAGAGTGTCTGTTGTGTTAAACCTGTCTATCATGATGGATGGATTTCTATCATAATAGATGGGTGTCTATGGCAAGAGATGCTATTTGGCATCTATCATGGCCTTCTATCTATCATGATAGATGGATGTCTATCATGACCAATAGGGTCTATTGTGGGGTCTTATCTGTCATGATAGATGGGCATCTATCCTAATAGATGTTGCATGCCCATCTATCCTCTGATGTGGATTTAGGTCTATCACGATAGATGGTTTTCTTCATCTATCGTCTATCATCTACCGTGGATTTGGTTTGTCGCGATAGACCAAAAAATGTAAATTTTTATGATGTTTCTAGTGATTTGCGATGCTCTAGTAGTGAGCTCCATCATGCCATGCACAAAAACATGAAATATAACCTTCCTCTATATGTCATGACAGAGAGAGATTGTTGTCTTGAGAACCATGCAGAGGTCTATCATACCTCCAAAATCTATTGGAGATGGTGATACAACTAAAAACTTCAACAAATGCTCACAAAAAACAAGAAAACTAAATGCACAGAAGCTCTCTCTCACTCTTTCTGACAAATGGAATGAGGGGAATGAGATAGGGAAGGAATATGACCAAACGAGATGGAGATGGGAGATGGTGAGGATGAGGATAATGATGAAGAAAGTAAGAAATGAAGAAAATAAAAAGTAAAGAAATTAACTATTACTCCAACATCACAATTTTGCATCTTACCATCACACACACCTCCTCAAAGCTCTCTTCCCAACATTACTCTGCAAGCTCAAGGACTCCTTGTCTTGAAGAAAATGAAGTTGAAGTAATAAAAAATGGAGTTACAAGGTGATGGATTGGTGAAAATCCCTATTGGATGTTTCAAGAAAGAAAATCTTTGGCCTATTCACTAGATCATCATTGCTTCCCTTGTCTGCTTATTCTTGGTTGCTCTTCTCTTTATCCTTGTCTTTGTTCACTAGATCCTTGCCCTTGTTGACCAATATATATTTAGATTCAAAAATTTCAAATATGATCTTTAGATAGAGTTTCAAACCCAAAAGATTAATTAGAATTTAGAGGATATGTTAAGGGCAAATATGTTAGAGGAGAAGATGGAATGGGTTAGATGTAGCTATAATGGATCTAAGTAGTAAGTTCACATTATCAAGTGGCATACATCTGATAACTCCTAGTTGCATATATGTCACAAGACCATCCTAGACATATGCTAAAGAAAAGGGAACTATTGGGAGATAGTTAGCATATTCATTGTCCTCAAAATGCATGTCTTAGGTAGAACATCCATAGAGTTTATAAAATTTGAAGCAAGGGCCAAAAATTACCAAGTTTTGTTGAGGCCAAGGCTAGACTTCTCATTATTTTCCATCATCAGGGAGAGATGGGAGGAGATATTCCAGAAGAGATGCTAAATAGGAGAATCGCATGTAGATCTAGTTCGCTCTAGAGTATTTACTATCTTGGAAGGGTGTCCACTCTTTGTCTCCTCTTAGATTATTGATGACAATGATATTTGGAAGGGGGAGAGAATGTTAGACATAGATCCAAGTTTGATCATTTATCAGTGTGTGTTCTATGTGGCAGGTTTCTGATTGCATACATGGTTCCCTCTTTATCAATATATGAGCCTTCTTCAAACTTGACTACTTGGTGTTTGAGTCCATATGGCTAATCTAGATTACTATGTTGGACAAGAGAACTTCTTAGAACATCCTCATAGATGCAAGTAGCTAATGGGTTCGTCCTAACATATTCCAATTGAGTCTGCTATGGCCCTTTTGGCTTTTCTAGGTATGCAGCACTCAAACTACCTGGTGGCCTCTCTATACTATATGAAAACTCTGAGCCATTGGTCCCTAAACTCAACACAAAGCAATAATCACTGAGGTTTTGAGCCCATGCCCTAGTTGTATGGTTGATACTAGCATCAAACGTTCTAGCGCTTTATCTATCTTGACTTAGATGTCTATGTGATCTAAGGTTCATAAGCTTAATACTCAATTTCTCGAGTACAATTGCATTGGAATTTCCATTTGTATCAATTATTTGATCTTTTTGTTTTACTTGGATTTTCATTTCTTGATGCTTTCACTTGCTTAATTAGCATTTCTTGTATTTATTTCATGCTTATCATCACCCTAATTGTTTAATACCACTAGTCATGCTTAGCCTAGGCTAAGAATTAACTTAGGGGTTTAAGAATG
This sequence comes from Ceratopteris richardii, assembly GCA_020310875.1. NCBI lineage: Eukaryota > Viridiplantae > Streptophyta > Polypodiopsida > Polypodiales > Pteridaceae > Ceratopteris > Ceratopteris richardii. The sequence goes on from CM035422.1 coordinate 163,633,431, forward strand.
CTTCCAACCTAAAGTCACTTCTCCTATCATTAGGGCAAAAAACGATCGAAAAGGGGCTCTTTTCTAATGAAGGATTAAGGAAATTGAAAAATAGAGTGTTTCCATGTGTACAAAAATATAACATTGTTGTCTCCTTTAACCGTATGAGGAAATTATTTTCTTAAGACAATATGTTCTAAAAGCACCACAAAAGTGATGAAGATTGTTCACTATAACATATCGATCGTATACCGAGGCTTTTACTAAGGAAATTAAATGGGTGCATTTTTGCCCTGACGTCGGTGTAACTATTGGTATATGCATCGGTATTAAAGCGCCGGTATCACTACAACATATCGAGGGTATACCGAGGCGTTTACCGAGGAAATGAACAGGCTCAATTCGCCCACAACATCGGTGTTGCAGTCAGTATGCACGTTGAAAACATAGCATTGGTATAAGTGCCGGTATAGGCGTCGATATATACGTCGGTATAAGCATCGAAAATATCAGTGCCCATACTGACACCCATACCGATGACAAATGCACGGAGTACCAACGACCATATCAGCAAAATTTTTTTTGGGTAGAGTGTGTTGTCTTTTGCTATAGCAACATTACCATGATGTTGTTTAGCAAAAGACAATACACTCTACCCAAAGAAAACCGAGTACATGTGATATATACTCTAATGGCAACCAAAACATGATTTTATATAGCAAAATACTATCAGACATAAAAACGATGAGCAAAAATGAACCATGAATCATGTACAAAATATTGTATATTCCATAAATGAAGGATGTACAAGAGTGTGGCAAAGCACTTCCATATAGGAACCGAATACAAAATGTGACAAAGCACTTCCATATAGGAACAGAATACAAAATTATGGTGCATCATTGCCCCATACGAGTCACTACAACAGCAGTATAGGCATCCGTATAAGCATTAGTATAAATATCAGTAATATCGATGCCCATACTAACGCCTCTGCTGGATGTACCGTCGCATATACCGACGTCCATTGGGTGTACCGATGCTTATTCCGATGGCATTACTGGGAGTACCGACGCTTGTACCGATGACCATATCTGCAAAATTCTTTTTGGGTAGAGTGTGTTGTCTTTTTCTACAGCAACATTACCATGATGTTGCTTAGCAAAAGACAATACACTCTGCCCAAAAAAAATTGAGTACATGTGATGTGTACTCTAATGTCAACTGAAATATGATTTCATAAAACAAAATATTATTGGAAACAAAAGAGATAATCAAAATGAATCATGAACCATGAACCATGAACCATGTACAAAAAGAGTTATATATTTCATAAACGAAGCATGTACTAGAGTGTGGCAAACCACTACCATATATGACACTTTTACAAAATGTGGCAAAGCATTGCATTTCCATATAAAAATCAAATACAAAATTTTGGTGTGCCACTGCCATACACATGCAAAGAACATTTCATATCAACTGTCCTGCAACAAAGAACATTAATGAAATGAGATAAATTCACATGAAATTAACAAACAACAAGTGAAAACCAAGTTTAAAAATTAATCACCTCATCACAAACGCTCCCATGAAACGATGGCACCGCGTCCCTCCAAGGCCTCCAATAGTGTAGTCAATCTATGAGTCTGTTGTTGCTCAATGCGAATCATATCCCACTCCTCAGCATCTAACCATACAGGCTTTGGTAAGCCTGCTTTGAGAGCATCACGAGCCCCGGATCGTCGATGGGACATAACTTCACGTGCGGTGTGCAGAATCCACTCTAAATTGACAAGACGTTGTCCATCGGCTGGTCGAAACCCCTAATAAATCATCTGTGTGATATAATTCTTCCGATCTTTATCTTGCTCACTCCATTTCAACATGATAGAGTGTCGAAACTGTATGAAGCAAAGTTTTCGTATACGTGCACGCATTGCTTTGCCAGCCACATCCATCACTTGAGCTCCATCTCGGATACTATACACCTTGGAGTCATCATGATTATGAGCACCCCAAGGTGTACGTGATGTTCCACATGGTGTACCACGTAGCGTACCTACATCTGAGGTACTCGTCATGGGAGTAGAAGCAGACGACACAATGTCTGTCGCACTGCCTCCACAACAACGGCCTCCTCTCGACCTACCTGTAGATCCACTCTTAGCTAGTAGGGGATGGCTAAAACGATGGCCGTGGTGGAGTCATAAAGCTAGGAGACATACCTCCGATGGGAGTAGCACCACCCGTAGGAGTGACACCGGCGGGAGTGAGGTCGGCAAGAGTGAGTCCACCAGGAGTGAGGCCGGGAGGAGTGCTACCACGAGCGATCCAATATTGTGACGCAGCGGTTATATATGTGGGAGGTACCTGAGAGATGAACTATAAGAACTACTCCTCTATCATGGAATGTGGAATGACTGGAGAACTATCTCCCATCATGCTCTGTAACAAAGGAAAATAATTAGCATGTGATAATAAAGGTAATATAGAGAAATGGTAGTGCACAAAAAAACCTAGCAAAAAAAAAAAAAGTTAGTACGTACAAGTGTTTGATTCAAAACTCCTCTAGTCTAGCACCCTCTTGGAGATCCCATGCACCGAGAATATCTATCTCTATATTGATGACTTCTTAATCACTTGTTATGCTGGTTTCTCTCTAATCATCATCTATTGCTTCGTTCTGTATTTCATCTTCTTCAATGACCTCTTCTTCTCGAACAATGATCTCTTCCTCCTCGACTATCGAATGAATCTCTAAGTCCACTACAAATGGACTTTCTTCTACATCTATGTTCTCACAAATTTGTCTACTACGTGGGGTGACTTGTAAAACAAATAGCCACTCTGGTTCTTTTGAATCAAGTATAAAAATAGCTTGCTCACAGTCTTTGGGAAGTACAAATGTATCCCTTTCATCGGTCCATAATTTTGTGGAGTCGACTTGAAGCAAACCACTTTTATCCCACCTCAATGTTTCGTTTCTTCTAGAGGTGACTACTTTGAACCATTTCACATCAAAAACAAAGTAATCAAACTTCCTAAAAGATAGTTTCAAGATATCTTGAATCACACCTCCTTCTTGAGCATTATCATCTCTTGCACTCGCTCTACTTTTTTGCAAAAAGTTCACCATCCCGCACTATCAAAAGCAGACCTATTTTTATCGATTCATGCGATCCGAAAGTATCATCCATGAGACCATAGTGCACCGTACTTAGTATACTCCCAATATCATCCCTTTGCGAGTTCTTCTTCTTCTTCAGAGATATCTTCACCCATTGCCTTTGCTTGTGAAACCGGTGTATCTAGCCATCTGCTCATTGGAAAAGGTGGAAGAGGTCAAAGACTTTCTGGAAGAGGGAAAAATAGAGTGGAACGATTCCTTCGAAACTGAGCTCTTTCCTTTACGTTGGTTTCCTTGGCAAGCTCATACTTTTCTAACCACTTTTTCATAGGCTTAGAGTTAACTATGAAAAACTTCATTGCCTTCTCTCTGAAAGCTGCATCCATTTTTCTTTGCAATCCTTTACCTTGTGATTCATCGCCTGCGAGATGAACATCTTCATCATCGCTCCATAAGCGAGGCATTTCGGGATCCGACATACATAGAAACCCAGTTATGAATACAAGAGACTCTTGTACAAACCATCCCTCTGCCATGCTATCCTCTGGATGTGCTCTCTGTTGAACAAACCCTTTTAATGTCTTCATAGAGCGCTCTAAGCAGAACATCCATCGACTATGGACAGTTCCTACTATTGCAACTTCATCTACCACATGAACTAGTAAATGAAGTTGAATAGTGAGAATACTTGTGGGAAAGTATTTCTCTACCATACAAACAACCTCAATAGCATTGAGTTTCGCACTCTCTATGCTGTCTCCATTTATCTCTTTAGAAGAGATCCAACATACTAAAGAACTAATTTTATAAATGGTTCTTTGTACATCCTCCGAAAGACAATCTTTTAGGGCTACAGGGAGCACAAACTATAAAAACTTGTGCCAATCATGAGACTTGAGCCCTCCAAGATCGTCATTTCATGTGAAAGCAGTCTTTAAACACCTCATGCATCCAGTAGGTGTCCAAAACTCTAAAATTGTTTTCTTCACTTGTTGCTCTTCCATCCTGCAAAGCACCCAAGGAGCTCTTGGTAACGATACTGTTCCGTGGGGCTTAGTAATTGCCCACAACTCTCGCATACGACCTCGCTCTTCTAAGTCCTCCCTTTGTGCTTTTCTTTCTTTCTTTCCGATCAAAGTCTTCCAAAGAATCTCTCCCACATTCTTAAAAATATGCATCGGGTCTACGAAATGATTGATCAATAATTCACTCCAATAAGGGAGTTCATGAAAAATGGACAGCCGTTTCATGCGAGAGATTGGATTTTTTGAATCCCACAGTTTTTTCCAATCGCTAGCTTTCATTTTGCATTGCGCATGTCGCACACCATCACGCAAATATCTATGGTGTCCTTCATAGACAGTTTTACATAGTGCTTTGGAATAGCATGCTTCGAGTCATGGTCTACATAAGGGACAAGCATGGTAACCCAAAATCAATAAACCTGAACATTCACCATAACCAGGCCAATCATGCATCGTCCACATAAGTATGCCTTGCACTCCCACGTCTCATCTTCTTATAGGTTGAGACATGTCACGCACAGTAATCCCATCCCATAAAATGTGTAGTTCTTCCACAAGTGGTGCAAGATATACATCCATGTTTTTACCTTATACTTACCTGGTACAATAAGAGCTAATAATAAATGACCTTTCTGTGGTCATCCATGGTGGGATGTTATAATTGACCAAACATACATGCCATGTGTTCCATGAAGAACTACGTAAACCAAATGGATTCACTCCATCCATAGCTAGGCCTAGACGTATGGACCAAGGCTCACTAGCAGACTCTGGCCACTTACTATCTATGGGCTTCCAAGCATCAGAGTCAAGAGGCACTCGCATTACACCATCTGTAGACCTACTCTTTGTATGCTATGACATTAACTCAGCTATAGTTTTGCATCTAAACATGTTCTTAATTCATGGAATGATAGGAAAGTGGCAAAGAACCTTTACGAGGATTGCTTCGTCTACAAGGTCTTCTCTAAATCTATTTGCTCCTTATTTTGGACATACGTGGAGATGCTTATACTCATTCTAAAAGAGGATGCAATCATTCAGACAAGCATGAATCTTAGTATAATCCATTCCAATGGATTGTAAAAGTTTTTTTGCATCTCCATATGTTGGAGGCATGGCATTGCCCTCTCGCAAAAATTGATCTTTAAGAAGCCTACAATAAGCAATTAAAATGATATTTGTAAATAAAGCTATTTTGGTATAACAATGAAAGTTTATTTCAAATCCACTTACCTGAACAATTCAGTGACACTACTATCTGACCATCCATAAATGGATTGTAGATTGAGCATCACGAGTGGCGCACATAGTACAGATATCTTTGGTCAATTGTAAAGTGGTAAACGAACTAGTCTTTGCATGTTTTCATATTCTTCATTGACTTCTGATCGTGGAAATTCTGTTATGTCTATGAAACTCTCGACATATTCTCCAACATCATGATCTTTGTCCATCTCATAAAATGCTTCGAGCATCTCTTCCATATGTTCATTTTGTGTAATGCTATTAGTACTTGCTTATACGTCTAACTCCTTTTTTATTCTCTTTTGTCCATGAGAGGTTACCGGTGCAATGTCATTTGGGTCCATCTGCTCACCTGGGGGACCATGCGAATGGTAGCATAGGTTTTTCTAGTCGACTTTTATCAAAGGATCCATACTCTCTAACATCTACAGTACAAATCTATCATTTTCGATAAATTTGATACTTTCAGTGAGTGCAAGGACATGTCATTCTCTCCTTCGGATCCAAACTATCCATTTGATACAATATGGACATTTTAGAACATTTGATTTTTTTATTAAACCTAAAAATCATACTCCGAAAGACTTAAACCTGAAATACTAAAACCTAAATACTTAAACACCTAAAAAAACCTAAAACACCTAAATTATCCTATTTTATATATTAATTTATTTATATATTCAGATTTTTTTCTTAATTAATCCTATTTTTATATATTTAATTATTTATATTTAATTAAATTATTTAAAACACTAGTTCTTTTTATATTTATTTATCTATATCCTATTTTACATATATTTATTTATATATTCATATTTTTTTCTTAATTTTTTAATATTTTTTCTTTATATAAATTTAATTGAGTTATATGTATGCCTAAATCCTAAAACCCTAAAACCCTAATCTAAAAGACCTATATGTATGCATGTGTATATACATGTATATATGTATTATATGTGTATGTGTATGTGTGTATATATGTTATGCAGGTGTTAAAACCCTAAAATCCTAAAACCCTAATCTGAAAGACCTAGACCTAAAACATGTATATATGTGTATGCATGTGTATATATATGTGTATGTGTATATATATGTGTATATAGATATGTGTATAAGTATATGGTTGTATGTGTATGTGTATATATATTTACTCTGATTAAAATCCTTAAAATTAAACCTATTTTTATATATTTAATTTATTTATTTAAAACACTACTTCTTTTCATATTTATTTATCTATATAATTATCCTATTTTTTATATATATTTATTTCTATATTCAGATTTTTTTCTTAATTTATCCTATTTTTATATATTTAATTATATCTATTTAATTAAATTATTTAAAACACTAGTTCTTTTTATATTTATTTATCTATATAATTATCCTATTTTATATGTATATTTATTTATATATTCAGATTTTTTCCTTAATTTTTTTTATATTTTCTCTTTATATAAATTTAATTGAGTTATATGTATGCATAAACCCTAAAACCCTAATCTTAAAGATCTAAACCTAAAATATGTATATTTCTATATGCATGTGTATATACATGTATATATGTATTATATGTGTAAGTGTATGTGTGTATATATGTTATGTAGGTGTTAAAACCCTAAAACCCTAAGCAGAAAGACCTAGACCTAAAACATGTATATATGTGTATGCATGTGTATATATATGTGTATGTGTATATATATGTGTATATAGATGGGTGTATAAGTATACGTGTGTATGTGTATGTGTATATATATTTACTCTGATTAAAATGATTAAAGTTAAAACTATTTTTATATATTTAATCATATATATTTAATTCATTTATTTAAAACACTAGTTCTTATCATATTTATTTATCTATATAATTATTCTATTTTATATATATCTTTATTTATATATTTAGATTTTTTTAATTAATCCTATTTTTATATATTTAATTCTATATATTTAATTAAATTATTTAAAACACTAGTTCTTTTTATATTTATTTATCTATATAATTATCATATATATATATATATATATATATATATATATATATATATATATATATATCCAAATTTTTTCCTTATTTTTTTCTATATTTTCTCTTTATATAAATTTAATTGAGTTATATGTATGCCTAAACCCTAAAACCCTAATCTTAAAGATCTAGACCTAAAATATGTATATTTTCTGTATGCATGTGTATATACATGTATATATGTCTTATATGTGTATGTGTATGTGTGTATATATGTTATGTAGGTGTTAAAACCCTAAAACCCTAATCAGAAAGACCTAGACTTAAACCTGAAATACTAAAACCTAAAGACAAACCTGAAATACTAAAACCTAAATACTTAAACACCTAAAAAAACCTAAAACCCTAATCATATTTTATATATATGTTTATTTATATATTCAAATTTTTTTCTTATTTTTTCTATATTTTCTCTTAATATAAATGTAATTGAATTATATGTATGCCTAAACCCTAAAACCCTAATCTTAAAGATCTAGACCTAAAATATGTATATTTATATATGCATGTGTATATACATGTATATATGTATTATATATGTATGTGTATGTGTGCATATATGTTATGCATGTGTAAAAACCCTAAAACCCTAATCGGAAAGACCTAGACCCAAAACCTGTGTGTATGTGTATGCATATGTATATATATGTGTATGTGTATATATATGTGTATAAGTATATGTGTATGTATGTGTAAAAAGCCTAAAAAGCCTAATCCTAGTTTTATATATTTGATGTAAAAAAAACTTTAAAATCAAAATTTTATATATTTAATTAAAACACTAGCTTATGTGTGTGTATATGTGTGTGTATATGTGTGCATGTGTGTATGTATGTGTGTGTGAATGTATGCATGTGTGTATATGTGTCTGTGTGTCTATGTATGCATGTGTGAGTATATGTGTATCTGTGTGTATGTATGCATGTGTGTGTATGCATTCATGTGTGTGTGCATGCATGTATGTATGTATGTGTGTGTGTGTGTGCATGCATGTGTGTATGTATGTGTGTGTGTGTGAGTGTATGCATGCATGTGTGTATATGTGTATGTATGTATGCATGCATGTGTGTATATGTGTGTATATGTGTGTATGTATGCATGTGTGTATATATGTGTGTGTATGTGTGCATGTGTGTACATGTGTGTGTGTGTATGTATGCATGTGTGTATATGTGTATGTGTGTGTATGTATGCATGCATGTGTGTATATGTGTATGTGTGTGTATGTATGCATGCATGTGTGTATATCTTGTATATATGTGTGTATGCATATGTGTATATGTGTGTGTATGTATGTGTGTATGCATATGTGTGTATGTATGCATGTGTGTATATGTGTATATGTGTGTATGCATGCATGTGTGTATATGTGTGTGTATGTATGCATGCATGTGTGTATGTATGTGTGTTTGTATGTATGTGTGTATATGTGTGTGTATGTGTGTGTGTATGTATGTGTGTATGCATGTGTGTATGTGTATGTATGCATATGTGTATATATGTGTGTGTATGTATGTGTGTATGCATGTGTGTGTATGTATGCATGTGTGCATATTTGTATGTGTCCCTCTACCCAAAGATAATTAGGTATTTCGTTTTCATTTAGCATAGATCTAGCTGCTTCTACTATAGTCCTATTCCTCCTTTCATCTACTCCATTGATTTCAGGTGTGTATCTTGTAGTTACCTCTCTTTTGATGCCTCTTTCTTGTAGGAAAGCATCAAATTCATTTGAGAAATATTCTCCACAACCATTTGATTTGAGCCTTTTGAGACATCTACTTGTTTGATTCTCCACAGGTGCAATATACCTTTTGAAACAATTGAAGAGTTCATCTTTGTGTTTCATAAAGTACAGATTTGTCCACCTATCGCAATTGTCAATAAAAGATACATAGTATCTTGAACCTGAAATGGAAGATTTTTTTCTTGGACCCCACACATCTGTGTGAACAAGATCCAATAGCTCCTAATGGATATAGCCCTTTTTGTTGAATGGTTGTCTATGTGCTTTGCCAAATTGACAAGCACCACACTTGTAGATCATATGTTGGTTTGTAATGTTGGGCAATCCAAGGACACTTTGATCCCTACACATTTGTTTCAAGGTTCTTTCACCAACATGAGCAAGCCTTTTATGCCATACCTCCAATTCAGAGAGTGTTTGAGATCCATAGCTAAGCAATGCTATGTTCTTGGTGACTTCCACTTCAAAAGTGAAGAGTCTTCCCATCTTATCTCCTTTGGCAATCCTTTCAAATCCTTGATTTGGGTGTTCCACATGCTCCATGTTTTGTAAACCTAACCTGCAATCTTTTCTCCACAATATGTCCAACACTTATCAAGTTTTTTGTTATTGTAGGTACATACAATACCTTGCTTAGAAGATGCATGTTGCCATCTGATGTCTTGACATTACCTATCTTTTCCAATGAATGCCTTGTATCATCACCTGTCTTCACTTCATGTTTATTCTTGGGATCTTCTTAGTCAGAGAGCAATGCTACATTTCCTGATACATGATGGGAGCATCTTGAATAAATATAGAAGACATGATCATCATCCTTACCTTATTTCAATGATAGGTTCATGAGAAGGAGTGAATCTTCTTGACTTTGATCCTCAATGTAATTGTTGTAATCCTTCCTTCCTCAGTATCCACTTCGATGGTTGTTATTGTTTTTGTAGTAGTTATTGTTATATCCTCCATTGTATCTTCCTCTATTTGATCCATAGCCACCTCTATTGAATCCTCTTCCTCTTGAATCTCTTAGGTTCTTGTAACATTCTTCAGTAGTGTGATTAGAATAATGCTCTGATACCAATATGAGAAGAGATGGTGGATACCTCCAAAGATGAGCCTGATGTTGCAAAAACCTACTCTACATCTGCCAAGATAGCTTCATGGATAGTAAGTAGACACCTTGCGCTTGCTAAGAACGCATATAGACCACCTTAGTGCTTTGGAAGATCATTCTCAAATTGATACATCAAAACAAATAACTTAATTGAAAACAGATGACTCAAAACTTGATAATTTGGGATGAGGTGCACTTTGGAATTTCACTTAGAGCTCATAATCTGCTAAGAATTGTCCATAGATATTTTGCAAACTTTAAATTAGATATATGATGAATCTAAGGAAACAAATTTGATAAATTTTAATGAACCATATGGAGAGAATTTAATTTAGGAACATTGGGGTGTCATCCCGACATTTCAGGGAACATCTGCTTGCATACATAGATCACTTCAAATAGATGAAGCTCATAGAATATTGAACCAATGATGATGAAAATTGATATGATGCAAATAGATTTATCACTTTACCTATAAAAATTTAAATCTCATAAAAAGACTAACTATACATAGAGGAATCAATGATTCAAGTTGAAACAGGTGTCCCACCAAAGCACTGCACTCAAGACATTTGCTGCTCATCTACGTGTCTTTGGTTGTCTAGCATATGCATTCGTGCCTAAACAACAATGAAACAGAAATGGATGATAAAGCAGTAAAATGTATTTTTGTTGGGTATAGTTTTGAAATCAAAGGATATCATCTATATCATCCACATACTAAATGCATTTTGGTTGGTCGTGATGTTTTTTTTGTGGAAGATGCAATTAAGCCGTTACTTTCATATATTAAGGAGACATCACTTATCTCCAAAGATGTGTATAACACTTTTTTGCCTCTTCTTATAAGTGGATAGTCAAGTGCTAGTCCAAATGAGGCAAATTTTCAGCCTTTACAAGGTTCACATGATGATGCACATTATTCCTTTTCTGATGTAGATTTACATGATGCACTTATTGATGAGAGGGTTGATATAGAGGAGGCAAAAACTATGCCCATATGGCTAGTTCCACTGCTAGAGCTCTTTTCCTTAGAAGAGATTGAATAGAGAGAGAGAGAGAGAGTTTCACTTTCTCACTTTTAGGTTGTCTAGATAGAAGTGTCACTCTTCTATCAAAGACAAGAGGGAGATCAGTTAATCATGATGGTTAGATTGAGTCTCACATGGAGACTCTAGAAGAGGGGCAATTATGTTACTCTAGTGATGGTCTTTGACTAGATGAGATGATCTAGATATTGACATTTATTAGACTAGGAGTAGAGTTATGACTCTTCTCTTTAGGGTTTATAGGAGATAGAGATATATCTAACCTATTAGGGTACCAAACTCTTAGTTGGTGTTACATCATGAGTATGATGAGTAAACATCAGTTAGGAGGATGGGTATTTAGGGATTATCTGAATCTCAAAGGGAATGCTTTCTGCATTCATATGGAAAACTACAGGGAAGAGAAATATCAGAGTTTGCACAAGTGCCAATAGATGCTCTTCCAATAGAACTTATTCCAAAGATAATGGATGAAAAACAACAGACTTCTTGGTTGGTGAAATGTAGAGATTGCATTTTACTATCGTGAGCTAGATTATGGATTTGTATAGTTCACAAGGTAGTTAAGTTAAACTATTACTTGTGATTACACCCAAGGTTGGGAAGACCTAGAGTGGTATGAGGGCAATCTATCATTTAGTCTTAGATGGGTTTGGAATCATTTGTTATGGGACTTTGTTCTATATTTCAGAGGATTCTATGGTTTATTATCTCCATTATTATATGGTCAATCCTATAAGCTTGACACATTGCACTCATTTTTCATATTATTACTCCATAGATGATACATCATATGGACTTAGGTCATTTTGGTGATGCTATATGTTATGGGAGTGATAGTTTGAAACTTGAGTCTACATGGGAGATAGTAGGCACCACTCGGACAGTTTTCCACCTTTGAGATGATCTCATATGAGACTTCTTAAGGGAAAGGATATGGGGAAACAACACACAGAGATGACCATGTACATAGAGTACATGGGGTTCAAGGGAGTCCGAGCACTTTCTTCTACCACTACGGACATTTCATTTATATTTTCGAGGACGAAAATATTTTTAAGGGGAAGGAAATGTCACGTGATATTATTATGGGTAGAGGAATAAAAGGGAGAGTCTTTATTTTAGAGAAGTAGTCTCATTAGCGGAAGAAGGCTTGGGCGTGGTTGAGCAGTACGGATTCAAGCATCTCTGTGTGTCTTCATGGCGACAACATCATGGAGACAAAGGAACAACTATGCGGAGGCAAGAAGAATTCGTAACCTTATAGTTCCTCATTCCCAAAGATGGTTCTAAAAAATTGCAGCTTGTTCATAGTGATTTCTATGTTCCTATGTTTGGGAACTATCTTTACTTCGTGACTTTCATCGATGATATTTCCAAGCATGCATGGGTATATCCATTGAAAGCAAAGTTTGAAGTGTTTATGTGCTTCAAAGAGTTTCTTCTTTTGGCTGAAAATTTGTTAGCATGTAAAATGGGAACCCTTTGTTGTGATCAAGGGGGGAATATATGTCTTCTAATCTCAATGCATTTATGCCTGAACGTAGGATAAGACATCATTATACAGTGTCGTATACACCGCAACAAATGGAGATTGCAAGGTGTACGATCAAGAGTTAGGCTTTACCACATAGTTTCTAGCTTGAGGCTCTTATGTGTGCAGTATATGTACTTAACATGTGTCCCACTAAAGCATTGCAATATATCAATCCATATGAGGCTTGGCATGGTCCTAAGCCATCTGTTGCTCACTTGCATGTTTCTGGGTGTCTAGCATATGCATTAGTGCATGAACAACAATGCAAGAAATTGGATGATAAAGCAGTGAAATGTATTTTTGTTGGGTGCAGTTCTCAAAGCAAAGGCTATCGCCTCTATCATTCATAGACTAAACACATTTTGGTTGGCCATGATGTTATTTTTGTGGAAGATTCTATTCAATCATTACTTTCATGTACTAAGGAGACATCCATTAGCTCCAAAAACATTGACACTTTGATGCCTCTTTTTACAGGTGGACAGTCTAGTGTTGGTCGTAATGAGGCAACTTCTTAGCCTTTTTAGGTTTCATGTGATGATGTAGATCATTCAATTTTTTATGTAGAATTACATGGTGCACTTGTTGATGAGAGAGTTGATATTGAGGGGGCAAAAACTATGCCAAAATGGCTGGTGTAATTTTTGTGTGATAGCAAATTAGATGTACCTCTTTCATATACTCTGCTCATAATTGAGAACATGTACATAAGTTCTCCATGTTTTCCTTCAAAACTAGTGGAGAAAGAGACTCCCATGTGAAGGAAAATTACATTGAAAAGTAGTGTAAATGAATTCCTTCTGAAATAAAGACTACGAGATGTTTCCCAAACACCTTTTTTGTCTAAAGGAAAACATACTCTATTCTTCTCCTATGAAGAAATCATGTTTTCCTTTCCTTCTTTCTCTGTCAAAGAGCAGGAGCTAAAGTGAGACCATTGAACTAAAGTGAGATCTCTCACGGATCTCTGAGCTGATTACCACTTTCTCCTTTCCTTAAAAGAGAAACTCATGAATTTATTTAGTCCTCTCTTCCATAACTAATGCATAATCTCTCATTACACATATTCCTATGAAGATGGAGAATAGATCTCCCCTAACTAATGAAGGTGTATGTAGTGAAGAGTGGAGAAATAAATTCCTAATAAGGGTCAAAGCCCTCTACTAAAATGTTCAGCAATGATGTGACATGATACCGTAAACACATGTGTATCCATAATAAAGAACTATCTCTGCCAACCATACTCTGTGCATGGATCTATTCGATCCAATCAAACTGATGGAATTATCCTTCCTGAAAAACTCAAAATGATTATGTGATAGCAATGGTGATAAAATCACCTATCACATTCTCTATTGGAAGAATAAATCTTCCCTAAACTATGAATGATAACTCCCAATCCTAAGGAGATGTCTACTAAGAGCTCTCCCCCGATCTAGTGAGACATGATGTCATGAATGATGAGTCCTTTTCTCCCTGGCCATAGAAGAAGAGTGCTCAAAGGGAAGTCATTTCCATCGTCCCATACCAATGAAAACTTCTTCCAATTCACGGTGTCATACCTACACTAAATCAAATATATATTCCACATATATGTGATGAAATATATAAGTGGACTCTAATGAATCCCATATCCTCAAATCATGTCAGTTGACTCAAATGAGTCCCATGTCCTCGAACTAGTTAGTTTGGTTCTCGTCAATGTGTGTCGATGGATATCCCTTTCTATTCCAAACTAACTTATGCCTAGGTACCAAGACTAGGTCTGAGTACCTCTCTGTAGATCCCAACATACATATATGTATTGGGTGCCCCAACTATTTCGTACGAAGGGATCTATGCTCTAAGTCATAGAGCTAGTGTCATACCTGTGGCCTTCCTAACGATCACTCGCACATAAGCACCCGTCGATGTTGTCTCATGAAACCCATCTTTGTGATCCCATCTAATTGGTTTCCTTAGTAGTGTAGCAAAAATGCTTCACTACTTGCTCAAGTGAGGTGCATGAGTGAAACTAGTCACTCTTCGGGTATTCCTGATAATACCCCATAGTCTCCTAATCCTACTGTGAGACTCTTGTGAAGATAAGTAAATCTTAACTACCTTGGAGATTATCATAAATGTATCTCTCGTGCCTATATGCAACTTCCTATAACCTATAGGATTGCTTGTGCACATTTCTAATGGTGAAGGTGTAGCTCCTTCCCCTTAGCAATCCTATGGTCTAAAATCCATAAGGGTTATGTGTAGGGATCCTGTTGCTACTGAAGTTGCCTTATTTATAATACTCTGATGGTACTAGGTCCATCAAATACATGCTTATAAGCATGCCTAAAACTTATTGATGTTTGCAAAAAAGGCATGTTACCATGCCATAACATTCTTACCTAAACGCAAGTGCGTATATAACACCATGAGGGGGGAAAATTTTCGACAGCATTTCCCGAGGAAATGGAATCCCAAAAAAATTTAAACCATAAGCTGAATGGAACATAGGCCATCCAACAACATAGGGCTTGATAGACCCATGGAATGCATGCCATAAACTCATACATGGACTCCATAACCTACAAAAAACATAAAAACACATGCTAGCAACAATCTCTTTGTTGCCTAACCATGTAGTTCATGCAATCATCTTTCCTGCAAACAATCAAAAAGTGTACTTCCTGCATGTTGATCCATACTTTTAAAATTTCAAATAATGATCAACTTGGATATATGCAATCCAATCCATGCATGTACACACAAAGCATGCCATAAACTAAAATAAGATGCTTGAAAACATAAAGCATACGTTCCTGAATGATTTGGTATTAGAATTGCATGCATCCAATCCTTCTCGATGAGCTTTGAGACCTCTGCACCTTCCTCCTCAGGTCCTAATATAATCTTTGAAGTGTCCAAAAACATCAGATCACTTCCCAAAACATAAAGCATGGTTAGATGATTACTAGAATAATGTAGAATTTACCCAAAAATGCATTTGTAATCCCTATTTAGACTTGAAAAAACCATTTTAGGACCTCCAAACAATCAAAAACTGAAATATATATCATGTGCAAGTAAGTCGAAGTGAAATTACTTCAATTGCCTTCCCAGTTTATAAGATATGGCTCCTAGAAGGTAGTTGCTGAAAACTGTTCAGACTTTGCAGACCTGTTCAGACATGCAAAAATACTTATTTTCCAAAATTTCTTTTCAATATAGACTGAAACTAGACCTTGTGCTCTTCAAAAGGAGCCATAGCATGTCCAATTTAGAGTTTACTAACCCAAGATATGGACATTCCAAGCAGGGCATGCCAAACTAGTGGACTATTAGAGGGGCTGGAAAAAGTGTGAAAATGTGATTTTTGGGGTGCCCAAAAGCATTCTTCCATCAAGAAAATCCTAAAATTCTCTCCATATCATTAGAGAGTGGTATATGAAGATGCTTGGGCCTATTTTAACTTTTCCAAATCCTCCCTTAGTGCATGTGAATTTGCTCCCCAAAAGAGGCATAAATCAAGATTTTTACTTTCATGCAACAACTTAAATGGGAGCTTTTACCAAGCTTCTAATCCACTTCTAATGTGGATTTTCTTGGATTTTTTTCTTCTTCAAGGTAATTCATATACCATATTTCATGTATGTATGCACCATATTTCATGTATGTATGCACTAATCCATGGGAATCCTCTTGCATAGTCTTTTTTCTTACTCCCAAATGTGGAGTTTGATAAAAATTAACATATGAAATTTTTCCCAAAAGTGCGGGAAGGGGGTTTTTGAGGAACAAAAAATCCTACTTAACTTATCATTTTAATGAATTTTGTGATTCCATTGTGAAGTCCATATAAGATACTCTCAGTATATCTAATTTTTCCCATCCATCCATAGCTACCACACACCTCCTTTTCCCTCTTCAAAAATGGGAATTTCTTAGATTCAGGCGCTGAAATGTTTTCTCAAACTATGATGGAAGGGGGTTTTGTGGAGCTTCAAACTCCCATCATACTGAGGTATCTTTTCTATTTCTTAGTCTTATATGGAAGTCAATAGATTGGGCTATGTGTGTGCATGATTCTTCCTACCAAATTAAGAAAAATCTCACTTCATTTCCCTTTCCCAAAATGGCTACTTGTCCAAAATTGCTCCTAAAATTTATGAGAAAATTATGAACATAGCTACTTTGAAAATGTCTAAAGCTTATGCTTTCTCATATTCTGAGGGATCTCTTGACTCTAGATAAGAATGTACATCTCATATTCTCCAAAATTATGATTTCCCTCAAGGGGTTGATAATCAAACCCTTCCTTGCCCTTCTTAGAGAGACGTACCCTTATTTTTAATTCTTAAAAATAACAAAAACACTCATTCCTGTGATTAAGATGAAACTCCATCCTCTTAGACTTGGAACAATGGTATCGGAGAGTCCATGTAAAGAATGCTCTTCGATATAGAATCTTCATATGAAGTAGGTGCATCCGATTTGCATCTTTCCTATCTGTTTTCGATCTTCATTTGAAGTTATTCTTTTTACTCCTTCCCTATTAGCTGTGTGGCTCCGAGACCAAAAGGCAAAGAAACAAGTAGCCCCTATGTCCTCCTTTCCATATGAGTGAAAGGGGAGAGTAAGAGCCGTGTCCCTCTAAGTGGTTGTGCCGTAGATGGGCGCTAATGGGTTGACATAGCATAAAGTAATACGACTTGCTTCACACATCACTTAGATGGAGTGTTGGTAAAGGCAATCGCCTCTAATCCTACAGAGCAGGGTTCGAATCCTGACTCACGCGCACGCGAAAGTGGCTTAGAATGTCGCTCTGGTACCAGTATTGTTCTTCTTGCCTCCGCGCAGCTGTTCCTTTGCCTCCACAATGTTGTCTTCATGAAAACACAGAGATGTTTGTATCCGTACCGCCCGACCACGCCCGAGCCTTCTTTGGCTAATGAGACTACTTCTCTAAAATAAAGACTCTCCCTTTTATTCTCTACCCATAATAATATGATGTGACAGGAACGCTGGATTTTGCTCAAAATATAGCCTTCACATACATGTTTACTAGGTGCCTCTACTTATCATGCAAAAATGATGCTCTTGATTGTTTACCAAATTGACATGTTGCACATACCTTTTGCATTTCTGCAACTTTGAAATTTGGTAGTCCATCAACAATCTCCTTGGACTGCATCAATTTGAGCCTCTACAAATTTGCATGTCCAATTCCTTTTTGTCAGATCTCTATATCAACAATAACTCATGCACCTTTTGCAATCATGGCTCCATTCATTTCAAGAATTTTCACATTTAAGGTGAACATCCTACCCACTTTGTTTCCTTTGGCAATCAATTGTCCACCCGGTTTGTACTCTTTTACATATAACCCATCAGCATTGAACCTAACTTGTAATCCCTGGTCAACCATTTTTCCAACAAAAACCAAACTCTTTGTTATATTTGGAATGTGTAGCACATCAGCAAGATGTTTTACCTTCTTGTCCTCCATAGACAGTGCTATGTTTCTTGTATGCTTGATAGGATGTGATGTGCCATCACCTATTTCAACATATACAAGAGCTGGCAATTTTTGCAAAGTACTAAACCATTCTGCATGATTGGTCATGTGATTT
The DNA here is from genome assembly GCA_020310875.1 of Ceratopteris richardii. Lineage (NCBI taxonomy): Eukaryota > Viridiplantae > Streptophyta > Polypodiopsida > Polypodiales > Pteridaceae > Ceratopteris > Ceratopteris richardii. The sequence goes on from CM035422.1 coordinate 163,651,895, forward strand.
GAAGCACCTAAATCAACATACCAGACACTATCATTCGACTTTGAAGCATCATCAGACATCATATTCATCATATGATGTTAAATCATGAACAACTTCTCATAATCATCTACACTTATGAATGCATAGTTGTTTTGCTACCTTCTATTATTTTGATTCTTCAACCTGGAATCACATTCAAAATGTCCAAGTTTACCACAATTCCAACATCCTTTACTGTCATTACTTGAATCATTTCTTTGGAAATTTATGTGGCCTCTTTGACTCTCCCTGCCTCGAAACTGTCCTCTACCTCCTACATGATTCTGATGTTGACCTTGGTCTTGGTTACTATTTCCTCTTCCACTTCTGAAACCTCTACCTTTGCATCTTCCTCTGCCAAAGTACAATACCCTCTCAGAACTAGATTTTCCTTGGGAGTTTGAGTCCACCAAGAATCTTTTCTTCAATAATCAACATGGATACCAAGTAAGCAAAGTTTGGGATATTTTCCTTGGTCTGTATAGAAGTTCTGAACTACTTATATGAAGATCCTAAACAACAAAGGCACACTTCCACCTTATCATCGTCATCTACATTCATGCCAATAGATGCAAGTGACTCACATATGCTTTTGATTTTTAGGGTGTAGTCACTTACCAACATGCCCTTTTTCTCCAACGTATGCAGCTTGTTCTTGAGTTGCAATCTCCATGCCTTTGTATTGGTCTCATACAATGTGACCAAATTGTTCCAAGCCTCTTTCGAAGTCTTGGCATCCTATATGTGTCCAATCATGCTATCCTGTATGCTAAAAGATATCCAATACATTACCTTTCGTGCTCCTTGATTCCATTCTTCATACACTCTTAATTGTGTCTATGGTCCGATTCCTCTCTGGTAACTGCGGAGTGTTTTTCGTTCTCTCCTTCGATGTACTTCCAGTAGGATTTTCCTATCAGGAAATTTATCATCCTGAATCTCCAAGCATGGAAGTTGTTCTTGTCCAACTTATTGCTCATAAGCTGACTCATTCCATCTGCATATGCCATTTCTGCAGCAATTCAGAACAGTGCAAAACACTACAAGCATCACTTCTGCTTGAACACTCACACTATGCCATGACAATTCGATCTCAAAAAAACACAATTTTCGTGTATGTTGCAGTACACATAATTGCTTGAAATTCTAGATCTGGAATACATGAGTGTTTCCAAACATGATGCAAGTTACAATTTTGCAAACTCACCTGGTTTTTTTGTGGGCCCCACCTTTCGGGCTCGAAAAAGAGGTTGAGATGGATCCAAAATAGAAATTTGAAAATTTTGAGGCCTTCTATCTTCACGCCAATTTTTTTAGCAATATGAGGTCATTTGTGAATTGTGCTTTCTCCATGCCTTCTCACGTACTCTTCGTTGTTGGCCTTCTCCACAAGCTCTCTATAGCTACACTGGCTGTGATACCATGTCACGAGGAAGGAGATAAGGAAGAGATCTCACACGCATAGATTGAGGCAAGGAAGAATGATCTTCTTCTTCTTCTATTACATAAAAGGAATGTACAAGAATGACCTAAAAACAACAATACAACAAGTGCAATATATAAAGAATATTACATAAGGGAAAATCCTAATGTCCGCAAATGAGTGAGCTGGCAAGAAAAAAATGTGCCATCACTCTTGATAGATAAATTAAGTAAAGCTCAATGAAGTGTCCCTGAGATATATCAGCATGACCACTATAGATGTAAGAGAAATGAAAAAATGATATGTGTCATCCTAGATCATCACATGTTGAGCTTGATATCGCAACATAGAGTACATGTCACGACATGTACTTGTTTTTTTTTGGGCAGAGTGAATTGTCCTTTGCTACACGATAGCATTGTCGTGTT
>CM035422.1:163668763-163671263 GCA_020310875.1 Ceratopteris richardii
GTGAAGCTACACCATGTTGGTCTTGGTACAGCTCGCTTAACTTTTAGGTTTTGGTTTTCTTTAATTTCTCTTTAGAGAAACTTTAGAAATCCTTTAGGTTAAGCTAATACCATTCCCTTTACGGTACCCGAAAACCTAAAAGTAAGCGTTTACCATTCATTCCCTTAACGGGAAACTTTAGTCGCTAAAGAAGACCGGGTCTTGCGCTAATTCACTGTAGATTCCAAGACCAACATGGTCTTCCCTCTGGGCCTACATGGTTAAGCATAGCACCCAAACCCTTTAGGTTTTCTTTAGCCGTTTCCCTAGTGCTAAAGTTATTGGTGCTTTAGTTTCTTAGGGAAACGGTTCCGGACACTTTAGCACCTATTGGTTTTGGTTTTCTAACGTGCAAAACCAATAGGAAACTTTAGCGTAAAACAAGACCTAACCGGTCGCTTAAGCATTCCCTTCATGGTCTTCCCTTCGTCCGGGCCTCAATGGTCTTCCCTTCAAGCCTTTAGGTATTAGCTTAAGCAAGACAAGACCTTAATGGTCTTCCCTCCGTGCCAACATGGTCTTCCCTCCGGGCCTCTGAAACGAATTATGTGTCGTAGCGTAGGTTTCACGGTCTCGAGCTTTCTTCTCAAGCAGCAGAAACAGCCACTAATATGAGTTTTCATTAGCGTGACAATCAACTTAAAGAAACTTCACGATGACCCAAGCCAATTTGCTCTTATCATCGACCCTGAAAGTGATCAAAAGTCATCTACCTACCATAAAGGACATGGATGACTTGGAACTAAACTTTGTAGTGTCTAGAACTACTAGAGTTCACCCGGAAAGAACAATTCTTGATTTCAAGAAAGCCAGCGGAACAATTGATTTTTAGAAGCTTGAAGAAAAGCTTCGTCTAGGACATTTTGGTTTAGAACTTCCAGAAGGTTGGGGCGATTTCTTATTTCACCTAGCCCTCCCTCTCATGACGGGTTTGGGAGCGGGTGCAATGACACCTGAAATGATGGAGATCACTACGAAACCATTGCTACTGCTTTTAAGGGTCCTAATACTCAATTCGGCTTCGGAGCTGACGACTCCATTTGTCCATTCGCTTTTAGAGCCCAGGAGCTGTATAATATACTGGAGCTTATGCCGAAATTAAGACATGGTGGCCAAAGGCTCTTCAGTAGGATGATTGGCGGTATTCACACCTTAACGACATGGACCCCTGATGAGTCGGAATGAAATTGAATAGAATCACTATGTTAAGAAACTTTAGTCTTTGGATACGAGCTCCACCTTCCAACCTTTACGACGTTTAGGATTTGACAGAGAAAAAAGTCTGGGATGGATGAATGGTGCAATAGTGCTTAGCAAGCGTTAGGCTTGGTATCAAATATATGTATGGAAAAACAGAGTAGTAAATGGTGCAGTCTTTTGACTGAATGCAATCGATGGTTTTGTTTTAGTATATGGAGAAGGGCTCCGCCCATCGCCATTGTTGCTTTAGAGGTGTAATACAGTGAGTGAACACAGGGTATCGTCCCCCGATACCCCCCGAAGAGATGGTCGAGCGGAATCCAGTCTTGAAAACTGGCATGGCACTAAGATGTCATCGAGGGTTCGAATCCCTCTCTCTCCTAAAACTAACTAATATTTGTCACGAACAAAAAAAAACAGTAAAAACCTATGGTGCGTAGCTATTACCGTAAAGGTATTAGGGCTAAAGTTTCCCAAAAACATTTACCTATCGAGCTAAAGAAAACCGTTAAGGCGCTATGCGGGGCTAAAGAAAAGCTAAAGAAAACGCTGTAGCCTTACGATTAAGCTAATACCTTTAGGGGCGAAGCGGTCAACTCCCGTTAGGCGCTAAAGAAGACCAACATGGTCCCGAAGGGTTAATATTACCATGAAGTAAAGGCCCGGAGGGAAGACCATTGAGGCCCGGAGCTTTGACCATGTAGGCGCTAAAGAGACCATGTAGTAAAGAAGGGTTGCTACAGCTACACCATGTTGGTCTTGAGCTAAAGAGCCATGTAGTCAAGAAGCAAAACCATGAAGTCAAGAAGCTTGACCATGTAGAAGGTTTGACCAACATGGTCTTGTCTTGTCTTGTCTTGCGTTAAAGAAGACCATAAAGTAAAGGCCCACCCGGTGGGCGGAGGGAAGACCATGTTGGTCTTGCTTAAGCTATTACCATGTTGGTCTTGCTTAAGTTATTACCATGAAGGGAATGCGCTAAAGCGCGAGCCATTATGGTAATATTAAGCAAAACCATGTAGTAAAGAAGCTTGACCATGTTGGTCTTGTCTTGCTACAGCTAAACCGCTGTAGCTTCACCAACATGGTCTTCCCTCCTACATGGTTTTCTTTAGCCCATGTAGTCAAGAAGCTACACCATGTAGTCAAGAAGCTACACCATGTAGTCAAGAAGCTACACCATGTAGTCAAGAAGGACCAACATGGTCTTGTCTTGTCTTGTCTTGCTACAGCCTTTCCCGTTTAGGTTTTGTTTTCTTTA
>CM035422.1:163686263-163768763 GCA_020310875.1 Ceratopteris richardii
TGAGTTGTATGTTTCTTTAATAGTCTTTGGAGCATCTCCTTATCTTGTACATCTTGATCATGAATTGGAGCAAAGTGATTTTTTACCATACTTTTGTGTATCTTGTGCACTTGTTCTCTTCTCCATGTGTATGTTCTCTTATGTGTGCTACTACTTGTGTATCCTGGCTAACAATACATACATACATACACATACACACATACACACATACATACATACATACCTACAAACATACATGCATGCATGTATGCATACATACATGCATACATACATACATACATACATACATACATACATACATACATGCATGCATGCATGCATACATACATACACACATACATGCACGTGCACACACATACATCCAAACATATAGACACATATACACACACATACATGATACACACACATACATGCATGCACACACATGCATGCATACATACATACCTACATACATGCATACATACACACACACATGCATGCATACATACATACCTACATACATACATACATACATACATACATACATGCATACATACATACATGTGTGTCTGTGCATAGTGCAAATTTTTTAACATGTTGTGTTAAACATTTGCAAGACATTGGTTTTACTTTCTACAATATTTTTGGTTGTCATTTTATCGTGTGCCTACCCTGACTGAAGTTTGTTTTGGCAGCAACACACCACTGCTGAGATTCACTAGACCTTTAAGTTTGCACCAAGACAATGATTGCCCTTTTCTAATTACATGGCACCATCAAACTACTAAGGATTTTTGGAGCATCTGAGTTCATTAGAGTACATGAGAAAAAACGGGTGCTGATTAAAGGTCAAGTATCATAAAATATAAAGTCAATATCGAAGAAGATATTTGGCTCACTTCTCTAAATCAGAAGAAGAGGCTCAAGATGCGACAAGAAATAAAGTAAAGCAAATGAAAAGTTAGCATGCGAGATGAAGATAAAATAAAAGAAAGCTGTTACTGGTGAAGACAATGTGTCTCTCTACAAACGACGGATTAGAGGAAATATAAATAAAGAAATCCTTACACCTAATTTGATACTGCAGACCCGCGGATTAGCCAATTGATTAGTCTATCCATCTAATTACGCAGTGGAGAAAGACCCACCATGTAAGCATGCTCCATGATCCCGCCAACATATAGGTGCCCCCAATGATCCTGGTTCAAGCGACATCCCCTTTCAACTACTCAGGCAAGGGTCGGATCTCTCTACTAACCCAGGTTGACTTGAACGGATAAACTAGACATCAGAATGGGTTACATGGTGAGAATGTTACCACTTTGCTAATCATTCGAGACTTTTCTATGCGTTGGATGATAGAATCAGCAAAAAAGTGCAGAAATAGCCTACCAATTAGGTTTTATGTGTAGCTCTAGAACATTAAGACATTTCAATCATTTTAAAATCAAGTATTAGTTGACGACGTCGTTTGATTTACTGAGACAATACGTCAGGCAGCGTTCTCAACAATATTCATCCAACCACAAATAATAGATCATGGATTCTCACATGCCTACTCATTTCATCCCTAATGCTTCCCAGTAAAGGGAAAACCTGAATAATCGTTAATACAGTGTCATTTCCATGGAAGCGTCGGGCAACGGATAACAAGCAGCCAGAGAAATGATGGAAAAGCACCGAACGTAAGCGCCACCACCACCACCACCTTTGTAACGAAGCAAATGTTAAGTAATTTGTTCAAAGGCTGAGGAGTCGAGGACGTTGTCTAATAACTCTCTTTAATGAAGGCAACTTGGCACAATGAGAACAAGAATTTGCTAATGAAATGATATGTATCCAACAAAAGTTTGAATACCTCGTAGATGGATTGACCTAACTGAAAAGCTTGAAGTTCTAGGATGTATTGGCTGATCTATTCAAGAAATCATGAAAATCTAAATTTGAGTTGTTTGTGAATTTTGATGTATGGCACAAAGATTTCTAAATGTGAGTATTGTGTTTTTTTAAAGCAATTCAACCAACATTAGTCAATGGACTAACGCAAAATGATTAGTGAATATGTATTGCAGTAGTAGATTGTAATTTACTTTGCATTATTTGTTATTCGATAATTCGATTATTCATGAATAATTACAAAATTTTACGATAGATCCTTATTATTCGATCGAATTATTCGTTACTACATCAGCTTATTCAAATCACTTCAAATTATTTTTGTATAGGAATTTCAAGTCTTTTTAATCGAAAAGTTTTTCGATCAGAAGGTTTGATAGAAACATTTTTTAATAAATAGTGACCCGCATTGTATTATCATGAGAATACCTTGTTTTTTGTGAACTCACAATGTTGTACGAAAAACAAGGTATAAACTCTATTTAAAAAATTAAAATTTTTAGGATTATAAAAATGAAAAAGATATAAATTTTAGAGTTAAATATTTAGAAAAATATAAAACAAATAAGATGAATAATGAATACTTAAAATTTTATGTTTATTTAGAATTAATAATTTTAATTAAAAAATATAATATTGTTTTAAGATTAAGAATTAAATTATTTTAGGATTTTTAAAACTTAGATACTAGTGTGATTGTCTGAATCATAAATTGATTCTTACTTTACAATAGTGTTGAGATGTTTTAGCATTAAGTATATTTGAATCGATTTCTATGTGTATGAATGGATTTATATGTGTGTGTATGATTGTGAGTTAAAAAATATTATGATTGTCTAACTCAACATTGATTCTTACTTCACATTAGTATGTGTATATGTGTGTGTATGTATACGTGTGTATGCATGTGTATGATTGTGAGTTAAAAACTATTGTGATTGTGTGATTCAATATTGTATGTTACATCACAATAGTATGTGTATGTGTGTGTATGTATTTATGTGAATGTGTGTGATTTTAAAACTATTATGTTTACCTGAGTAAGCATTGATTCATACTTCACAATAGTATGTGTATGTGTATGATTTTGATTTAAGAATTATTGAAATTGTTTGATTGAACATTGATTCTTACTTCTCAATAGTATATGTATGTGTGTGTATGCATGTGTATGACTGTGATTTGTAACTATTGTGATTGTCTCACTCGGCATTGATGTTTATGTCACAATAGTATGTGTATGTAATGCTCCACAATCACAAACTCTCCTCAATCACAATCTTCCAATCACTCAGGAAAACTAGAAGAAAGAAAAGGAACTTGCACAAGATAGAAGAAATCTGATGTAGCAGAGTGGACAAGAGAAAAAAAAGATCGGATATTATAGAATTGAATCAATTGAATACAATAGCGTTGTTGCATAATAGCTTCCTAATGAAGCCTCTACCTCTCGACCACCTCCGAGCTATCTCAATCTCATTTACACTCGCATTTGCAATCACACTCTCACTCAAAATCTCACTCTCAATCACAATCACAAGGTAATTCTTTTATTTTTGGCCTCCTCTTGCACGATGAAGCAAACTTCCCAAAAAAAAGATGATTGTCCCTCCTCAAGGCAAGTGCACGATCCACCAAATTTAGCAAAAGTTGCACCACCTATGTTGCATGTCAAACTTCTACAAAAGCATGCACTTTAGCAGTCAGCTAACTTGTTTGGCTCTATGAGTTGGAAAAATTGGCACTTTTCTTGGCCCTGTACCTCAAAAATAGTGTGAAATTGACATGCATGAGAACACATATGCATCAAAAGTGCGGATTCAAATAATAGTAGAGAGGCCCACTTTTTTTAAGAGTTGTAAAAATGGACACTTTTTTAGGCCATATAACTCAAAAATAGAGCGGAATTCGAAGATGCTTATAAGATGCAAAAAGGTTCATCTCTTCAATTTGCACAATAATATTAGAGATGTTTTGGGTCCAAATTTGCCTCCAAATATCAGTTTTCATCCCTACAATTTAGAAATTCTAGACAGAAAATAATCAAGTCATTATCTTACAATGAACTAATTCTAGAACCCAAAACAAGGTACTTCAAACATGATTCACAAAATTTTCAAATAGACACTTTTACTCCCCTATGTGTGCTTTACCTTTCTCTCATACAACATTGTTCCTGATTCTTTCATTTTCCCTTTCAATTTTCAACGAGAAAACATGATGCAAATGAGGTTTAGAGAGAGAATATGAATTACACAATGTATAACAAAAAGTTCAAATTGAGTTATTTCACTATCAAAAGGCCTACTACAATTCTTCCCCCTTCTAAAAATGATGTCCTTAGAGTTGGAAAGAAAGATGTGCTGAAAATTCATCTAAGTTACCATGTCATCTATTTGAAATTCAAGTGGTACTCTCTTCAAATCATAGAATTTCTTTTATCTTTTCTCAGCTTCTTTATGTGCTACTTAATTTTTCCAAGTTCTTCATCCATCTTCTCAAGCATTTCTTTAGGTACTTCTACTTTATTTGAAAACTCAAAAAAGAAGATGGGGTCAAACATTTAGAACCATACATAGCCTCAAACAAAGTCATTTTTATAGATGCATGCCATGCACTATTGTATGCCAATTGGACTAAGGGAAAATATTCACTCCAATTATCTTGCTTTTCATTCACATACTTATGCAACATATCTTCAAGTGCTTGATTAACCCTCTCGTCTTCCACATCAGTATGTGGATGGAAAGTTGTACTCATACGAAGTTGAGTGCCAATCAATTTAAATGCTGCTTTCTAGAAGTTTGATGTGAACCTAGAGTCTCTGTCAAAAATAAGGTTTTCCGGCATTCCATGCACTAAAAAAAATTATTTTACAAACAATTCGGCAACATTCAATGCCGTATATAATTTCATAGGAAAGAAATGTGCCATCTTGGTAAGTCGATTAACTACCACAAATATGGTATCATGTTTACTTCTCCAATTAGGCAATTTAGTGATGAATTCCATAGAGATAGACTCCCACTTCTAATTTGGAACATCCAAAGTATAAAGATCCATTCTATAATGAAAGCTGCCTTTATACATCGATCCCCTATTTGCATGTAGAAAACTCAAGATAGGTGCATAAAAAGAACTGTATTTCAATTCTTCTTGAATTTGATTGAGAATAATAATTTATTACAAAAAGGAGGCTACATAAAAGTTTTCAATTCAATGCATCAACGAGCTTATTTTCCTTGATAGACAAATACTTACTGTCAAAATCATACTCACTTAATAATTCAATCAATTGTGTTTCCTTAGTGTTAAGCAATGGTTGTGTGAAAATGTATTTTAGACTCTGATGATCTATTTTCACTACAACATATGAGCCTTATACCGGCCCTTATACTGGTGCAAATACATATGGGGGGTTTGGCCACGAGATCAGTATAAGTGTTGATATGATAACGCTGATATAAGCGTTGGTATGGGTAAACCAATATATGTGTCGATATGTATTAAATACCAATGGTATAAGCATCGGTATAGGCATTGGTATTTTCCCATCAATATACATATCGGTATTGACTTGTAGGACTGATGATATAAATATCGATATGGATATCGATATAAGCATCAGTATGTCCCTAAGCAAAATCATCGGTATGGCCATCGGCATACTGATGGTATACCAGCGACCATATCTACGATTTTTTTTTTTGGGTAGAGTCTAGTGTCTCTTGATGCAGCAACACGACAATGCTATCATGTAGCAAAGGACAATTCACTCTGCCCAAAAAAAAAAGTACATGTCGTGACATGTACTCTATGTTGCGATATCAAGCTCAACATGCGATGATCTAGGATGACACATATCATTTTTTCATTTCTCTTACATCTATAGTGGTCATGCTGATATATCTCAAGGACACTTCATTGAGCTTTACTTAATTTATCTATCAAGAGTGATGGCACATTTGTTTCTTGCCAGCTCACTCATTTGCGGACATTAGGATTTTCCCTTATGTAATATTCTTTATATATTGCACTTGTTGTATTGTTGTTTTTAGGTCGTTCTTGTACATTCCTTTTATGTAATAGAAGAAGAAGAAGAAGAAGATCATTCTTCCTTGCCTCAATCTATGCGTGTGAGATCTCTTCCTTATGTCCTTCCTCGTGACATGGTATCACAGCCAGTGTAGCTATAGAGAGCTTGTGGAGAAGGCCAACAACAAAGAGTACGTGAGAAGGCATGGAGAAAGCACAATTCACAAATGACCTCATATTGCTACAAAAATTGGCGTGAAGATAGAAGGCCTCAAAATTTTCAAATTTCTATTTTGGATCCATCTCAACCTCTTTTTGAGCCCGAAAGGTGGGGCCCACAAAAAGACCAGGTCAGTTCGCAAAATTGTAACTTGCATCATGTTTGGAAACACTCATGTATTCCAGATCTAGAATTTCAAGCAATTATGTGTACTGCAACATACACAAAAATTGTGTTTTTCTGAGATCGAATTGTCATGTCATAGTATGAGTGTTCAAGCAGAAGTGATGCTTGTAGTGTTTTGCATTGTTCTGAATTGCTACAGAAATGGCATATGTAGATGGAATGAGTCAGCTTATGAGCAATAAGTTGGACAAGAACAATTTCCATGCTTGGAGATTCAGGATGATAAATTTCCTGATAGGAAAATCCTACTGGAAGTACATCGATGGAGAGAACGAAAAACACTCTGTAGTTACGAGAGAGGAATCGGACCATAGACACAATTAAGAGCGTATGAAGAATGGAATCAAGGAGCACGAAAGGTAATGTATTGGCTATCTTTTAGCATACAGGATAGCATGATTGGACACATATAGGATGCCAAGACTTCGAAAGAGGCTTGGAACAATTTGGTAACATTGTATGAGACCAATACAAAGGCATGGAGACTGCAACTCAAGAACAAGCTGCATACGTTGGAGAAAAAGGGCATGTTGGTAAGTGACTACACCCTAAAAATCAAAAGCATATGTGAGTCACTTGCATCTATTCGCATGAATGTAGATGATGATGATAAGGTAGAAGTGTGCCTTTTTTGTTTAGGATCTTCATCTAAGTAGTTCAGAACTTCTGTATAGACCAAGGAAAATATCCCGAACTTTGCTTACCTGGTATCCATGTTGATTATTGAAGAAAAGAATCTTGGTGAGGACTCAAACTCCCAAGGAAAATCTAGTTCTGAGCGGGTATTCTACTTTGGCAGAGGAAGATGCAAAGGTAGAGGTTTCGGAAGTGGAAGAGGAAATAGTAACCAAGACCAAGGTCAACATCAGAATCATGTAAGAGGTAGAGGACAGTTTCGAGGCAGGGAGAGTCAAAGAGGCCACAGAAATTTCCAAAGAAATGATTCAAGTAATGACAGTAAAGGATGTTGGAATTGTGGTAAACTTGGACATTTTGAACGTGATTCCAGGTTGAAGAATCAAAATAATAGAAGGTAGCAAAACAACTATGCATCCATAAGTGTAGATGATTCTGAGAAGTTGTTCATGATTTAACATCATATGATGAATATGATGTCTGATGATGCTTCAAAGTCGAATGATAGTGTCTGGTATGTTGATTTAGGTGCTTCAAATCACATGACCAATCATGCAAAATCGTTTAGTACTTTGCAAAAATTGCCAGTTCTTGTATATGTTGAAATAGGTGATGGCACATCACATCCTATCAAGCATACAAGAAACATAGCACTGTCTATGGAGGACACGAAGGTAAAACATCTTGCTGATGTGCTACACATTCCAAATATAACAAAGAATCTAGTTTCTGTTGGAAAAATGGTTGACCAGGGATTACAAGTTAGGTTCAATGTTGATGGAGCTAGATTATGGATTTGTATAGTTCACAAGGTAGTTAAGTTAAACTATTACTTGTGATTACACCCAAGGTTGGGAAGACCTAGAGTGGTATGAGGGCAATCTATCATTTAGTCTTAGATGGGTTTGGAATCATTTGTTATGGGACTTTGTTCTATATTTCAGAGGATTCTATGGTTTATTATCTCCATTATTATATGTTCAAGCCTATAAGCTTGACACATTGCACTCGTTTTTCATACTATTACTCCATAGAGGATACATCATATGGACTTAGGTCATTTTGGTGATGCTATATGTTATGGGAGTGATAGTTTGAAACTTGAGTCTACATGGGAGATAGTAGGCACCACTCGGACACTTTCCCACCTTTGAGATGATCTCATATGAGACTTCTTAAGGGGAAGGATATGGGGAAACAACACACAGAGATGACCATGTACATAGAGTACATGGGGTTCAAGGGAGTCCGAGCACTTTCTTCTACCACTACGGACATTTCATTTATATTTTGGAGGACGAAAATATTTTTAAGGGGAAGGAAATGTCACGTGATATTATTATGGGTAGAGGGATAAAAGGGAGAGTCTTTATTTTAGAGAAGTAATCTCATTAGCGGAAGAAGGCTTGGGCGTGGTTGAGCAGTACGGATACAAGCATCTCTGTGTGTCTTCATGGCGACAACATCATGGAGACAAAGGAACAACTACGCGGAGGCAAGAAGAATTCGTAACCTTATAGTTCCTCATTCCCAAAGATGGTTCTAAAAAATTGCAGCTTGTTCATAGTGATGTTTATGTTCCTATGTTTGGGAACTATCTTTACTTCGTGACTTTCATCGATGATATTTCCAAGCATGCATGGGTATATCCATTGAAAGCATAGTTTGAAGTGTTTATGTGCTTCAAAGAGTTTCTACTTTTGGCTGAAAATTTGTTAGCATGTAAAATGGGAACCTTTTGTTCTGATCAAGGGGGGAATATATGTCTTCTGATCTCAATGCATTTATGCCTGAACGTAGGATAAGACATCATTATACAGTGTCGTATACACCGCAACAAATGGAGATGGCAAGGTGTACGATCAAGAGTTAGGCTTTACCACATAGTTTCTAGCTTGAGGCTCTTATGTGTGCAGTATATGTACTTAACATGTGTCCCACTAAAGCATTGCAATATATCACTCCATATGAGGCTTGGCATGGTCCTAAGCCATCTGTTGCTCACTTGCATGTTTTTGGGTGTCTAGCATATGCATTAGTGCATGAACAACAATGCAAGAAATTGGATGATAAAGCAGTGAAATGTATTTTTGTTGGGTGCAGTTCTCAAAGCAAAGGCTATCGCCTCTATCATTCACAGACTAAACACATTTTGGTTGGCCATGATGTTATTTTTGTGGAAGATTCTATTCAATCATTACTTTCATGTACTAAGGAGACATCCATTAGCTCCAAAAACATTGACACTTTGATGCCTCTTTTTACAGGTGGACAGTCTAGTGTTGGTCCTAATGAGGCAACTTCTTAGCCTTTTTAGGTTTCATGTGATGATGTAGATCATTCCATTTTTTATGTAGAATTACATGGTGCACTTGTTGATGAGAGAGTTGATATTGAGGGGGCAAAAACTATGCCAAAATGGCTGGTGCAATTTTTGTGTGATAGCAAATTAGATGTACCTCTTTCATATTATACTCGTTCAAGCTCTCATAGTGCTTCTTTTGCATCAGACTGCTATGATATGGCTGCCTTGAGTCTTTGTGATGAGAATGAGTGAGTTTCGTTTGATGAAGCATAAATTTTAGAAAATTGGATGGCTACTATGCAACAAAACATGATATTTCCCAAGACAATAAGAGCATAGATCTACTCCTGAACCGAGAGACCGATGAAGCCTTTTGGAGGTATAGATCCGATCAGCCAAATGAGGTAGGAACAATCATGATATATGAGTTCAAAGATCCTGATAGCCCAGGCAGAGTGACCTACTTAGATCATGCTTCAGAGAGGATCTTTGTGGTTACAAAAAATTATAGGCATGCTTACACTTGGAAAGGTGAATTTATTTTCCCCCAACCAAGATCGAATGTGTCCTTTGGTCACCTAGGAGCTGGAACGTCCCAAGCTCACGGAGCTCAAAGAGACAGACATAGAGATAGACCGGAGGTAAGCTTTACCAACCCAATGGGAAGAGAAAGAACGAGAACGGAGACAAATAGAGTGGAACCTGAGGGATTTAGAGTCCCAAGGAACCATAGGAATGCGGATGAATTCCCTCTACCAAGACCTAGAGAGCACACGAGGACCTTGAGACCTACACAGCTGGTTAAGTCCATGAAGAACTATTTTGATGGCACAGGAGACCCATATGACCATGTGGAGGTGACCATATGGCGAATGTATGTCCCATTATGGCTCAACCTCAAGTAAATCCTAGTAGCCAATACTGCACCATAGAACGGAGATATACTAATCACACTGTGCAAGATTGCCCATAGAATAAGCAAGTAGTTAGGCAAACCTACCCTCAACCTTATCCTCAACAAGGAAGATACCAGAACCAGTACCCACCATAGTAGTATGCTAGGCCTCAACAAACCTACCAACCACAATACCAAAACCAACAAAGGCCTCAGCCTCTATTAGCACAACAGCCCCCGGCCCTAGCGAATGTAATTCCGGTAAAATGTGCAGCTGCAGAAGAGAATTTGAATAGAGCTATAGTGCCAGTAACACCATTGCTTTCAGAAAGTGATCCTAGTGACCATAGCTTTGATTCTACACATATTGATAGTCCCGAGGCTTACTACATGCAATCTCCTGAACATGGTGAGTCATACTATAGTGAAGAACCAAGTCAACCTAGTTGGGAGCCAGAGTACACAAATGTAATGTACACAAACCCTATTTCTAGACCCCAACCTAGGCAGGTAAGAACCCCATTCCCTAGAGGACCATGCTACAGATGTCAGGGAGATCACCTCATTCGTGATTGCCCCTTACCTCCACCTACACAACCCCAGTCAGTGACAATTCAAGGCTTTTGCCAAGATTGTGGAAAGGAGCATCTCTTATGAGATTGTCCAAAGAACCCCAATAATATGCCAAAAATTACTCCTATCAATGTTATTGGGTTAGTAGTAGACTCCACGGGAAGTGTGACGTCCACTGCACCAGTACAGGTAGTCACTAGAGCTCAAGCCCTGCAGCAGAACCAAAGTTTAGGCTAGGAAAAATGTGTTGAGGCTAGCGAAACTGAGAGCGTAACCAAGAAGAGGACTAGAGCCTGGAAAGATAGGAGAGAAAGGATGAAGAGGCAATGGGCAAAGAAGTTGAGTGAACTCGAGGAAAGCCTAAGAGAAACAAAAGCCAGGATAATTGAACTTACGTCTCAAACTCCCTCGCACACTACACCACCACCACCATTCCCATCTCCATCCGATCCAACCCCTTCCAACCCGCTTCATACGACCCCACCACCCCCTAGAGTAGGATCAATCCTAGCAGATCCCACTCCCGAGGACCTTAATATGATGCTAAAGGCATATCAGGCCAGAATCCAAGAAGGGCCAAACGTAAACGATCATGAAAAATGTTACCCTAGAGCGGAACTAGAGCTTGAACGAACCAAAATATGTGCCAAAATGGTGGAACTAGCTCAAACCATGTTCGAAGCCAGTCGCCTCTTTAACATCTCTAGCTCAGCTAAGACACAGTTGCACTTTGAAGGACTGTTAGAAAGAATAGAGAGGCTAATTGCACAATCAGAGAAGGAACCCGCCTCTTGGGATAAGGGCAAGGCAAGTGAGAGAGTGAGCCTACCTGCCCAGGAAACCTATGTGCCTAACTCCACGGAGCCAGACACCTCTTCTTCTATGAATCGGTTCACCCCAGAATTCCTACGAGAGATTCAAGAAGATAAATGGGCTAAAGAAAGTGAAGTCCCTCCTCCCATCGAACTTGTGGATGATGCACATGATCAATTCCCGCAAGATATCCCATCCATTTATGGAGAGCAGGAGAGCGCACAATCTCAAGAGAGATTAGACTTCGAGTCTAATTCTTTACAAGAACTACCCCATTTCACAGGCCCATGGGAGACAAGGTCCACGTGTATGAGAGCACCCACAGTCATGGTAAGAAACGAAGACTCAGTTATACCTAGGAATACGGAGGTAGTGAAGAACACCAAAGTGCAGTGCAATCTCACTTTAGAAGAGCTACTCAAAGTTAGGCCAAAACTGTGGAAGCATGTAGCCAAACAGGTACCAGAGATAGCCAAACCTCGTTCCCAGGTAGGTTCTCATAGGACAGTGCCAGAAATTCCTCTAGACAAGATAGGAGATATGAGTGAAGGCGAAGAAGGAAACACCTATCTTCCCATCACCCATCAAGGATACACAACCAAGGCGATTCTCGACTCTAGTGCAGGAGTTGCAATTGCTACCACTTCTCTATGGAAGCGTTGGGGCAAGCCAGCACTCAAGCCAATGAGGATGAAATTGCAGATGGTTGATGGTCACATAGAGAGGCCTTTAGGACTACTTGAAGGAATAACTCTCACCACTTGTGGTGTAGAGTTTGAGCACACATTTGCTATCTGTGACTTTAGCAAGAATCATGCCTATGAGATGATTTTGGGAAGACCATTTATGCGACAGTTGCAGGTGGTGCAGGATTGGGGAACCAACTCCTTGTACTTGCAACACTTGGGTGTTACGACCAAAGTGAATCTCAAAGATTACTCTCATAGAGATGTCCCTCCTATCCAATGGAACCCCATCCATAGAGCCAAAGATGATACGGAGTTTATGCATTCCATAGGATCAGGATCCTCATGGATGCATGAAGACACCCACTTATGGATGTGCAAAGTAGCAGTAGAAGAAGAGAAAAAAGAAAAATCCAGAGAGGTAGGTGCGAAGGAAACACTTAGATCAATTCAAGACCCAGCCTATGCACCTGTAGTATTTCCGGACGAAGATTTTGAACCTCACGGCTGGGCAGAAATTTTAGCAACAATGGATGTAGCCATCAATGAAGAACAATGGACACCTCACTGTGACGAGGATGGCTATGACATTTCAGTCTTCTCCATAGAGCCAATCATGGGAGAGGCAGTTCTAGAAGAATGCGAACCTAGCCTTGATGCATTTGAGGATGCAAGCGACTCCGATTTAGAGTCAATCCTTATGGACCCACCTTTTGCATCAGAGGAAGAATACTTCTATGAAGTAGAATTCCAACCCCACAGACACGAAGAGCATGCAAATGATGTAAGGTTAGCCACACAAGTGACACCTAAGGATGAAGGAAAGAAAAGAAAGAAGAGAGAAGTCACACCAGAAGAGGAAGAATCTTTGTTTGAGGTCCCTGAAAACTTTAAAAAGTATGAGATAGACGACAGAAGAGTCATGGTAAGGATGCCAAGACGTGAGGCACAATCAAGAGAGGCCTATGATAACAAAGAAACCACCAAGAGAATAGTGGTAGCCCTAGAAGAAGGAGAGGAGAGATGCCCGTACATAGGCCATGACCTAACAGAGGAAGAAGAGCATGCATTAATAGCCTTGCTAAGAGAATACAGAGATGTATTCGCTTGGAGTTACAAGGACCTGAAAGGTGTAGACCCTGACATATGCTCTCACACAATCCCCATGACCTCAGATGCTAAACCTTCTAAGCAAAAGCCATACACATATAACAATAATTATGCTACTAAGATAAAAGAGGAGATAGATAGACTGGTAGAAGCTGGATTCATCTATGAAATTGAGCACACTGAGTGGGTATCCCCCATTGTAGTGGTGCCCAAGAAAAATGGAAAGCTACGTGTGTGCATTAACTTGAAGAAGGTTAATGCAGCCACTATCCGAGATAATTATCCACTTCCCATCACGGAGCATCTACTAGAAAGAGTAGCAGGCAAGGAAGTGTACAGCTTTCTTGATGGATTTTCAGGCTACAATCAAGTAGCCATTGCTCCAGAAGATCAGCATAAGACTGCTTTTGCCACAGAGTGGGGCATATTTTCCTTTAGAGTAATGCCATTTGGGCTTACCAATGCTCCTGCAACCTTCCAAAGATTGATGTGTCACGTGTTTAAAGAGTTCTTGAGGAAGAATTTAGAGGTCTATGTTGATGATCTCTGCGCTCATTCCAGCATTAGACAAACACATATACCGGAGCTCAGGCAAATCTTTGACAAATGTAGAGAATATCAAGTCTGCCTGAACCCAGAAAAGTGTGTTTTCATGGTCAGGCAAGGCAAGATTCTAGGACACATAGTGTCAAAGAATGGCATATCCACTGATGAAGAGAAAGTGAGAGCCATAGCGGAGCTACCTAGGCCAAAGAATGTCAAGGAAGTACAAGCTTTCATGGGGCATTGTGGTTATTATCGACGGTTTATACACATGTATGCCATCATAGCAAAGCCTCTGTATGGACTTTTGACTAATTTTGAGTGGACTGATGAATGTGAGAATTCCTTCAATGAGCTTAAACGGCGACTGTGTTCTGCACCAATCTTGACCACACCAGATTGGAATAAGCCCTTCCATGTTCATGTGGATGCATCCAATTATGCTATTGGGTGTGTACTCGCACAACCCACTAGTGAAGGTAACATAGATCTTCCATTGCCTATGCTAGTAGACAGTTGAATGCAGCCGAACGAAATTATACAACCACTGAAAGAGAAGGATTAGGCATGGTATATGCAGTTAAAATGTTTAGACACTATTTTCTTGCAAATAAGTTTAAATTTTTTACTGATCATCAAGCACTATTGTATTTGGTAAACAAGCCATGCAATACAGGTAGATTAGTAAGATGGTTTCTCTTGCTAATGGAATACGACTTCGAAGTTGTGGTGAGGAAAGGGAAGACTAACTTGAGAGCAGACCACCTCTCTAGGCTCACATCTGGAGAAGCACCACAAGGAGTATCAGATGACCTTCCTGATGCTTACTTGTTTAATTTGGAAGTTATACCTCAGTGGGCTAAGCCATTAGTGCCAGTATTGCCATACCGGCCTAACCACCCAGTCACAAACACTCACGATAGGGAGATAGTAAAACCCCAGAAGTACCACTTCATGGCAGGAAGTATGTACAAGCACACAGATCAAGGGATCCTAGCTTGTTGTGTGGAAGAAGACGAGTACGCTAAATGGTTGCAATTAGCACATGTAGGTGCATTAGAGCAACACTACTCAAAGCAACGAACCCTACAGACACTAAGGAGACTCGGAGTGCATTGGCCGACTATGGAAGCTGATGTCCAAAAGTTGTGCAAGGAATGCCCAATTTGTTGCACTAAACCACCTGTGGAGCATGCCACTCTTTATCAAGTGTCCATAGTACCAGATTGGAGTGAACCATTAGTAGATTTCCTGAGGACGAGAACATTCCCTCAAGATATGACATTGGCTAGACAAAGAAGTCTAGAGCAAGAAGCCCTAGATTACTCACTCATTGGTGATAATCTATACAAGTGTGGTAAAGATGGCTACCTGAGACTATGTGTCCATGAGAGTGAATATCTCAAGATCTTGGAAACTGCTCACCAAGGTGTAGAAGGAGGACATTTTGGACCAGATCGGGTGATCAAAGCTATATTGTTTGCAGGCTTATGGTGGCCTACCCTTCACATGGATGCACATACCTATGTGAAGAGATGTGATGTTTGTCAGCGAACTCAGTATCCTATACGCAAAGATGAGATGCCTCTGAAACCTATGATGGGTGGACGTGCATTCTCTAAATGGGGAATAGACTTTGTTGGTCTGATTAATCCCCCAGCTAAGGTTTCCCATGTAGAGTATATCATTGTTGCCACAGACTATCTAACCAAGTGGGTAGAAGTAAAAGCTACGACAAAGAATGATGCTCAGACGACTGCTAAGTTCTTATTTGAGAATGTGTTCACTAGATACGGGCTACCGATAGAGATAGTAAGTGATAGAGGCACTCACTTCTTGAATGAAGTTATTGAAAATCTGCTCCAAGAATTCTTGGTAGTTCATAAGAAGTCTGCCCCCTATCACCCACAAGCTAATGGACAAGCCAAAAGCACAAACAAGATCCTGTGCAATGTGTTGACCAAACTAGTGAATAATAAACGCTTTGATTGGGACAAACAACTACACCATGCTGTTTGGGCATACCGAGTTGCCTATAAAACGGTACTCCAAGCCACCCCCTTTCAGATGGTATTTGGCCAAAATGCAGTGCTACCATTGGACTTCTTGATACCTACATTAAAAGTAGCACAAGATCATGAATGGACGGGTCATGAACTCTCCTCTAGACTCTTTGACCTTGAACGATTAGGAGAAACAAGACTGAGAGCTGCCACAGGAATATATGCAACTAAGAAACGACAGAAGGCATACTTTGATGCCCATGTGAAGGATAAAGGCTTGAAGGCCAGAGACTTAGTGTTGGTGTATACTCTAAAACAACATGCAAGAAAGCTCGAAAAGAGAGGTTATGGACCTATGATCATAAATAGGATCTCGACTAGTGGAGCCGTACAACTAGCCACCTTAGAAGGCGATATTCTCCCTAGCTACATAAGCGGGTGCAGAGTCAAGTTATATCAGGAACCTCTGATTGAAGAGATGCTAAATCGACTCAACATTGCCAAGAGACGCAAAGAGGAAGAAAAGCGAATTCGAGAAGAAGCTCAAGCAGAAGCTTAAGAACGCATCACAAGGATGAAGTTGAGACGGCAGGGTAGAGATCAGCCTAGGACAGATGACTATGCAGCTCAAGGATATCATGTGGCCATGTGTGAAGTTTCAGGTATTAGCCATCATAGGATAGTTGACCGACGTCCTTTTGTAACCTTAGAGATAGGACAAGGAATAAGTGCAAAAACTGTAAGAGCCTTGATTGACTCAGGTGCAGCCACTAGTGCTGTTAAATTTTCTTACTGTCAAAAGTTGAAATTAACTGTCAATCCTATAGAAGCATATCTCATAGGATTAGGAGGTGTGAAAACCCCTTGCATGGGCGAGGTGGAACTTCCCCTCTACCTTCAAGACGAAGTAATGACAGTTAAAGTGCTAGTGTGTCAAGATGAGGACCTCACAGAGCCTCTTGTCTTGGGTCAATACTGGATCTATGATCATGCAGTCAACCTAAACCTAAAAAGTGGACTTCTTCAGGTATGGGTAAATCAGATTCAAATTACAGTGGAGTTAGATAATGGAGCACTCAAGGAACTAGGAAAGGCACAGACTCTTGGTCCTTCCAGGGGTACACATGAAGCTGACAATGCTATTCTTGTCCAAAACTATGTGATGCAGAAGGATGATCGTCTCAACAAGCATAAGGGTACAACGGAACTCCCTTCTTTTCCAAAAGCCACACGGATGCAGCAACCAAAGGCGGATCAAATGCAAAAAAAGCAGCCGACTTATGCTCGAGGCACAAAGAAAATACGAAGCACGGCGTCCCAACCACCAAAACAAGTGTGGGTGCGGAAAGGCGAGCATCTTATTATGATCAAGCCACCACAAGTGGCTCAACTTCCTATTAGTGCTCAACAACACGACACTAATAAGAAGTCGTCCAAAACTTCTTCGGTGAAAGTGAGGTTTATCTGGGTACCCAAGAAGTCGATGAGGGCCAGCCCACAATCACGAAAAATTTGGGTGCCTAAGGCTTGCTTGCGGGCTCAAATAGCTACACCGAAACCACACCCTACACAACATGGTTCGCTCACTCGAACATCGGATAACCATTCTTATACATCACTCACAAACACATACTCTCCCAGGAGCACACGTAGATTCACTTGTCAATGGGTCCTTAAAAAGCCTCATTTCCAAGTAGACACTCCTGAAAAGCTCTCTAGAGTATCCACAAAATCAAGACCAACAGCAAATCAGTTTGTTTGGAAGCCCAAAACGTGTAATAAACCCCCCGACCCTGATTTGTGAATTCATATACACTTACTCACTACGTCACTCATACACCGCATCTTTCCATTTAGCTCTTAGGAATATCCATTCACTAATTACACACACTATCCTCAAGCACTTATTGACCTACTAACCTCGCACTAAAATCATGTTAATATTGTAATGGGGACGCATGAACGCCTGGTGTCCATTTGCAATGTTGACATTCATTTGTCTATTCTCACAGAACTCGTGACCAATCTCTTCACCATGGCTGAGGCAGGAACTAGCTCCCAGGCAGGCACCAGCCCTCAAGTCGCGGACATTGAAAGTCTTCCCATTGAAGAGGAATTGAAGGAATGCCTAGTGGCATTGAGGGCATTACATGCCATACCGATTCAGAATCCTCCACAGGGGCACACAATGCCGGTCAGCAAAAACTCACATTGGTTCAGTGATGTGGCGAGACCTCTGGGTGAAGGCTCTTACATGTGGGAGGCCGAGATAGAGTTCAACGGGCGCTGGGGCACATATCATTTTTTCACTAGGGAATTTGAGAGGCTTCAAAATGATGAAGGTCTGAAACCCATCTGGAAGAAGGCAGGACTATACGACTACTTCAAGGCTCAGTTACCCAAACCAGACTTTGTACGGTGTTCCTACTTAATTAGCACCCTCACTCCGAGCAAAGAGAAAAAGAGCTACAGCACCTTTGTCCTCCCATCCCTCACAAGGGGCAATGAGCTGAAGCGGTTCAGATTGACGAACAACTTGGTGAGGGAAGCACTCGACATGAAAGGTATGCACATTCCTACGGAGAAAGAGACTATGGTCCCCGACAATATGAAGAACAGGAACTTGACTAAGCTCAAAGACATGGTGGCAATGACACCCACAATCACCATTCATTTGCGAATGGTCATGCAACATTTCGCGTTCCCAGCTCAAGAGCGGTTCACAATGCCACCCAAGAAAATATGGTTCAATCTATACTTAGCAGATGACTTCAATTTGACGATCAACATGCCTCATTGGATTATCGACCAAATCCACTTGGCACATCAACAGTGGTATAAAAAGAAAAAGTCGGTACTGTATGGATGCTGTGCCCTCACCAGGATTGTGTATAGATGTTTGGCTTATGATGTGCCAGTTCAGAGGGCATTGATTTGGACCAGGGTACAAGAATTTCAACATAGACTATCAACCACAGGGCCTCCACCAAAGAAAATGAGAGGCGCAGTTCAGATGCGTTGTGCACAATCCCACGGTGCAACACTGACACCAGAGACTAATCCACGACTTCCAAGGCGTGTACAACCCTTCACTATCAGATTACCCAGACACAGCACTGATGGACCGAATCCGGTGTTTCCACCTGTACCAACCGACCTAGAGTTTCCTCACGGATTCACTTTAGAAGACCTAACTGATGAGGAGGTAGCCAGAATAATCGAGGCTGTTAATGCGGAAGTCGAGGCAGAGCAAGCTAGTGGGCAACAAACTACCACAGACCAACCCCATCCTAGACAACCAGAGATAGTTGAAGTGGATGAAGAAGAAGAAGAACAAGAGGAGGAACGAGGTGGACAATCAGAGGAAGATGAGCAGGAGTATGACCAGGAAACTCTGCAGGAACTTGAGGGTGCCTCGGCTTATACGAAGGAATTGAAAAAGCTGTATGATACCATCAACAGAGTTCAAGAGCAACACAGACTGTCCCTAGCAGCTGGAAAAGCCCTCATGAACCAAATTCTTGAGGAGAAAGGTGTGGATGAGCACTACAGAGCGACCCTTGACATGATAGCTGATGCGTTGGGGGTACCTGAGACGGTGCATACCGCTCTCGCTTATTCGCGAAGATCAGAACGACGATACGGCAGACACCCTCCTCGGGCATGAAAACAAATGAATGTATTAGTGTCAGAACCTCAGGGTACCACATCCACAACCACGGGCACAGCACACACCATTCATGACACTGAGGAAGTCCATACATCAAGTGCACCCCCATCACCCCCTTTACCACCCCTACCCCCGATTCCACCAACTTCACCTCCCACTACCAGTGTAACCACTACTGTCACCGCCTCAGAGTCCACTGCCCATACCAAAGCATAGACTGTCAGCCAACCCACACAACCGATCACCACCTCCCTTGTGTACACTACTACTGACTCTGTAATTCTCATTGTAGCCACGAAAAACCCTGTTCCCCCGATCACACTTCCTGGCGGCTCATATTCACAACTACACACACCACTGTACACTTTCACCACCATCACTGCACCCACAATTCCCATGTTCACAATCACTCCCACAATTGCATCCACGTTTGACCTCATGGACATATCACCCACCTCCGCACCTCTCCCTCCCCCCATACGTCCACAATCTCCCATTCCCCCACCCCCAACTTCACCCTTTTCAAGCACAGCACACACACTCCCATTCCCTTTTCCCTTCCCTTCTGCATTCAACACATTTCCCGCATCCACTCCCATTAATAATGTATTTAATAACATGTATCAGTGTATGTCTCAGCTACAGCAGCATTATCAGCATCTAGATGCTCAGCATACAAGTTTGTTCAGGAGTCATGAAACATTACAAGGAAGATTCATTGACTTAGAGAGGGAAAAGCGGCTACTACAACAACAATATGCTACTCTACAGGAACAACATGAGCAGTTAGTGGCCAATCCACCCCAGTCATATGCGGAAGAAAAACAACACCTTGATGATCTGCTACACTCCTAGATAACAGAGAACCTCAAGCTTCGACGCAACTTGGCTCTATTACGGAAACACATGTCTACAGCACTCGAGGAAAATAAGCGGCTACAGAGACAGAACGAAGAAAACTTGGAGGCAGCAATGGAGGGTTCACCGCAGGAAATCGACCTAGAGAAATTCAAGGCCATCCCCTCAGAGAATATGCAAATTGTGTTGGATACCCATGCCGACCTCTTGGAAGCCCATTCAGCATTAGAAAGAGAAAGAGATGAACTATTAAAGCAACTTGCAACCCAGCAGGCGTCACCAAGAAAAATCACAATGGCCGCTGACACATCTGAAGAAGTCGCAGAACTCAGAGCAGAACTCGAAGAACTACAAAATAAAGTTCTGCAATACGAGCGTCAACCCTCTCCCCTTGTAGAACCCGAACCTGAAGACTTAGTGCCAATTCAGGTGGAGGAGACGTTTGAAGATCCATATGTTCCCATGCCTGCACCAGGGGGTAAGCAAACAGAAGAAGGCATGGACACCATTGAGATCGAGGCTCTTGAATGGATGTAGAGGTTGGAGAAGGTGGCTACAACCCATGATGAGAGAGTTGCAGTACAGATAGCGTCAATGTCTCGATTGGAAGAAGTTGTTATTAAGTCAGACTACTTTAGAAACCTCTCCCATCATAGGTGGATCGGCACATCCGATGACTTGTATGTCCCATTCTGTGTATTAATGGCCGATTACAATGCTGAAATCAAGCAACACACATCCAGGGAACCAACCTCGGCGACACAGTTTGCACCGGATGACATCCCTGCAAGTTGCAAACAAGGGAATATACATCAACCCACTTGGAGGATCCGGCTGCTTGAAACCTACCCTGAGATGAATCGCACGTGGAATAACATGCCTCTATATATCAAGTATAATCCCTGCTACTGCCCTGTTTTCCGAAGAAGGTCTTGGCCGGAGTACACAAAAACAGTTTTGACGGTTAAAGGATGCAAAAAGTGGTTAAATTATGTGTACCTAGCACCTCCTAATGGCCAACCCACAGTCAACTACATGATTTCAACCATCCGACACTGGGCAGTCCGGTTCAAGAATGTCCCAGATGTCATGGCATAGATGTGCCTAAAACTTTTTGAGCTCATGCTGATTACCTTCAGGACATTTAAAAACATCAAAGAACCTCATCTTTCGGCTATTGGATTTAATTAAGGGAATCAGGACCTTGCCTATGACATGAGCGCCACGCCCTCCATTAACGTCGTCTATGCCTGGCATGCCCGTATAAAGTATCTACCTGCTTGCTTCAAACAGACGTTTGAAGAAATCTTTATCACGGGATTCTGGGAATATCATTCCAAGATATTTATTCCCAAACCATCTCATCTATTACAGTTATTTATCGTGGAACAAGCTCTCCATTCAGAAAAGCTACGTATACCACATCCAGAGGTTCACGGGCCTGTAGATTGGGATGCTCTACTCACTGACTTGGCCAAAGGGTTGAGAATTGCAGAACATCATTTAGCCTCAGACGTTGTGGAGTACTACATCCAACGACCCACTCAACAAGGGTCTGTCAGAGACGACAGACGCGAGAGAGGGGGGGGGTGTTAGCAGTAGTCAAGGAACTGAAGGACTAACAAGACAGGGAAGCTTATGAAGGGAGTGAAAGCGAAGAGAAGATACAAGCAGACAGAGTAGTCAAAGAAGATCGAGCAAGTAGGCCATTATTTTTTCAGGAAGCTAAAGCATATCAAAGAGGTGGACACATAAGGAGAAGGAGCAAGTAGGGAGCTCGAAGATGTGTATGTCAAATCGTTAGAGAAAATCCCTACAAAAATAGTGATTTTCATCACTAAAAGCCATTGTAAATACCATTCCATATTTTTGTAGCTCCATTTTGTGCAAGCCAAGGATTCCTTGAGCTTGAGGAGCATTAGAAGTAGCTACCTACCAATTTTCATAATTCTTAGACTCCATTTGAGCCTTCAAATGGGACCTAGAACCTAATTTTTAACTAGGCCGGACACTAGGTCTAGACACGGCCTAAACCTAGTCAAAAACTATAAATAGAGCTAGAGAGCTCATTTTTGAGGTTAGCTTGTAATTGATTTGAACTTGTATGAGCATTGTGGAAATAATCTAAAGAACTCCATTGCTTCTTACTCTTCGTCTTACCTTGTGTGCACACGTGTGTGTATGTGTGTGCATGTTGGTGTGCTTCTCACACACGCACTTGTGCCTTCACTTGCTCGAGGTCATCATACCATCCTCACGTCTTCCCGGATTGACATTAAAGGAGGTGCTACTCATCACTGAGCTACGGAGTTGCATGAAGAAGTGTATGTCTTTTAGCCCCGTGGCTTTGTGCAAAAAGGGCATGAAAACCAAGTGTGCAGGTTGAAAAAGGCATTATATGGTTTGAACCAAGCACCACATGCTTGGTATGAAAAAATACATGCCTACTTGATTGTGCATGGTTTTGAGAATAGTCCAATTGAGAGCAGCTTATATGTTAAGCGTGAAAATAATGTGCTTTTGATCAATATGTTAAGCACATTGCTGATTTTAAGGCTAATTTGCATGCCTCATTTGAGATGTCAAATTTGGGGCATTTGCATCATTATTTGGGCATTTAGTTTATGCAACTTGATGGCGGAATAGCTTTGTGTCAAACAAAATATATTGAGACATTATTGCAATATTTTGCCTTGAAGAATGTAAACCTATTGCCACTCCTATGGGGATAGGTTTATGGTTGAGTCTTCACAATGCTCCACATGCATTTGATCTTGTTCTCTATCAATAGGCTATTGGATGCTTGATTTACTTATGCATTACTTGGCCAAATATTCAATTTTCTATCTCACAGATGAGCAAGTTTATGCATTGCCCAGGTGTCAAGCATTGGTAGGTGGTTAAGTGCACCATTTGCTATTTGAGTGGTGCTAGGCTACTTCCATTGTTTTATCCCAAGGGAGGATCACTACTGCCAGATTTACATGCTTTTTATGACTCTGATTGGGCTGGTTGCTATGATACTCGTGTCTCCACGAGTGGCTTTTGCTTCATGCTTGGTAGCTCATGTATATCTTGGTTGAGCAAGAAGCAGCCTACTTTGGCCATTTCTAGTTGTGAGGTTGAGTATAAGGCAGCTTTCATAGTGACTGTTGAGTGTGTGTGGCTTAGATGCCTTATGTCTGATTTGGGTGTTGGTCAGTCTTCTGCCATCACCATCATCACTGACAGTTAGAGCGCATTGGCAATTGCAAGGAACCATGTATTCCATGCTCGCAATAAGCACCTTGAGGTGACTATCATTATGTTGAGGAGAGATTCTCTGCAAGAAAGATCAGCATATGTGCCCGCACAAGAGAACATTGCAAACCTCTTCAGAATGGCTCCACCTAGGGAGAAGTTTGAAGCTTTTTGCAAAGCTTTGGGCTTACTTCCTTTGTGGATTGATTCCACACAGCTTGGCACTTCCTTATACATGAGTGCCAGCTCCTTTTTCACTCCATCACTCCGAAGGGGGATTTGTTGATATATTTAGGCAGTGATGTGTGTTAACACAATAGGACTGTCGAGGCACTTTTTTCCCTCTTTAGGAGGTTTTTTTCCACCCAACTTGTATGTATGCCTATAAACCTAACGGGTAACTTATCTTTGTACATTCTGTTGGTAATACATTCAGTAGTGTGTGTTGTGCTCCAAGCTTCTTCTTCTTCCTTGTGTTGTTCGTGTGCTACCACAAACCTCAAAATCCAACAAAAAATATCGCTTTAATGTCCAATTGATGTACATTCCAACCATGATGAGTTGCAAGTGCACAAATGCTATGAATGGTGGTCATTTGACATGTTGGGGAAAAGGTGTCATCAAAATCAATGCTGCTCTATTGAACATAACATTTTGCAACAAGTCTAGCCTTATGCCTATCAACTATTCCATGAGGCTTGTGCTTTAGCCTGTATACCCATTTAGTGCCAATGGTCTTTTTTCCTAGAGGCAAATCACATAAAAACCAAGTACCATTCTTCATAATAGCATCATATTTTGATTGCATAACAAACATCCAATTTTTTGAATTTTGTGCTTCATTTAAAGAAACATGCTTATTCTCATGACAAAGACTAGAGGGAGCCATTGCATAGCAATATGATGCAAAACAAGCACTATGAGAGCTTGAATGAGTATGATATGATGGATGTGCATCTAATTTGCTTTCTCCCAAAGTTTGCACTAGCCATATGGGCATAGTTTTTGCCTCTTCTATATCAACCCTCTCATCAATAAGTGCACCATGTAAATCTACATCAGAAAAGGAATAGTGTGCATCATCATGTGAACCTTGTAAAGGCTGAAAATTTGCCTCATTTGGACTAGCGCTTGACTATCCACTTATAAGAAGAGGCAAAAAAGTGTTATACACATCTTTGGAGATAAGTGATGTCTCCTTAATATATGAAAGTAATGGCTGAATTGCATCTTCCACAAAAAAAACATCACGACTAACCAAAATGCATTTAGTATGTGGATGATATAGATGATATCCTTTGATTTCAAAACTATACCCAATAAAAATACATTTTACTACTTTATCATCCATTTCTGTTTCATTGTTGTTTAGGCACGAATGCATATGCTAGACAACCAAAGACACGTAGATGAGCAGCAAATGTCTTGCGTCCATGCCAAGTATCATATGGAGTGATAGAGTGCAGTGCTTTGGTGGGACACCTGTTTCAACTTGGATCATTGATTCCTCTCTGTATAGTTAGTCTTTTTATGATATTTAAATTTTTATAGGTAAAGTGATAAGTCTATTTGCATCATATCAATTTTCATCATCATTGGTTCAATATTCTATGAGATTCATCTATTTGAAGTGATCTATGTATGCAAGCAGATGTTCCCTGAAATGTCGGGATGACACCCCAATGTTCCTAAATTAAATTCTCTCCATATGGTTCATTAAAATTTATCAAATTTGTTTCTTTAGATTCATCATATATCTAATTTAAAGTTTGTAAAATATCTCTGGACAATTCTTAGCAGATTATGAGCTCTAAGTGAAATTCCAAAGTGCACCTCATCCCAAATTATCAAGTTTTGAGTCATTTGTTTTGAATTAAGTTATTTGTTTTGATGTATCAATTTGAGAATGATCTTTCAAAGCACTAAGGTGGTCCATATGCATTCTTAGCAAGCGCAAGGTGTCTACTTACTATCCATGAAGCTATCTTGGCAGATGTAGAGCAGGTTTTTGCAATATCAGGCTCATCTTTGGAGGTATCCACCATCTCTTCTCATAGTGGTATCAGAGCATAGTTGAATCAACATGGGAGATGGTTTTCCTTCTATCATTGACAAATTGGATAGAAACAACTACTCAGCTTGGTCTTTGAGGATGGAGGCCTACTTTCAAGGAAGAAATCTATTTGGATACATATATGAAGATGAAGTCATGCCAACAATGAGAAGCAAAGGGAAACCATCACATGAAGAGCAAGAGAGGCTTTCAACTTGGTGTTCAAAGGATGCACTAGCCAAGTCCTATATTCTAAACTCAATTTCTAATTTTCTCTTACCTCATGTGAAAGGATGTAAGACTTCAAGAGAGACCTGGAATGCACTTGCTACCTTCTTCTCTTCAAATACTAGAGCTAGGAAGAGCCAACTATGGATGGAGTTCACTACCGTGAAGAAAAATCCCAAGCAAAGTGTGATTGATTATGTCACCAAGTTGAAGGAACTTTTTGATCAGTTGGTAAGCATTGGTGAAATGATTGAAGAAGAGCAAATCATCAATGGCATCAAAATTAATGACAAATGGGAATCATTCACAATTGCCATGGATCTATACATGGACATGCAAGTACCTGAACTCAACACCTTGATGGGCCAATTCTTCACACATGAAGCAAAGATAAACAAGAATGGTGAATCCTCAAGAGTTAACTAATCTTCTGCCTTATAGTCTAACAGACCTAAGGCTAAGGATAAGTCAAAGACTAAGAAAAATGAAGATGAAGGTAGCTCTTTCCAAGTCAACTTCATAGGTAGAGGAAGAGCTAGAGGAAGAGGCAGAGGAGGAAAGCAAGGCAGGAGGAGACCCCAAACATCTCAACCTTGTAATATATGTGGTTATTCTAATCACACTACTGAAGAATGTTACAAGAACCTAAGAAATTCGAGAGGAAGAGGATTCAATAGAGGTGGCTATGGATCAAATAGAGGAAGATACAATGGAGGATATAACAATAACTACTACAAAAACAATAACAACCATCGAAGTGGATACTGAGGAAGGAAGGATTACAACAATTACATTGAGGATCAAAGTCAATAAGATTCACTCCTTCTCATGAACTTATCATTGAAATAAGATAAGGATGATGATCATGTCTTCTATATTGATTCAAGATGCTCCCATCATGTATCAGGAAATGTAGCATTGCTCTCTGACTAAGAAGATCCCAAGAATAAACATGAAGTGAAGACAGGTGATGATATAAGGTATTCATTGGAAAAGATAGGTAATGTCAAGACATCAGATGGCAACATGCATCTTCTAAGCAAGGTATTGTATGTACCTACAATAACAAAAAACTTGATAAGTGTTGGACATATTGTGGAGAAAAGATTGCAGGTTAGGTTTACAAAACATGGAGCATGTGGAACACCCAAAGCAAGGATTTGAAAGGATTTCCAAAGAAGATAAGATGGGAAGACTCTTTACTTTTGAAGTGGAAGTCACCAAGAACATAGCATTGTTTAGCTATGGATCTCAAACACTCTCTGAATTGGAGGTATGGCATAAAAGGCTTGCTCATGTTGGTGAAAGAACCTTGAAACAAATGTGTAGGGACCAAAGTGTCCTTGGATTGCCCAACATTACAAAGCAACATATGATCTACAAGTGTGGTGCTTGTCAATTTGGCAAAGCACATAGACAACCATTCAACAAAAAGGGCTATATCCATTAGGAGCTATTGGATCTTGTTCACACAGATGTGTGGGGTCCAAGAAAAAAATCTACCATTTCAGGTTCAAGATATTATGTATCTTTTATTGACAATTGCGATAGGTGGACAATTCTGTACTTTATGAAACACAAAGATGAACTCTTCAATTGTTTCAAAAGGTATCTTGCACCTGTGGAGAATCAAACAAGTAGATGTCTCAAAAGGCTCAAATCAAATGGTGGTGGAGAATATTTCTCAAATGAATTTGATGCTTTCCTACAAGAAAGAGGCATCAAAAGAGAGGTAACTACAAGATACACACCTGAAATCAATGGAGTAGATGAAAGGAGGAATAGCACTATAGTAGAAGCAGCTAGATCTATGCTAAATGAAAAAGAAATACCTAATTATCTTTGGGTAGGACACATACAAATATGCACACATGCATACATACACACACATGCATACACACATACATACACACACACATATATACACATATGCATACATACACATACACACATGCATACACACATACATACACACACACATACACACACATATACACACATACATACAAACACACATACATACACACATGCATGCATACATACACACACATATACACACATGCATGCATACACACATATACACATATACACACATGCATACATACACACATATGCATACACACATACATACACACACATATACACATATGCATACACACATATATACAACATATACACACATGCATGCATACATACACACACATACACATATACACACATGCATGCATACATACACACACATACACATATACACACATGCATACATACACACACACATGTACACACATGCACACATACACACACATATATACACACATGCATACATACACACATATACACACATGCATGCATACATACACACACATATACACACATGCATGCATACACTCACACACACACATACATACACACATGCATGCACACACACATACATACATACATACATACATACATACATACATACATGCATGCACACACACATGAATGCATACACACACATGCATACATACACACAGATACACATATACTCACACATGCATACATAGACACACATACACATATACACACATGCATACATTCACACACACATACATACACACATGCACACATATACACACACATAAGCTAGTGTTTTAATTAAATATATAAAATTTTGATTTTAAAGTTTTTTTTACATCAAATATATAAAAATAGGATTAGGGTTTTTAGGCTTTTTACACATACATACACATATACTTATACACATATATATAAACCTACACATATATATACATAAGCATACACATACACACACGTTTTGGGTCTAGGTCTTTCCGATTAGGGTTTTAGGGTTTTTACACATGCATAACATATATGCACACATACACATACACATATAATACATATATACATGTATATACACATGCATATAGAAATATACATATTTTACGTCTAGATCTTTAAGATTAGGGTTTTAGGGTTTAGGCATACATATAATTCAATTACATTTATATTAAGAGAAAATATAGAAAAAATAAGAAAAAAATCTGAATATATAAATAAACATATATATAAAATATGATTAGGGTTTTAGGTTTTTTTAGGTGTTTAAGTATTTAGGTTTTAGTATTTCAGGTTTAAGTCTTTAGGTTTTAGTATTTCAGGTTTAAGTCTAGGTCTTTCTGATTAGGGTTTTAGGGTTTTAACACCTACATAACATATATACACACATACACATATAAGACATATATACATGTATATACACATGCATACAGAAAATATACATATTTTAGGTCTAGATCTTTAAGATTAGGGTTTTAGGGTTTAGGCATACATATGACTCAATTAAATTTATATAAACAGAAAATATAGGAAAAAATTAAGGAAAAAATTTGAATATATATAAATATATATATATATATAATAGGATAATTATATAGATAAATAAATATAAAAAGAACTAGTGTTTTAAATAATTTAATTAAATATATATAATTAAATATATAAAAATAGGATTAATTAAAAAATCTAAATATATAAATAAAAGTATATATAAAATAGAATAATTATATAGATAAATAAATATGATAAGAACTAGTGTTTTAAATAATTAAAATAAATATATATGATTAAATATATAAAAATAGTTTTAACTTTAATCATTTTAATCAGAGTAAATATATATACACATACACATACACACGTATACTTATACACCTATCTATATACACATATATATACACATGCATACACATATATACATGTTTTAGGTCTAGGTCTTTCTGATTAGGGTTTTAGGGTTTTAACACCTACATAACATATATACACACATACACTTACACATATAATACATATATACATGTATATACACATGCATATAGAAATATACATATTTTAGGTTTAGATCTTTAAGATTAGGGTTTTAGGGTTTAGGCATACATATAACTCAATTAGATTTATATAAAGAGAAAATATAAAAAAAATTAAGGAAAAAATCTGAATATATAAATAAATATACAAAATAGGATAATTATATAGATAAATAAATATAAAAAGAACTAGTGTTTTAAATAATTTAATTAAATATATATAATTAAATATATAAAAATAGGATAAATTAAGAAAAAAATCTGAATATATAAATATAATATATAAAAAATAGGATAATTATATAGGTAAATAAATATGAAAGAACTAGTGTTTTAAATAAATAAATTAAATGTATAAAAATAGGTTTAATTTTAAGGATTTTAATCAGAGTAAATATATATACACATACACATACAACCATATACTTATACACATATCTATATACACATATATATACACATACACATATATATACACATGCATACACATATATACATGTTCTAGGTCTAGGTCTTTCATATTAGGGTTTTAGGATTTTAGGGTTTTAACACCTGCATAACGTATATACACACATACACATACACATACACATATAATACATATATACATGTATATACACATGCATACATATAGGTCTTTTAGATTAGGGTTTTAGGATTTAGGCATACATATAACTCAATTAAATCTCCAAGGTGTATAGTATCCGAGATGGAGCTCCAGTGATGGATGCGGCTGGCAAAGCAATGCGTGCACGTATACGAAAACTTTGCTTCATATAGTTTGGACACTCTATCATGTTGAAATGGAGTGAACAAGATAAAGATCGGAAGAATTATATCACACAGATGATTTATTAGGAGTTTCGACCAGCCGATGGACAACCTCTTGTCAGTTTAGAGTGGATTCTGCTCACCGCATGTGAAGTTATGTCCCATCGACAATCTAAGGCTCGTGATGCTTTCAGAGCAGGCTTACCAAAGCCTGTATGGTTAGATGCTGAGGAGTGGGATATCATTCGCATCGAGCAACAACAGACTCATAGATTGACTACACTATTGGAGGACTTGGAGGGACGCGGTGCCATCGTTTCATGGGAGCGTTTGTGATGAGGTGATTAATTTTTTAACTTGGCTTTTACTTGTTGTTTGTTAATTTCATGTGAATTTATCTCATTTCATTAATGTTCTTTGTTGTAGGACAGTTGATATGGAATGTTCTTTGCATGTGTATGGCAGTGGCACACCAAATTTTTGTATTTGATTTTTATATGGAAATGCAATGCTTTGCCACATTTTGTAAAAGTGTCATATATGGCAGTGGTTTGCCACACTCTTGTACATGCTTCGTTGATGAAATATATAACTCTTTTTGTACATGGTTCATGGTTCATGGTTCATGATTCATTTTGATTATCTCTTTTGTGTCCAATAATATTTTGTTTTATGAAATCATATTTCAGTTGACATTAGAGTACACATCACATGTACTCAATTTTTTTTTGGCAGAGTGTATTGTCTTTTGCTAAGCAACATCATGGTAATGTTGTTGTAGAAAAAGACAACACACTCTGCCCAAAAAACTTTTTGCAGATATGGTCATCGGTACAAGCGTCAGTACTCCCAGTAATGCCATCGGAATAAGCATCAGTACACCCAATGGACGTCAGTATATGCAACGGTACATCCAGCAGAGGCGTCAGTATGGGCGTCGATATTACTGATATTTATATTGATGCTTATACGGATGCCTATACTGCTGTTGTAGTGACTCGTATGGGGCAATGATGCACCATAATTTTGTACTCTGTTCCATGTTTTGGTTGCCATTAGAGTATATATCACATGTACTCGGTTTTCTTTGGGTAGAGTGTAGTGTCTTTTGCTAAACAACATCATGGTAATGTTGCTATAGCAAAAGACAACACACTCTACCCAAAAAGATTTTTGTTGATATGGTTGTTGGTACTCCCAGGATTTGTCATCGGTATGGGTGTCAGTATGGGCACTGATATTTTCGATGCTTATACCGACGTATATATCAACGCCTATACCGGCGCTTATACCAATGCTATGTTTTCAACGTGCATACTGACTGCAACACCGACATCGCGAGCGAACTAGATCTACATGCGACTCTCCTATTTAGCATCTCTTTTGGAATATCTCCTCCCATCTCTCCCTGATGATGGAAAATAATGAGAAGTCTAGCCTTGGCCTCAACAAAACTTGGTAATTTTTGGCCCTTGCTTCAAATTTTATAAACTCTATGGATGTTCTACCTACAACATGCATTTTGAAGACAATGAATATGCTAACTATCTCCCAATAGTTCCCTTTTCTTTAGCATATGTCTAGGATGGTCTTGTGACATATATGCAACTAGGAGTTATCAAATGTATGCCACTATCTTATGATAATGTGAACTTACTACCTAGATCCATTATAGCTACATCTAACCCATTCCATCTTCTCCTCTAACATATTTGCCCTTAACATATCCTCTAAATTCTAATTAATCTTTTGGGTTTGAAACTCTATCTAAAGATCATATTTGAAATTTTTGAATCTAAATATATATTGGTCAACAAGGGCAAGGATCTAGTGAACAAAGACAAGGATAAAGAGAAGAGCAACCAAGAATAAGCAAACAAGGGAAGCAATGATGATCTAGTGAATAGGCCAAAGATTTTCTTTCTTGAAACATCCAATAGGGATTTTCACCAATCCATCACCTTGTAACTCCATTTTTTATTACTTCAACTTCATTTTCTTCAAGACAAGGAGTCCTTGAGCTTGCAGAGTAATGTTGGGAAGAGAGCTTTGAGGAGGTGTGTGTGATGGTAAGATGCAAAATTGTCATGTTGGAGTAATAGTTAATTTCTTTACTGTTTATTTTCTTCATTTCTTACTTTCTTCATCATTATCCTCATCCTCACCATCTCCCATCTCCATCTCGTTCTTCATTGAATTTTCCGCTTTTTGGTCATATTCCTTCCCTATCTCTTTCCCCTCATTCCATTTGTGAGAAA
This sequence comes from Ceratopteris richardii, assembly GCA_020310875.1. Classification (NCBI taxonomy): domain Eukaryota; kingdom Viridiplantae; phylum Streptophyta; class Polypodiopsida; order Polypodiales; family Pteridaceae; genus Ceratopteris; species Ceratopteris richardii. The sequence goes on from CM035422.1 coordinate 163,719,070, forward strand.
GAGTGAGAGAGCTTCTGTGCATTTAGTTTTCTTGTTTTTTTAGCTGTATCACCATCTCCAATAGATTTTCAAGGTATGATAGACCTCTGCATGGTTCTCAAGACAACAATCTCTCTCTGTCATGACATTTAGAGGAAGGTTATATTTCATTTTTTTGTGCATAGCATGATGGAGCTCACTACTAGCGCATCCCAAATCACTAGAAACATCATAAAAATTTACATTTTTTGGTCTATCGCGACAAACCAAATTTACGGTAGATGATAGACGATAGATGAAGAAAACCATCTATCGTGATAGACCTAAATCCACATCAGAGGATAGATGGGCATGCAACATCTATTAGGATAGATGCCCATCTATCATGACAAATAAGACCCCACAATAGACCCTATTGGTCATGATAGACATCCATCTATCATGATAGATAGAAGGCCATGATAGATGCCAAATAGCATCTCTTGCCATAGACACCCATCTATTATGATAGAAAGCCATCCATCATGATAGACAGGTTTAACACAACAGACACTCTTGTATCATGACAGAAGGCACATGTCTTGCAAGCTTGGGAATCCATGTCCCGTCCATTCAAGTGCAATCAAGGGAGAACTGACTTAAGGTTGGAAGCATTCTTTACCCCCTCAACCAATTCTTAGCCTAGGCTAAGCATGAATAGTGGTATTAACTAATTAGGGTGATCATAAGCATGACATAATTACAAGAAACCCTAATTACTCAAGTGAAACCATAGCTAGAATATTGTTGTAAAAAAAAAAACATAATGGAAAAGAATATAAATTGGTCAAAAAAAGCTTCAAGTGTGATAGAAACTCAAGTATTCCTCACGACACAAATTAGTGGTAAAGAATTGACAAGAAAAAGTAATTGATACAAAAGGACATCACAATGCAGTTGTACTAGGGAAATTGGGGTTAATTGATAAGGCTTATGAACCTTAGATCGCGTAGATATCTAAGTCAGGGTAGACAAAGCACTAGATCTTATTAGGCTAGTATCAACCATACATCTAGGTCGTGGGATGAAAAACTCAATGATTATCCCTACATGTTGAGTTCACAGACTTGTGACTCAGAGCTGTGATATAGTATAGAAAGGTCAGTAGGCAGTTCGCGTGTTGCATACCTAGAAAAGCGAGAAGGGGTATAACAAAATCAATTGGATTATATTAGGACCAGATGACTAGGTGCTCATATCTATGAGGATGGTCTAAGAAGGTCTATTATCCAACTTAAAAATCCAAATCAGGTAGTCGGATTAGAACACCTAGTAGTCAAGTTTGAAGAAGGCTCATACATTGATAAAGAGGGAACCATGTATGTAGTGAGAAACCTACTAGATAGAACTAATGAATTTGGAATTGTGATTCTAGAAACTGAGCTTGAAGACCTAGAACAAGGAACCCTAGGAGGATAGCCTAGGACCTCTAAAGGAAAATTAGTCTTAATCAGAGTAATTACCCCCGAGTGGATTCCCAAAGGTAATAAAAGTATAGAGTTATTTTTGAACAGAGAAATAGATGAGGCATTGTATAGATATAAACCCGACCATCCTAAAAAAGTTAGGACAGTCATCATATATGAATTTAAAGATCCTGATACATGAATGAAGGTGGCCTACACAGATAACATCTCAAAGAAAGTGTTTGTGGTATCGCAGCATAGTAGACATTCCTACACTTGGAAGGGTGATTTTTTCTTTCCCCAACCAAGATCAAATGTCTCTTTTTGCCACCAAGAAGCTCCCAATCTCATGGATCTCATAAGAACAAGAGTAGAGACAAGTGTGAAGCAAGTTTTGTACTTGGAAGAGAAAGAATTGGAGAAGAAACAAGTAGAATGGATAATGAGACGTGTAGATGCCCTGGCCTTCAAAGAGGCATGGATGAGTTTCCCTTGCCTAGAAATAGAGAACATCCTAGAATCTTGAGGCCTACAGAGTTGGTTAAGTCCATGAAGAACTGCATCGATGGCATAGGAGATTTGTTGGGGGATTCTTGGACAAGAAGGGATTTGAGTGTTTGTAGGAGAAAAGGGAAGACAAGAAGAAGAAGAAGAATAATACACACTGGAAGCCTCTATCGATTGATTATAATAAGACAAATACAATGTTGAAGCACAATACAATCCAATGCTTCTGTGAAAAATCCCACAGAGTACTCAATTACAAAATACCAAATACCCAAGAGACTTGTTGCTGCCGGCCTCCTCTGCACCAAACCTCCACCTTCTCCAAGCCTGGACTTGTGCACAACTTGCACCAAGCTTCCACTAAGGGGGAGGGATGGGTACCTTCTGTTAGCATGCACACACTTCAATAAGACCTTGGGATCCTTAGGGAACTAGCTTAGCACTTCTCTGCACACTTCCTTGGTCATTCTTCATGCACACCTTGCACTTCACTTCTGTGCTTCGCACACTGGGTGTCTCTTTCACTTCTCTCTCTTGCCTTGCTTAGACTATGCTCTCTCTTGCTTACACTCGAATGGTCCAAGAATAGTCCTTGCCTTGATTTGAGTGTCGATTCACGTACGCTCCTAACTGCAAGAGTATCTTGGTGCTCACTTTGATGTCCCAAGATTGTCTTTACAAGTGGCAGCCAACGAATCCCTCTTCTGTGGTGTAGTGACTTTAGACTAAAACAAAATTTTTAATTGAGGGGCATACTTTCACTTCTGCATACGCTGCCGCTTCACATACCTTCACATTTTCCTTCTAAGTCTTCACTTTTGCACATAAGAGAGGGTTCAACTGAACCTTCCAAGACACTTTAAACAACACTTTTGAACCTTAGGGAAATTAGAGAAATACCTCTATAACCTGCAACCAATTTCTCCAATTCACCCTTTGTGGACAATTGATTGTGCACTACCTGTGCATTTTGAGACATGTACTTTAGCACTTTGACTTTGCACCTATTGACTTTGACCTTGACCTTGTTGACTTTGACCAGTTTGACTTTGATTGCGGTTGACTTTGACAAATATGGATTTTATGGGCTCAACAGTTGCCCACCACCTAATGTGCTCTCTGTCTCGGAGAGCTACAGCCAAAACTTTGAGCACTAAGGACACCATGAAATGTGTGCTGCAAAATCTTCAAAGGGGACACCTTAGCAGTTACCAAGTCCACCAGGAGCAGCAAAGAAGAAGCACCAGAGAAGACCCAAAGAAAAGGGAATTTGTCATGAAAAAGCAAAGGAGGTCAAAGGGATGGTAGAGACTAGGGGGAAGGGAGGGCTGAAGGGGCTAAGATGGATAAGGCAGGGAGGGGTAAGGATTGGGCTGGTCAGAAGGGTAAGGGGAGTTGGAGGGGGGAGGATTATGGGGTCTGGAGATGGCCAAAATGTCCAAAGAGAAGAGCTACAGAGGGTGCAGACGGGAAAGTATGAAACAGAAGGTAAGACCAAGTAAGAATAGACCATGTGGACAATGTGGTGAAATAAAAACATGTGATAAATGTGCTCAAAACATGTGGGTTTTGACCAAAAGGTAGAGAAAAGGTGGGAATTAAAACTGAGTCCAGAGGTGCCAAAAAACATGAAAATGACTCCAGTTTTGAAAAAAACGGCCATCTGAGGCACATCCAAAGCCAAAAGGTTTGAACCGTAAAAAATAAAAAAATATATATAAAATAATGCAATCCTTTTTTTTTGGAGAAAATGCGTCCGCTTGTGCCAAGGCTCAACTAGAAAAAAAGAAACTAAATAAAATAAAATAGTAAAAATAAAATTAATAAAATTAAAAATAAAATAAAATAAAATAAAAAAATAAGTATGAATAAAAAAATCAAAAATAAAAAATAAGTTTAGGGGGGAGGGGGGGGGAAGGCTGCGGGTGGGTGCGAGGGGGGAGGGGGGGGGGGGGGGAGGGGGGAAGGAGGGGGGGAGGGAGAGGGGGGAGGGAGGGAAAGGCTGCGAGTGGGTGCGGGTGGGCAGGTGGTGGCGGGTGGCTACGGGGGGGAGGGGAGGAGCAAGGGGGTTGGGCAAGAGGGGGGAGGGGGGGGAGGAGGAGGGGGGGGGGGGGGGGGGGCAGGGGGGAGGGGGGGGGGGGGGAAAGAGGAGGCGGGGAGGGGGGGGGACTGCAGGTGGGTGGGCGGGGGGCTGCGGGCAGGCAGGCGGGTGGCTGCGGGGGGGAGGGGGGGTGGGGGCCTACGGGTGGGCGGGCGGGTGGCTGCGGGGGGGGAGGGGGGAGGAGGAGGGGGGAGGGGAGAGGGGGGGGGAGGGGTGGGGTGGGGTGGGGATGGTTTTTTTGTTTGTTGAAATAAAGGCGCCTGGGGGGCCTCTCTTTTTTTTTTAAATAAAGGCGCCTGGGGGGGCCTTTTTTTTAATTATAGAAAAACCCAAAAAATTATAGAAAAACCCAAAAAATTCCAAAAAGAATCTGAAAAATTCTCCACAGGTTTTAGCCCAGATTTCTCACTCAAAACCACACAGAGATTCCCTTATTTCTCCAATTTGGTAAGAAAAGGACACTTGAAAAAGATAAAAAATGCTAGAAAAATTCTAAAAAATGCTTGAAAATTTTCCAAAAAATTCCCAAAAAATTTCAAAAATTATAGTTCTGCAAGGTTATGAAGGGGTTGCTAAATTTGCTAAAAGCTCAAGGAACAAGCATGAAATGGATAAAGAAAACTACTAAAACTTAAGCAAAAATGAGATGAGAGGGCTATGTACAACCTGGACAAATTTTGCAGGTTCCAAGTGATCCCTAATTCTTCAGTTGGCTTGATGATAGGCCTTCAGCAATGATCTTGATATGTTGACCCCGAGAAACTCCTCCATAATCTCCAATTCTATTGCACTTCATTGGTTTTGTCCTCTTGTTGGGCCCACGGGTCATCTGATAGGGATACCCTAAATCCTTCAGTAAAATATTGTCTCCTCCATACTGCAACTTATGTATCATGCTGTCAGCAACTTTATAGCTTAATCTGCAAAATTTCATTTTCACTATTCTAGCTTCTTCATCAAATGGAACCCTCTGTTTCCAAAGGCTTGCAGGTACTTCTTCCACATTCTTGTAAAGCCCTGCACTTGCTATCATAAAAATTGACATAACAGATGATATCCATACCAGTATCCATAAAAATGTGGCCATTGACATATGATTTGAAGTGGCTTCGTCACTGCTGCACTTAAGGACAACACTTTTCTTCTCTCTGTCATGGCTTTTGACTAAGACTGTGCCTTCTATTTCTTCATCTGCTTCCTCTCTACTTGATTTTGGAAAAATTCCATAACAGGAAGATGGGTCTTCTGCATGGAGCCAAGCCAACATGTTTTCATCTTCATATAAATTTGCTCCTTCAAATAGATCTGCTTCCGGGTTATCCACCAATTCTTCTTCCATACAAATACCAATTGTCTGCATCATGCTGGTATGTCTTTGATTGTCTGGACCTTCTTCTAAAATTATCTGCTACAAATCTTTTCCCTCTTGCTTTACCCACATTGTGTCCTTGCCCTAGTCATGCAGCACATTGGCATACCTTAACCAAGGTCTCCCAATTAACAGGGGAAAACTTCCTTCTACCTGTGGCAGCCTTAAAACAACAAAGTCCAAGTTAAAGATAGTGCCTTGTATCTTGACCGGGACTCCAGGGACCACTCCCATAGGCTTAACTATGCTTTGGTCTGCCAATGTTACAGTGAAGTTGGCAGGCCTAGAAGGGTATAGTCCAATCTTTTTCATGGTATATCAGGCATCAAGTTAATGCCAGAACCACCATCCACAATAACTCCTTGAAACTCATGACCTTTAATGGAGACTGTTAGCCGAGGGCTCTTGTAATCTGTGAGGGGTGCTTCCCCTACACTTTTATCTTTATGCATAACAGCAGCCTTTGCCACTAAGCTTGTTGTGGACATTTCATCAATTATCTGCAAGAGTTCTGACCTGAACTTCCCATCCATCTTTATTAAATAAAAAATACTAACCTCCTTTTTCATGGACTTGAGTAGTATGGAAGCTTCTGATTCCTTAAGAGCCTGGGCTCCATTTGACTTATCAAACTCCTCATGAGCCCTGTTGAATGCATGACCAACGGCATCACTGGTACCTATGAAATTTTCTTTTTGCCTTGTGTCTACACATGTGGTGGCTTTGTTCTCAGACACACCTTTGTCTTTGTTTAATCCATTAATCATTGATTCTTGAACTATTTCCACTTGAGCCTTCCCCTTGCTTCTTGTCTGCATTGTGAAAGATTCAATTTCTTCTAACTGCACCACCCTCGTAGATGGAGATGGCACATGGACTTGATCTACCCTTTCTTCTTTGCACACAGAAATCATTTGAATGTGGGGCCTAGATGAAGATGCTTGGTTCTTAGGACAACAATTAGTATAGTGGTCTCTGGCCTCTAGGCAGTTCCTGCAAGGAGGGGCATTTTCTGGGAGAGTGCACCTACTTGGATAGTGCCCACATTCTCCACATCTGAAACAAATAATTGGCCTCCTTGTCCCATTTCCAAAGTTATCCCTCTGTCTAGGGTTGTAATTGTTACCTTGATTGGGTGCAGCCGCCATTACATTTGCTGGTGGTGGGGGTCCTCCTTGTGTCCAATATGTTGTTGCAGGCATTCCTCTTGATTGACATTCTTGGGCCTCATGACCAGCTTTCCTGCATAATTGGCAAGTCACACTTAATAGAGGATATTCACTTACTATATGCCCTTGCTTACTGCATATGGTACACCAAAGTCCACTCTTGATGCCACCTCCTTTGAGTTCCTGCAACTCCTGTCGTAGCTAAGCCAATTCCTCTGCTTGGGCCTCCTCCTCCTTTTGGAGCTTTAGTGCTTCAATCTCCCTTTTCAACTGAGTAACAACATTCTCCTCCTCTTTGTAGGGATTATTCCTGTTTAATAAACCCTCCAGCTACTTCCTTAGCTGGATTACTGGATCCTCCATTTTTGTAGAATATGGTAGTTGAGAAGAAGTTGCTCCATACTATTGCCTTATTTGTTCCAATCGTCTAGCTGTGTTGATGAATTCCTCTATGGAGGCTGTAGGCAACACTAATTCCTTGATTTTGCATTGGGTGGCCACTAGAAGTGGCTTAGCTAACCATTTCTTAACAAAAAAAATCATGTGGTGGGTCTGGTAATTTAGTCGTTAGTGCCTTGGCCCTAGTCACAAACTCTGGGAACTTTTCACCTGGATTAATCTCAAATTTTCTAGTTCTTCTATGATGATCTCGATAGTATTTCCATGCTAGAATTGATTTTTGAATGCATCTTTCATCAAGTCCTAAGTTGTAAAATGGTTCTCAGCAGATTGGTTGAACCATTTATCTGCGAATCCTTCTAATGTGGCAGGGAAGAGTATCAAAAAGGCATCCTCACTGCCCATTAAGCCTCTAGTCTTGTATAGTGCCAAAAACCTTCTAATATGCTCGTCGAGATCTTCCTGAGCTAGGCCTTTGAAAGAAGGAAATTTTATATTTAATCGTGATAGTGAGGTTTCCAAGTCTACCTGACCAGCCATGCTCCTTACTGATGAAGTTGATGAAAGTGGACTAGATGATCTTCTAACAGCCTCCCTTCTTGTTTGCTTGCAGTTGACCCTCAATGTTTGGGACCGGGTTGCGGTCATGGGCTGTTCATAGTCCTCTTAGTATGAAATAGTTGATAAGAATGTGTACCTTCTAGTCCACTGAAGTAGTACTGTCGACACTTGACTATTGCTTCTCCAACTGCAATATACCTTCTCCTATACTCAAATCTCCTTGGATGTCTACCGGGCGTGCCAAATTTTGTTGGGGGATTCTTGGACAAGAAGGGATTTGAGTGTTTGTAGGAGAAAAGGGAAGACAAGAAGAAGAAGAATACACACTGGATGCCGATTGATTATAATAAGACAAATACAATGTTGAAGCACAATACAATCCAATGCTTCTGTGAAAAATCCCACAGAGTACTCAATTACAAAATACAAAATACCCAAGAGACTTGTTGTTGCTGGCCTCCTCTGCACCAAACCTCCACCTTCTCCAAGCCTGCACTTTTGCACACCTTGCACCAAGCTTCCACTAAGGGGGAGGATGGGTACCTTCTGTTAGCACGCGCATACTTCAATAAGACCTTGGGATGCTTGGGGAACTAGCTTAGCACTTCTCTGCACACTTCCTTGGTCACTCTTCATGCACACCTTGCACTTCACTTCTCTGCTTCGCACACTGGGTGTCTCTTTCACTTCTCTCTCTTGCCTTGCTTAGACTATGCTCTCTCTTGCTTACACTCAAATGGTCCAAGAATAGTCCTTGCCTTAATTTGAGTGTCGATTCACGTACGCTCCTAACTGCAAGAGTATCTTGGTGCTCACTTTGATATCCCAAGATTGTCTTTACAAGTGGCAGCCAACGAATCCCTCTTTTGTCGTGTAGTGACTTTAGACTAAAACAAAATTTTTAATTGGGGGCAACTTCTGCGTATGCTGCCGCTTCACATACCTTCACATTTTCCTTCTAATTCTTCACTTTTGCACATAAGAGAGGGTTCACCTGAACCTTCCAAGACACTTTAAACAACACTTTTGAGCCTTAGGGAAGTTAGAGAAATACCTCTACAACCTGCAATCACTTTCTCCAATTCACCCTTTGTGGACAATTGATTGTGCACTACCTGTGCACTTTGAGACCTGCACTTTAGCACTTTGACTTTGCACCTGTTGACTTTGACTAGTTTGACTTTGACTGTAGTTGATTTTGACCAATATGACTTTTATGGGCTCAACAAGATCCATACAACCACCTAGTAGAGTTAAGGCAAGTTTTGAGAGTTGAAAAAGTTGAAGACTTGTTAATCAGTCCAATGCTTTGACCTAACTCTCAAGAACACTACTTTGAATTGGTTTCATCCACTTCATGAGAGGCCATTCAAAAAGATTGATCAACTATTGGAAGACTTCATCACTAGATTTCTTAAGAGTGCCATCAACCATAACACATCATCTTTAATACATAGAATCAAACAAACACCTCAAGAAATTGTTCGACTTGTAGGAAGACAATTTAGAAAGTACTTGGAGAGATGCCTTGTTCCAGAGTTACCTACACCAGCTTAATAAATGGCTTTATCCCTAGATGGTTTGTTAAGTACCAAATTGAGATCTTATGTGTACGTGAAGGAACCTAGATCCATAGAGCAGTGTGTATGTATGTGCATAGACACTGAGCTTAATCTGGGTGATGAATTAGAGCTTTCAAAATTCTATGAAGATTCATATAGCTCTACTAGCCTCACCTCCAAAGCATCTATATCTATTGAGGAAATGGGAGAGAAGGTAGCTTAGCAATTAGGTGTCTCAAGCAAGCATATGACTAGATTTGAGGATCGATGCATATGCCGACGATCAAGTTTAAACGGTTATATCGACGGCCAAGTGACCATCGGTATGCCTAACATGATTTTTCCAGGCATTTTCAATGATTATACCAATGTCAAGGTGTGACCATTGATATGGACAGCGTCATATATCCCTCATACGTTGTAGTGCTCAAACCAAGAAAATAATGCATTCCACTTTTTTGTCGAGATGATTTCCACATGATGTGCACAAATCTGATGGACTACTACTCATGTTGTACAACTATAGGAGATACCACCATTACTGTGCACTAGAGCCCAATGAGCACTAGAGGAAGGCAACAATGTATTGGAGAATAGAGACACAAGATGGTAGGAGGCACAAGGATGAAGAGTGTTGGTATCAAGATCATAGGAGGAATCCTGGAAGGAAGAAACATATCAATGATGTCTAACAAAGAGTTCCAACGAGGCTGCCAATCTGTGAAAAGATAAGAAAAAGGAGCAAAGTCCTGGTCGGAGTATAGATAATGCTTTCAAAATAGCCCAATAGGACATGGAGGAGCCGGACTTAGGACTAGAAATGAGCATACCCAAGACTCCTCTCTCCATTAGTAACATATTAGAAAACATTTACTAACAAGTTAGCCTCCATGACTTATTGAGAATGGATGTTGGATTCTAAAGTGAAATGCTCAATCTTCTAAACTTCCTAGGTACACCAACATTGATAAGGAGTGTTCATGGTACCTGTTTTGTGGCTCTAGCTTTGTTAACTAACTATTTTAGCCCACAATAAGTTGTGAACATCGTTGGCCAATAGATAGCTGGAGTTATCATCGATGTGAGATCATGTATCAACCTCATGCCTCATGCAACTATGTAGGGATTAGTACGCCAACCATCCAAGGACATAGAGTCCATGGTGACCATGGTAGATCCAAGTAAGGTAGATCTTGTTGAGATAGTTGAGAGTTTTTTCCTAATTATGTAGGGTTCCAATTTTATGTATGACTTCCTACTCTTGAGGTTTCCTCTCTCACCAAGCTGTTTCCCTCTAATTGTTGGATTCCCTTAGCTTCTATATGATAAGATGATCCAGGATTGGGAGTATAATTTTATGTGGGATCATGAATAGGATGTACTTTAGCAACTCCACATGGAGAGAGGACCTGAATATGTGTGGACGGGCATTGCCATATCATTCACGAAACCATAAGAGATAGAGCCAGATTCTCTAGCGTTAAATGGCAACTTTGAAGAAGAGGATCTACTTAGGTGGATGGGCATCGAATCTCCCCCATGGTAGATTGAAATTTTTACTATAGATGAATTAGAGGAGGATGATAAAAACTCAAGAGTCAAAGTCTTTGGGTTAGGAGAACGCATATGTGATAAACAGAGGGAAAAGAAGAGTCCTATGTAGAAGGAGTTTGGGGGTAGTATAGAAGAGTGGAAGCTGCTGAAGGGTAAGGATTGAGATCAGGAGTTCACAAAAGAGAATACCCTAGGTGAACTACAAAATAACACCTAGGAGATCAAGATCAAAGCCACTTTCAAGTATTGCAAAGAACTATTCAAAGATGAAAACCATAGTCGAAAAGCTACCATTGATGCTTAGTCACCATCGCTAGTGCAAGAAATGAATTAAGAAGAGGAAGGAGAAGCCAAACCGACCCTAGTGGCATCTTCGTTATGGCAAGAACCAAGACTCTTGCAAAAGATAAAAGCTTTTCTAGAGAGTTCCAAAGACATTTTCACTTGGAACTATAAAACGTTTGAAGCATCCCTACAATCTTGAGGCTTCACATGACTAAGGAGACATAGAACTACGCAAAGTTATCTCCAATTTGGGAAGGACCCTACAAGTTTGTTACTCAATTGAGCTAGGGTGTAGTTTGGATTGCTACTCTATAGGACGAGCCCCTTGCACTTGTGAGTAATCCTAGGCGCAAGCCTTATCAAATATAAACCATGTCACTTGCATTTCCACTACTTTTTGTAAGCCATATTTTGTTCTCCTTATAATTATGTTTTTTTTTTAAACTTAGAAATATCTTTCCACACACCCTTTTCGTGGTATAATCCTATGTAGTTCCATCCACAACTTACCATCTTTTCACTTAGTTTCTTAATAAATCCTCGATGATCCATCTTCTTCGAGTTCTCCAGCTTAGTTACGACTTCTCTTCTTTCAACTTGACCACCCAAACCTTGGTTCTTGATCCACTCCGGGATGGAGCTTCCTTTGGATGTGGGCATTTGTAGAACCCTCGAAGTGTTAAAACTACAACATATGAGGGGCATACCGACGCTGCCTATACCGACAATCACTCTCGGCGTCGGTATAAACATTGGAAAAGGCCACTTAAAGATATCGTCAACCAAGTGGGTATGACCGTTTAAAATGGATCGTCGGTGTGTCCGACAATCGTCGGTATGCCCGTGGGTATGCCCGTCGATATGAGCGTCGATATGAGCATCGATATGAGCATCGATATAAGCGTCGATAATTACTAGAAGTTACCAACACCCATACTGACGCCCATACCGATGCCCATATCGACCCGCATACCGAGGGCGTGTTTTAAACATACCGGGAACTCAAGAGCAAAACTGAACATTTTTGTGCGTGTTTGAGTACTGATTGTCTTCTATCGAACTTGTGCGTGCGAATCGAATTGCGAACTGCATTGTCTTGTGCACACACACACACAGATCTCTCTCTACACACACACACACACACTCTCTCTCGGTTTAGATCTCACATCTTGGTAAGTGGTGTGCGTACTATTACCCTTTGTCTTTCTCTATGCTTTAGGTCTTATAATTTCTCTTCTCTTTGATTTTACAGAAGTTCTTTGGTGTCGATTGTTTGGAATTCGACGATAGAAGACATACATTACACTTTGATGACAACGATCCAAAAGAGGGACATACTTGTAAGTGATTGTTTTATTCTCTATTGATAGAGAGAGAAAGAGAGAGAGACAAGAGAGAGAGACGAGAGAGAGAGAGAGATAGAGAGAGGGAAAGAGAGAGAGAAGAGAGACAAAGAGAGAGAGAGAGAGAGAAGGGAGAGAGAGAGAGAGATAAAGAGAGAGAGATGAGAGATAGAGAGAGAGAGAGTGAGAGATAAAGAGAGGTGAAAGAGAGGAAGATAGAGATAGGAAAATAGAGCATACATATACACACACATATGCACATGCATACGTACACACATACATGCACACACATACACACATGCATACATACACACATACAAGCATACACACATACATACACACACATATATACACATATGCATACATACACATACACACACACATGCATACACACATACATACACACACACATATACACACATACATACACACATACATACACACACACATACATACACACATGCATGCATACATACACACATATACACACATGCATGCATACACACATATACACATATACACATATACACATATACACACATGCATGCATACATACACACACATACACATATACACACATGCATACACACACATGTACACACATGCATACATACACACACATATGTACACACATGCACATAAATGCATACACACACATACATACACACATATACACACATGCATGCATACATACACACACATATACACACATGCATCCATACACACATATACACATACACACACATGTATGCATACATACATGCACATACATATGTACACACATGCATACATACACACACATATGTACACACATGCATACATACACACATGCATCCATACATACACACACATATACACACATGCATGCATACACTCACACGCACACACACTCACACGCACACACACACACATACATACACACATGCATGCACACACACATGAATGCATACACACACATGCATACATACACACACATACACATATACTGACACATGCATACGTAGACACACTATATATAAAATAGGATAATTATATAGATAAATAAATATAGAAAGAATTAGTGTTTCAAATAATTTAATTAAATATATATAATTAAATATATAAAAATAGGATTAATTAAGAAAAAATCTAAATATATAAATAAATATATATATAAAATAGGATAATTATATAGATAAATAAATATGATTAGAACTAGTGTTTTAAATAAATAAATTTAATATATAAGATTAAATATATAAAAATAAGTTTAATTTTAATCATTTTAATTAGAGTAAATATACATACACATACACATACACACATATAGTTATACACATATATACACACATATACATATTTATACACATATATACATGTTTTAGGTCTAGGTCTTTCTAATTAGGGTTTTAGGGTTTTAACACCTACATAACATATATACACACATACACATATACATACACATATAATATATATATACATGTATATAGACATGCGTACAAAAATATACATATTTTAGGTCTAGATCTTTAAGATTAGGGTTTTAGGGTTTGTGCATACATATAACTCAATTAAATTTATATAAAGAGAAAATGTAGAAAAACATTAAGGAAAAATTCTAAATATATAAATAAATATTTATAAAAAATAGGGTAATTATATAAATAAATAAGTATGAAAAGAACTAGTGTTTTAAATAATTTAATTAAAAAATATATAATTAAATATATATAATTAAATATATAAAAATAGGATTAATTAAGGTTTTAGGATTAGGGTTTTAGGTTTTTTTAGGTGTTTAAGTATTTAGGTTTTAGTATTTCAGGTTTAAGTCTTTAGGAGTATGATTTTTAGGTTTAATAAAAAAAACAAATGTTCTGAAATGTCCATATTGTATCAGATGGCTAGTTTGGATCCGGAGGAGAGAATGGCATGTCCTTGCACTCAGTGCAAGTATCAAATTTATCGGAAATGATGGATTTGTACTGTACATGTTAGAGAGTATGGATAAAAGTCGACTAGAAAACCTACACTACCATTCGCATGGTCCCCTAGGTCAGCAGATGGACCCAAACGACATTGCACGAGTAACCTCTCGTGGACAAAAGAGAACAAAAAAGGACTTAGGTGTACAAGCAAGTACTAATAACATTACACGGAATGAACATATGGAAGAGATGCTCGAAGCATTTTATGAGATGGATGAAGATCATGATGGTGGAGAAGATGTCGAGAGTTTCATGGACACAACAGAATTTCCACGATCAGAAGTTGATGAAGAATATGAAAACATGTGGAGACTAGCTCATTTACCACTTTACAATGGAGCAAATATATTTGTACTATGTGCGTCACTCACGATGCTCAATCTATAATCCATTCATGGATGGTTGCATAGTAGTGTCATTGAATTGTTTAGGTAAGTGGATTTGAAATAAACTTTCATTGTTGTATCAAAATAACTTTATTTACTAATATCATTTTAATTGCTTATTGCAAGCTTCTTAAAGATTAATTTTTGTCAGAGGGCAATGACATGCCTCCAACACGTGGAGATGCAAAGAAACTTTTACAGTCCATTGGAATGGATTATACTAAGATTCATGTTTGTTCGAATGATTGCATCCTCTTTTGGAATGAGTATGAGCATCTCCGCGTATGTCCAAAGTGTGGAGCAAATAGACTTAGAGAAGACCTTGTAGGCGAATCAATCCCCGCAAAGGTTCTTAGCCACTTTCCTATCATTCCACAAATTAAGAACACGTTTAGATGCAAATCTATAGCTGAGTTAATGTCATGGCATACAAAGAGCAGATCTGCAGATGTTGTAATGCGAGTTCGTGCTGACTCTGATGCTTGGAAGCACATAGATAGTAAGTGGCCAGAGTTTGCTAGTGAGCCTCGGTCCATACGTCTAGGCCTAGCTATGGATGGAGTGAATCCATTTGGTTTACGCATTTCTTCATGGAGCACATGGCCTATATGTTTGGTCAATTATAACATCCCGCCATGGCTGCCCACAAAGAAAGGTCATTTATTATTAGCTCTTATTGTACGGGGTAAGTATAAGGTAAAAAACATGGATGTATATGTTGCACCACTTGTGGAATAATTGCGCATTTTATGGGATGGGATTACTGTGTGTGACATGTCTCAACCTATAAGAAGACGAGACGTGCGAGTGCAAGGCATACTTATGTGGACAATGCATGCTTGGCCTGGTTATGGTGAATGTTTAGGTTTCTCGATTTCGGGTTACCATGCTTGTCCCTTATGCGGACCACAACTCGAAACATGCTATTCCAAAGCACTACCTACATTGTCTATGAAGGACACCATAGATATTTGCCTAATGGACATGTTTTATGTGAAGGACAAATTGGTCGACAAGTGCAATGCCAAATGAAAGCTAGCGATTGGAAACAACTATGGGATTCAGAAAATCCAGTCGCTGGCATGAAATGGTTGCCCATTTTTCATAAATTGGAGTGAATTATTGATCAATCATTTGGTAGACCCAATGCATATTTTTAAGAATGTGGGAGAGATTCTTTGGAAGAATAAAGATTGCTTTCACACGAAATGACGATCTTGGAGGGCTCAAGTCTCATGATTGGCACAAGTTTTTATAGTTTGTGCTCCCTGTAGCCCTAAAAGATTTTCTTCCGGAGGATTTCGGAAGAACCATTTATAAAATTAGTTCTTTAGTATGGTGGATCTCTTCTAAAGAGATAAATAAAGATAGCATAGAGAGTGTGAAACTCAATGCTATCGAGGCTGTTAGTATGGTAGAGAAATACTTTCCCATAAGTATTCTCACTATTCAACTTCATTTACTCGTTCATGTGGTAGATGAAGTTGCAATAGCAGGAATTGTCCATAGTCGATGGATATTCTTCTTAGAGCACTTTATGAAGACATTAAAAGGGTTTGTTTGACAGAGAGCACGTCCAGAGGGTAGCATGGCAGAGGGATGGCTTGTACAAGAGTCTCTTGTATTCATAACTGAGTTTCTACGTATGTCGGATCCCAAAATGCCTCGCTTCTGGAGGGATGATGAAGATGTTTGTCTCGTAGGCAATGAACCACAAGGTAAAGGATTGCAAAGAAAAATGGATGCAGCTTTCAGAGAGAAGGCAATGAAGTTTTGCATAGTTAACTCTGAGCCTATGCAGAAGTGGTTAGAAAAGTATGAACTTGGCAAGGAAATCGATGCAAAGGAAAGAGCTCAGTTTTGAAGGAATCGTTTTACTCGATTTTTGCCTCTTCCAGAAAGTCTTTGACCTCTTACACCTTTTCCATCGAGTAGATGGCTAGATACAGCGTTTCACAAGCAAAGGCAGTGGGTGAAGTTATCTCTGAAGAAGAAGAAGAACTCGCAAAGGGATGTGATTGGGAGTATACTAAATATGGTGCACTATGGTCTCATGGACGACACTTTTGAACTGGACAAATCGGTAAAAATAGGTCTACTTTTGATAGTGGGGTGATGGTGAACATTTTGCAAAAAAGTAGAGTGAGTGCAAGAGATGATAATGCTTAAGAAGGCCAGCTAGATTATTGTGGTATGATTCAAGATATCTTGAAACTATCTTTTAGGAAGTTTGATTACTTTGTTTTTGATGTGAAATGGTTCAAAGTAGTCACCTCTGGAAGAAACGCAATAGTGAGGTGCGATAAAAGCGGTTTGCTTCAAGTCGACTCCACATAATTATGGAGGGATGAAAGGGATACATTTGTACTTCCCGAACAATGTGAGCAAGTTGTTTTTATACCAGATTCAAAAGAACCAGAGTGGCTATTTGTTTTACAAGTCACCCCACGTAGTAGACAAATTTGTGAGAACATAGATGTAGAAGAAAGTCCATCTATAGTGGACTCAAAGATTCATTCGATAGTCAAGGAGGAAGAGATCATTGTTCGAGAAGAAGAGTTCATTGAAGAAGAAGTCATGTTCGAGAAGATGAAGCAATAGACGATGATCAGAAAGAAACCAGCATAGCAAGCGATTCAGAAGCCATGAATATAGAGATAGATATTCTCGGTGCATTGGATCTCCAAGAGGATGCTAGACTAGAGGATTTTTGAATCAAACACTTGTACGTACTAATTTTTGTTTATTTTTTTTGCTAGGTTTTTTTGTACACTATCATTTCTCTACATTACCTTTATTATCACATGCTAATTATTTCATAATCACTATAATATGTATTAGAATTCGTACAAAAATGTATAAGTTAGAAGAAGGAAGGTAAAGTAAAATGTAGAATTCATGATGTGATGGGAAATACAATGCCTGATACGGACTACATAAAAGCAACGACCCATGATACCTTCTAAACTTGGAAAGATCTTATGTAGAAATTATATTAGTGTCTACACCATGCATGCAGCATCATAGCTTATTGGGAAAGATCTCGGAAAGTAGGCTATAAGCATTTTTATAGAGTATCTAAGATTTTATATTATGCTTTGTACGTAATAGAAACATATAAATTTTCTGATGATTGTGGTTGTAGACTCTTTCTATGGCTTTAGAGGGAGTATAGCGAACATAACTGCTACAAGATGCAAACATAGGAAGAACGGATGCAAAAATATAGAATACTTGAGATTCACATATCTTTTTAGATTTTATTGTTATGAAAGATCTTGTAACAGAAAGGAAAGGGATAGAGCTCCCTTCAGTCCAAGTGAGGCAGAGCGAAAGAAGGCTTCAAAACTTGTGGGACCTGGTCATAAGCTTGGTTGGTATCAAAGTAGGATTTGTTTAGGTACAAGGTCAAAACTCATTGACTTTTGAGTCAAGAGCATCGACATTGTGCCAAAAATCAGTCTCAGCCCCTTCTCTTTCTGTTTCCTACTTGCTACCACCTTGTTTGACTCGTTAACATGCTGATCAACCGTGGTCAAGCTTAGTAAACTCTGTCCAACAGAGTCAGAGCTGCAAATTAGAGGTCAAACTCATTACTTGAACTAAGGAAGAAGATACAATTTCTAAAATTACTTCACTTAGTTGATAAATTTCAGATTGTAGAGCTACTTTTTTGACTACCTACTAATTGCTTAGTGAAAGCGTACTGTGAACAGGGAATTTTTTAATAGGTCAAAATTAGGATACGACATAAAAAAGTCAAAAATGGTCAACATATAACATTTTGATCATTAAGAAATGATTCACATATTCATGTAGTATGAGATCAATCAAAGAATATATAGCACTTGCCCAAAAAGTATCAAATCAGCCCTAAAGTTCAAACACTATCTTCTTATCAAAACCCTAATTTTTGAAATTGACATACTTTGAAAAGTCAATAATTAAAGCTCAATGTCACGTGTCAAAATAAGAACACTTGTGCCCTCCATTGGCTTGCCACATCAACATTACTGCCACAACACTACCCACGAATATGAAAAGCAAAACCCACAACGTTATATTTATTGAAAACCTAACAGTTTTTGAGAAAGCTCGTGCATGGACTAAACTCTACTTTCATCCTTAGCTTTTATCCATTAATTAAGCTGATCGCCCACTTGTCTATATAAGTTCTATGCCATAATCTAACAATCATATCAATCACTTGGGAAAGTTATACTCGCATGCCCTCTTAGAGGACTTGAAGTTCTCTCTTACACACACTTGGAGGAGGTGATCTACATCTACCTTGGAGGAGTTGGAGGTGTTAGGGTGTGCTCACACTCTTGAAGATATTGAAGGTCTTGGAGTAGTATATGTTGTTACACTTGGAGATTCTCATACTCTTGTAAGAGGTTGCTTTTGGAGTCTATATTCAACATGAGCCTCTTCATAACCTTATTTCCCTATCCCTTCACTTGCCCTCTTTGGTGATTATGAGTTGTATATTTCTTTAATAGTCTTTGGAGCATCTCTCCTTATCTTGTACATCTTGATCATGAATTGGAGCAAAGTGATTTTTTACCATACTTTTGTGTATCTTGTGCACTTGTTCTCTTCTCAATTTGTATGTTCTCTTATGTGTGCTATTACTTGTGTATCCTGGCTAACAATACATACATACATACATACACACACACACATACATACATACACACATACATACATACATACATACATACATACATACCTACAAACATACATGCATGCATACATACATGCATACATACATACATACATACATACTGTTGAGATTCACTAGACCTTTAAGTTTGTACCAAGACAATGATTTCCCTTTTCTAATTACATGGCACCATCAAACTACTGAGGTTTTTGGAGCATCTGAGTTCATTAGAGTACATGAGAAAAAACGGGTGCTGATTAAAGGTCAAGTATTATAAAATCTAAAGTCAATATCGAAGAAGATATTTGGCTCACTTCTCTAAATCAGAAGAAGAGGCTCAAGATGCGACAGGAAATAAAGCCAAGCAAATGAAAAGTTAGCATGCGAGATGAAGATAAAATAAAAGAAAGCTGTTACTCGTGAGGACAATGTGTCTCTCTGCAAACGACGGATTAGAGGAAATATAAATATAGAAATCCTTACACCTAATTTGATACTACAGACCCATGGATTAGCCAATTGATTAGTCTATCCATCTGATTACGCAGTGGAGAAAGACCCACCATGTAAGCATCCTCCATAATCCCGCCAACATATAGGCGCCCCCAATGATCCTGGTTCAGGCGACATCCCCTTTCAACTACTCAGGCAAGGGTCAGGATCTCTATAATAACCCAGGTTGACTTGAACGGATAAACTAGACGTCAAAATGGGTTACATGGTGAGAATGTTACCACTTTGCTAATCATTCGAGACTCTTCTATGCGTTGGATGATAGAATCAGCAAAAAAGCGCAGAAATGGCCTACCAGTTAGCTTTAATGCAAAGCTCTGGGGGTTAAGACATTTCAGTCATTTTAAAATCAAGTATTAGTTGACGACGTCATTCAATTTACTGAGACAATATGCCAGGCAGCGTTCTCAACAATATTTGTCCAACCACAAATAATAGATCATGGATTCTCACATGCCTACCCATTTCAACCCTAATGCTTCCCAGTAAAGGGAAAACCTGAATAACTGTTAATACAGTGTCATTTCCATGGAAGCGCCGGGCAGCGGATAACGAGCAGCCGGAGAAATGCTGGAAAAGCACCGAACGTAAGCGCTGCCACCACCACCTTTGTAACGAAGCAAATGTTAAGTAATTTGTTCGAAGGCTGAGGAGTCGAGGATGTTGTCTAATAACTCTCTTTAATGAAGGCAACTTCGCACAATGAGAACAAGAATTTACTAATGAAATGATATGTATCCAACAAAAGTTTGAATACCTCATAGATGGATTGACCTAACTGAAAAGCTTGAAGTTCTAGGATGTATTGGTTCTAAATGTGAGTATTGTGTTTTTTTTAAGCAAGTCAACCAACATTAGTTAATGGACTAACGCAAAATGATTAGTGAATATGTATTGCAGTAGTAGATTGTAATTTACTTTGCATTATTTGTTATTCGATAATTCGATTATTCATGAATAATTACAAAATTTTATGATAGATTCTTATTATTCGATCGAATTATTCGTTACCACATCAGCTTATTCAAATCACTTCAAATTATTTTTGTATAGGAATTTCAAGTCTTTTTAATCGAAAAGTTTTCTGATCAGAAGGTTTGATAGAAACATTTTTTAATAAATAGTGACCCGCATTGTATTATCATGAGAATACCTTGTTTTCTGTGAACTCACAATGTTGTACGAAAAACAAGGTATAAACTCTATTTAAAAAATTAAAATTTGTAGGATTATAAAAATGAAAAAGATATAAATTTTAGAGTTAAATACTTAGAAAAATATAAAACAAATAAGATGAATAATGAATACTTAAAACTTTATGTTTATTTAGAATTAATAATTTTAATTAAAATATATAATATTGTTTTAAGATTAAGAATTAAATTATTTTAGGATTTTTAAAATTTAGATACTAGTGTGATTGTCTGAATCATAAATTGATTCTTACTTCACAATAGTGTTGAGATGTTTTAGCATTAAGTATATTTGAATCGATTTCTATGTGTATGAATGGATTTATATGTGTGTGTATGATTGTGAGTTAAAAAATATTATGATTGTCTAACTCAACATTGATTCTTACTTCACATTAGTATGTGTATATGTGTGTGTATGTATACGTGTGTATGCATGTGTATGATTGTGAGTTAAAAACTATTGTGATTGTGTGATTCAATATTGTATGTTACTTCACAATAGTATGTGTATGTGTGTGTATGTATTTATGTGAATGTGTGTGATTTTAAAACTATTATGTTTACCTGAGTAAGCATTGATTCATACTTCACAATAGTATGTGTATGTGTATGATTTTGATTTAAGAATTATTGAAATTGTTTGATTCAACATTGATTCTTACTTCTCAATAGTATATGTATGTGTGCGTATGCATGTGTATGACTGTGATTTGTAACTATTGTGATTATCTCACTCGGCATTGATGTTTATGTCACAATAGTATGTGTATGTGTGTATGTATGTGTGTGTATGTATGTGTGTGTATGTATGTGTGTGTATGTAATGCTCCACAATCACAAACTATCCTCAATCACAATCTTCCAATCACTCAGGAACACTAGAAGAAAGAAAAGGAACTTGCACAAGATAGAAGAAATTTGATGTAGCAGAGTGGACAAGAGAAAAAAAAGATCTGGTATTATAGAATTGAATCAATTGAATACAATAGCTTTGTTGCATAACAGCTTCCTAATGAAGCCTCTACCTCCCGACCACCCTCGAGCTATCTCAATCTCATTCACACTCGCATTCGCAATCACACTCTCACTCAAAATCTCACTCTCAATCACAATCAAGGTAATTCTTTTATTTTTGGCCTCCTCTTGCACGATGAAGCAATCTTCCCAAAAAAAAGATGATTGTCCCTCCTCAAGGCAAGTGCACGATCCACCAAATTTAGCAAAAGTTGCACCACCTATGTTGCATGGCAAACTTCTACAAAAGCATGCACTTTAGCAGTCAGCTAACTTGTTTGGCTGTATGAGTTGGAAAAATTGGCACTTTTCTTGGCCCTGTAACTCAAAAATAGTGTGAAATTGACATGCATGAGAACACATATGTATCAAAAGTGCGGATTCAAATAATAGTAGAGAGGCCCACTTTTTTTAAGAGTTGTAAAAATCGACACTTTTTTAGGCCCTATAACTCAAAAATAGTGCGGAATTCGAAGATGCTTATAAGATGCAAAAAGGTTCATCTCTTCAATTTGCACAATAATATTAGAGATGTTTTGGGACCAAATTTGCCTCCAAATATCAGTTTTCATCCCTACAATTTAGAAATTCTAGAGAGAAAATAATCAAGTCATTATCTTACAATGAACTAATTCTAGAACCCAAAACAAGGTACTTCAAACATGATTCACAAAATTTTCAAATAGACACTTTTACTCACCTATGCGTGCTTTACCTTTCTCTCATACAACATTGTTCCTGATTGTTTCATTTTCCCTTTCAATTTTCAACGAGAAAACATGATGCAAATGAGGTTTAGAGAGAGAATATGAATTACACAATGTATAACAAAAAGTTCAAATTGAGTTATTTCACTATCAAAAGGCCTACTACAATTCTTTCCCCTTTTAAAAATGATGTCCTTAGAGTTGGAAAGAAAGATGTGCTGAAAATTCATCTAAGTTACCATGTCATCTGTTTGAAATTCAAGTGGTACTCTCTTCAAATCATAGAATTTCTTTTATCTTTTCTCAGCTTCTTTATGTGCTACTTAAGTTTTCCAAGTTCTTCATCCATCTTCTTAAGCATTTCTTTAGGTACTTCTACTTTATTTGAAAACTCGAAAAAGAAGATGGGGTCAAACATTTAGAACCATACATAGCCTCAAACAAAGTCATTTTTATAGATGCATGCCATGCACTATTGTATGCCAATTGGACTAAGGGAAAATATTCACTCCAATTATCTTGCTTTTCATTCACATACTTATGCAACATATCTTCAAGTGCTTGATTAACCCTCTCGTCTTCCACATCAGTATGTGGATGGAAAGTTGTACTCATACGAAGTTGAGTGCCAATCAATTTAAATGCTGCTTTCTTGAAGTTTGATGTGAACCTAGAGTCTCTGTCAAAAATAAGGTTTTCCGGCATTCCATGCACTAAAAGAAATTATTTTACAAACAATTCAGTAACATTCAATGCCGTATATAATTTCATAGGAAAGAAATGTGCCATCTTGGTAAGTCGATTAACTACCACAAATATGGTATCATGTCTACTTCTCCATGTAGGCAATTTAGTGATGAATTCCATAGAGATAGACTCCCACTTCTGATTTGGAACATCCAAAGGTTGTAGCATTCCAAGCTTTCGTTTAAACTTAGATTTCACCTATGGCACTTTAAATATAATATTTGAACTTTCAATGGATACTTAGAAGATATTCATAATTGATTGTTACAATATAAAGATCCATTCTATAATGAAAGCTGCCTTTATACATCGATCCCCTATTTGCATGTAGAAAACTCAAGATAGGTGCATAAAAAGAACCGTGTTTCAATTCTTCTTGAATTTGATTGAGAAAATAATAATTTATTACAAAAAGGAGGCTACATAAAAGTTTTCAATTCAATGCATCAACGACCTTATTTTCCTTGCTAGACAAATAATTATTGTCAAAATCATACTCACTTAATAATTCAATCAATTGTGTTTCCTTAGTGTTAAGCAATGGTTGTGTGAAAATGTATTTTAGACTCTGATGGTCTATTTTCACTACAACATATGAGCCTTATACCGGCCCTTATACTGGTGCAAATACACATGGGGGATTTGGCCACGAGATCAGTATAAGTGTTGATATGATAATGCTGATATAAGCATTGGTATGGGTACCAATATATGTGCCGATATGTATTAAATACCAATGGTATAAGCATCGGTATAGGCATTGGTATTTTCCCATCAATATACGTATCGGTATTGACTTGTAGGACTAATGATATTAATATCGATATGGATATCGATATAAGCAGCAGTATGTCCCTAAGCAAAATCATCGGTATAAGCATCGGTATGGCCATGGGCATACTGATGCTATACCAGCGACCATATCTACAATTTATTTTTTGGGTAGAGTCTAGTGTCTCTTGATGCAGCAACATGATAATGCTATCGTGTAGCAAAGGAAAATTGACTATACCCAAAAAAAACAAGTACATGTCGTGACGTGTACTCTATGTTGCGATATCAAGCTCAACATGTGATGATCTAGGATGACACATATCATTTTTTCATTTCTCTTACATCTATAGTGGTCATGCTGATATATCTCAGGGACACTTCATTGAGCTTTACTTAATTTATCTATCAAGAGTGATGGCACATTTGTTTCTTGCCAGCTCACTCATTTGCGGACATTAGGATTTTCCCTTATGTAATATTTTTATTATATTGCACTTGTTGTATTGTTGTTTTTAGGTCATTCTTGTACATTCCTTTTATGTAATAGAAGAAGAAGAAGAAGATCATTCTTCCTTGCCTCAATCTATGCGTGTGAGATCTCTTCCTTATCTCCTTCCTCGTGACATGGTATCACAGCGAGTGTAGCTATAGAGAGCTTGTGGAGAAGGCCAACAACGAAGAGTACGTGAGAAGGCATGGAGAAAGCACAATTCACAAATGACCTCATATTGCTACAAAAATTGGCGTGAAGATAGAAGGCCTCAAAATTTTCAAATTTCTATTTTGGATCCATCTCAACCTCTTTTTCGAGCCCGAAAGGTGGGGCCCACAAAAAAACCAGGTCAGTTTGCAAAATTGTAACTTGCATCATGTTTGGAAACACTCATGTATTCCAGATCTAGAATTTCAAGCAATTATGTGTACCGCAACATACATGAAAATTGTGTTTTTCTGAGATCAAATTGTCATGTCATAGTGTCAGTGTTCAAGTAGAAGTGATGTTTGTAGTGTTTTGCACTGTTCTGAATTGCTGTAGAAATGGCATATGTAGATGGAATGAGTCAGCTTATGAGCAATAAGTTGGACAAGAACAACTTCCATGCTTGGAGATTCAGGATGACAAATTTCCTGATAGGAAAATCCTACTGGAAGTACATCGAAGGAGAGAACAAAAAACACTCTGCAGTTACCAGAGAGGAATCGGACCATAGACACAATTAAGAGCGTATGAAGAATGGAATCAAGGAGCACGAAAGGTAATGTATTGGCTATCTTTTAGCATACAGGATAGCATGATTGGACACATATAGGATGCCAAGACTTCGAAAGAGGCTTAGAACAATTTGGTCACATTGTATGAGACCAATACAAAGGCATGGAGATTGCAACTCAAGAACAAGCTGCATACGTTGGACAAAAAGGGCATGTTGGTGAGTCACTACACCCTAAAAATCAAAAGCATATGTGAATCACTTGCATCTATTGGCATGAATGTAGATGATGATGATAAGGTGGAAGTGTGCCTTTGTTGTTTAGGATCTTCATATAAGTAGTTCAGAACTTCTATACAGACCAAGGAAAATATCCCGAACTTTGCTTACCTGGTATCCATGTTGATTATTGAAGAAAAGAATCTTGGTGAGAACTCAAACTCCCAAGGAAAAGCTAGTTTTGAGCAGGTATTCTACTTTGGAAGAGGAAGATGCAAAGGTAGAGGTTTCGGAAGTGGAAGAGGAAATAGTAACCAAGACCAAGGTCAACATCAGAATCATGTAGGAGGTAGAGGACAATTTCGAGGCAGGGAGAGTCAAAGAGGCCACAGAAATTTCCAAAGAAATGATTCAAGTAATGACAGTAAAGGATGTTGGAATTGTGGTAAACTTGGACATTTTGAACGTGATTCCAGGTTGAAGAATCAAAATAATAGAAGGTAGCAAAACAACTATGCATCCATAAGTTAGATGATTCTGAGAAGTTGTTCATGATTTAACATCATATGATGAATATGATGTCTGATGATGCTTCAAAGTCGAATGATAGTGTCTGGTATGTTGATTTAGGTGCTTCAAATCACATGACCAATCATGCAGAATGGTTTAGTACTTTGCAGAAATTGCCAGTTCTTGTATATGTTGAAATAGGTGATGGCACATCACATCCTATCAAGCATACAAGAAACATAGCACTGTCTATGGAGGACAAGAAGGTAAAACATCTTGCTGATGTGCTACACATTCCAAATATAACAAAGAATCTGGTTTCTGTTGGAAAAATGGTTGACCAGGGATTACAAGTTAGGTTCAATGCTGATGGGTTATATGTAAAAGAGTACAAACCGGGTGGACAATTGATTGCCAAAGGAAACAAAGTGGGTAGGATGTTCACCTTAAATGTGAAAATTCTTGAAATGAATGCAGCCATGATTGCAAAAGGTGCATGAGTTATTGTTGATATAGAGATCTGACAAAAAGGAATTGGACATGCAAATTTGTAGAGGCTCAAATTGATGCAATCCAAGGAGATTGTTGATGGACTACCAAATTTCAAAGTTGCAGAAATGCAAAAGGTATGTGCAACATGTCAATTTGGTAAACAATCAAGAGCATCATTTTTGCATGATAAGTAGAGGCACCTAGTAAACATGTATGTGAAGGCTATATTTTGAGCAAAATCCAGCGTTCCTATCACATCATATTATTATGGGTAGAGAATAAAAGGGAGAGTCTTTATTTTAGAGAAGTAGTCTCATTAGCTGAAGAAGGCTCAGGCGTGGTCGGGCGATACGGATACAAACATCTCTGTGTGTCTTCATGGCGACAGCATTGTGGAGGCAAAGGAACAGCTGCATGGAGGCAAGAAGAATTTGTAACCTTATACTGGTATTAGAGCGACATTCTAAGCCACTTTCACGTGCGCGTGAGATGGGATTCGAACTGATCTGCAGGATTAGAGGCGAATGCCTTTACCAACACTCCATCTAAGTGATGTGTAAAGCAAGTCGTATTACTTTATGCTATGTCAACCCGTTAGCGCCCATCTACAGCACAACCACTTAGAGGGACACGACTCTTACTCTCCCCTTATATGGAAAGGAGGACATAGGGGCTACTTGTTTCTTTGCCTTTTGGTCTCAGAGCCACACAGCTAATAGGGAAGGAGTAAAGAGAATAACTTCAAATGAAGATCAAAAACAGATAGGAAAGATGCAAATCAGATGCACCTACTTCATATGAAGATTCTATATCGAAGAGCATTCTTTACATGGACTCTCCGATACCATTGTTCCAAGTCTAAGAGGATGGAGTTTCATCTTATTCATAGGTATGAGTATTTTTGTTATTTTTAAGAATTAAAAATAAGGGTACGTCTCTCTGAGAAGGGCAAGGAAGGGTTTGAGTATCAACCCCTTGAGGGAAATCATAATTTTGGAGAATATGAGATGTACACTCTTATCTAGAGTCAAGAGATCCCTCAAAATATGAGAAAGCATAAGCTTTAGACATTTTCAAAGTAGCTATGTTCATAATTTCCTCGTAAATTTGAGGAGCAATTTTGGACAAGTAGCCATTTTGGGAAAGGGAAATGAAGTGAAATTTTTCTTAATTTGGTAGGAAAAATCATGCACACACATAGCCCAATCTATTGACTTCCATATAAGACTAAGAAATAGAAAAGATACCTCAGTATGATGGGAGTTTGAAGCTCCACAAAACCCCCTTCCATCATAGTTTGAGAAAAAATTTCAGCACCTGAATCTAAGAAATTCCCATTTTGGAAGAGGGAAAAGGAGGTGCGGTAGCTATGGATGGATGGGAAAAAATTAGATATACTGAGAGTATCTTATATGGACTTCACAATGGAATCACAAAATTCATTAAAATGATAAGCTAAGGAGGAATTTTTGTTCCTCAAAAACCCCCTTCCCGCACTTTTGGGAAAAATTTCATATGTTAATTTTTATCAAACTCCACATTTGGGAGTAAGAAAAAAGACTATGTAAGAGGATTCCCATGGATTAGTGCATACATACATGAAATATGGTGCATACATACATGAAATATGGTATATGAATTACCTTGAAGAAGAAAAAAATCCAAGAAAATCCACATTAGAAGTGGATTAGAAGCTTGGTAAAAGCTCCCATTTAAGTTGTTGCATGAAAGTAAAAATCTTGATTTATGCCTCTTTTGGGGAGCAAATTCACATGCACTAAGGGAGGATTTGGAAAAGTTAAAATAGGCCCAAGCAGCTTCATATACCACTCTCTAAGGATATGGAGAGAATTTTAGGATTTTCTTGATGGAAGAATGCTTTTGGGCACCCCAACTATCACATTTTCACACTTTTTCCAGCCCCTCTAACAGTCCACTAGTTTGGCATGTCCCGCTTGGAATGGCCATATCTTGGGTTAGTAAACTCTAAATTGGACATGTTATGGCTCGTTTTGAAGAGCACAAGGTCTAGTTTCAGTTTATATTGAAAAGAAATTTTGGAAAATAAGTATTTTTGCATGTCTGAACAGGTCTGCAAAGTCTGAACAGTTTTCAGCAACTACCTTCTGGGAGCCATATCTTATAAACCGGGAAGGCAATTGAAGTAATTTCACTTCGACTTACTTGCACATTATAAATATTTCAGTTTTTGATTGTTTGCAGGTCCTAAAATGGTTTTTTCAGGTCTAAATAGGGATTACAAATGCATTTTTGGGTAAATTTTGCATTATTCTAGTAATCATCTGACCATGCTTTATGTTTTGGGAAGTGATCTGATGTTTTTGGACACTTCAAAGATTATATTAGGACCTGAGGAGGAAGGTGCAGAGGTCTCAAAGCTCATCGAGAAGGATTGGATGCATGCAATTCTAATACCAAATCATTCAGGAACGTATCCTTTATGTTTTCAGGCATCTTATTTTAGTTTATGGCATGCTTTGTGTGTACATGCATGGATTGGATTGCATATATCCAAGTTGATCATTATTTGAATTTTAAAAGTATGGATCAACATGCAGGAAGTACACTTTTTGATTGTTTGCAGGAAAGATGATTGCAGGAACTATATGGTTAGGCAACAAAGAGATTGTTGCTAGCATCTGTTTTTATGTTTTTTGTAGGTTATGGAGTCCATGTATGAGTTTATGGCATGCATTCCATGGGTCTATCAAGCGCTATGTTGTTGGATGGTAAATGTGCCATTGAGCTTATGGTTTAAATTTTTTTGGGATTCCATTTCCTCGGGAAATGCTGTCGAAAATTTTCCCCCCTCATGGCGTTATATACGCACTTGCGTTTAGGTAAGAATGTTATGGCATGGTAACATGCCTTTTTTGCAAACATCAATAAGTTTTAGGCATGCTTATAAGCATGTATTTGATGGACCTAGTACCATCAGAGTATTATAAATAAGGCAACTTCAGTAGCAACAGGATCCCTACACATAACCCTTATGGATTTTAGACCATAGGATTGCTAAGGGGAAGGAGCTATACCTTCACCATTAGAAATGTGCACAAGCAATCCTATAGGTTATAGGAAGTTGCATATAGGCACGAGAGATACATTTATGATAATCTCCAAGGTAGTTAAGATTTACTTATCTTCACAAGAGTCTCATAGTAGGATTAGGAGACTATGGGGTATTATCAGGAATACCCGAAGAGTGACTAGTTTCACTCATGCACCTCACTTGAGCAAGTAGTGAAGCATTTTTGCTACACTACTAAGGAAACCAATTAGATGGGATCACAAAGATGGGTTTCATGAGACAACATCGACGGGTGCTTATGTGATTCGAGTGATCGTTAGGAAGGCCACAGGTATGACACTAGCTCTATGACTTAGAGCATAGATCCCTTCGTACAAAATAGTTGGGGTACCCAATACATATATGTATGTTGGGATCTACAGAGAGGTACTCAGACCTAGTCTTGGTACCTAGGCATAAGTTGGTTTGGAATAGAAAGGGATATCCATCGACACACATTGACGAGAACCAAACTAACTAGTTCGAGGACATGGGACTCATTTGAGTCAACTGACATGATTTGAGGATATGGGAGTCATTAGAGTCCACTTATATATCATTATGTCAGGGAGAGGTTCTTTATTGGAGAGATCAACTTGGCATATGTGTCCATGCAGGAGAACATTGCAGACCTTTTCATGAAGACTCTACCTAGGGAGAAGTTTGAAGCTTTTTGCAAAGCTTTGGGCTTACTTTCTTTTGTGGATTGATTCCACATAGCTTGGCACTTCCTTATACATGAGTGCCAGATTCTTGTTCACCTCATCACTCCCAGGGGAGATTTGTTGATATATTTAGGTAGTGATGTGTGTGAACACACCAGGACCGTCAGGGCACATTTTTCCTCTTTAGGAGGTTTTTTTCCCCTGGCTTGTATATACGCCTATTTTTTTTAATGATTCACTCATCTTTGTACATTTTGGTGGTAATACATTCAATATTATGTGTTGTGCTCCAAGCTTCTTCTTCTTCTTCCGTGTGTTGTTCGTGTGCTTCTATAGACCTCAAACTCCAACAATGACTCACACAACTTATAGATGATTTGGACTTGGTCAACCCTCTTTCACCACCATGTTTACTAATAATTTTATCACATTAGAGTTTTTGAGAACCTACAAATTATAACATCACAAAATCTGTTAAAAAAGCTCTACTAAGTGATAAGTACAAGGATTTTTTAAGATCTTTGGGCTTACTCTGTTCTATGCATTCTTCATAGTGAGCATATCTCGAAGCTTCCTTATACATGATTTTAAGGTCCTAGTTCACCACATTAGTCCTAGGGGGATTTATTAGTCCATTTTCGTAGTGATGTGTATAAATACACTTAGGTTTTCCTAAGATACTCCTGTTAGGTCTTTCCCATCAACTTTCATGTAAAGAAATAAAGTGCACATTTCTTTCCATGTATTCAAAATCAAATAATATCATTATTTTTTGTGCTCTTAAGATCCTTACTCATCATGTTGTTTGTGTGTGTTCTTTCTCTATACGTCAACACTTAGTACTCAGACATTTTTTTATTCAAACTCTTTTTGTTCCCTTTTTAGATTTGATAGCATTGCTTTTGTAAATTTGCCTTTTTTATAAACTTATTTGAATTTTGAAGCACCATTACGTATATTTATTCATAATCTTTAAAGTGGATTACAAAGAATAGATCTGCTATTTGAATATATCTCCTACATACAAGCATGTTTCATATTTTCTATATGGTTATTGTTGTTGTCTAAGGTAAGAATATATTCAGCATTTATTTCATGAAGATCAATTTTACAACGCAAACTGATTGTTAGGTGACAATCAATCAAAGATGTACTTGTATATAAGGCTTAATGAAACAATATGTAGGGTATGTATATTCTCTAAAACTTCATATGTTGCAAAAGTAAGTTTTGATGAAGAATGTACAAATATAGATTCTAAAAAATTAAGAGCTTCAAGGTGTAGCATTGAGGATGATGCAATTGTTTTGATATATCATGCAATTATTGTAGCATATCTTAATTGTTGGTGACAACCTACGTAAAGATAGACTGAACACATCATTTCCTAATAAAAGCCATTCAAGCTCTCACAACACTTCTTATTCATCAAGGCATTATTTATTGCCATTTCTCATATGTTTTGTGAGGATGATCCGGTTTCTTTTGATAAGAGCCAAAAAATAGAAAGTTGAGTAGTTCTTTATGTAACTTGCATATATTGTTAGAATTAATGATGTTACTTTGGCTTTGTATGACTTTCTACCAAAATTTTGGTCGATAATAAATCAATAAAAAGTTAAGAGTATAAGCATGATGGGATCTTTAGTTAATATCAAACTAGAATTCTAGAGAGCGTATGCTTAATATAAGGGCATTGAATTCAACTAGAACTTTTCTTCTTCATACATTGTGATGAGTATTTTTAGAAATGTGCATTTGCAAGACATGATGACTAATTTGTAGAATTGGGGATTGAAATACCCTATGAATGGGGAACTTCAAGTGGGATTTCATGTAGCCTTATATTTTATAACAAGAAGGAAAGGGAAAGAATGTAATTTCCATGTTCTAAGACAAGTATCATATGCAGGGTGTCAAAAAGCATGATCGCTACAACATGGGTTTCAAGACAATCCAATTGAAATCATTTTCTATGTGTTGGAGATAGACGTCTGCGGAAGCACGCGAACAGCACAAGGAAGAAGAAGAAGCTTGGAGCACAAACACACAATACTGAATGTATTACTAGAGAATGTACAAAGATAAGTAGCCCTTTAGGGAAATAGGTGTATATACAAGCTGGGGGAAAAAAAACCTCCTAAAGAGGGAAAAAAGTGCCCCGGCGGTCCTAGTGTGTTCACACACATCACTACCTAAATATATCAACAAATCCCCCCTCGGAGTGATGCGGTGAACAAGGAGCTGACACTCATGTATAAGGAAGTGCCAAGCTATGTGGAAATCACTCCACAAAAGGAAGTAAGCCCAAAGCTTTGCGGAAAGCTTCAAACTTCTCCCTAGGCAGAGCCTTCGTGAAAAGGTCTCCAATGTTCTCCTGCGTGGGCACATATGACAAGCTGATCTCCCCAGCAGAGAACCTCTCCCTGACATAGTGATAATGCACCTCAATATGCTTACTGCGAGCATGGAACACAAGGTTCCTCGCAACTGCCAATGCGCTCTGACTGTCAGTGAAGATGGTGGTGGCAGAAGACTGGCCAACACCCAAATCAGCCATAAGGTGTCTGAGCCACACACACTCAACAGTCGTTGTGAAAGCTGCCCTATACTCAGCCTCACAATTGGAAGTGGCCACAGTAGGCTGCTTCTTGCTCAACCAAGATATACATGAGCTACCAAGCATAAAGCAAAAACCATTGGTGGACACACGAGTGTCATAGCAACCAGCCCAATCTGAGTCAGAAAAAGTATGCAAATCTGGCGGTAGTGATCCCCCCTTGGGATAAAACAACCCAAGTAGCCGAGTACCACTCAAGTAGCGAAAGACGTGCTTAACCGCCTTCCAATGGGTGACTCCTGGGCAATGCATAAACCTGCTCATCTGTGATACAGCAAACTGAATATCTGGCCGCGTAATGCATAAGTAAATCAAGCATCCAACAGCATGTTGATAGACAACAACATCAAATGCATCTCCAGCATCATGAAGACTCAGTGGTAAACCTGTCTCCATAGGAGTGGCAATAGGCTTACAGTCTTCAAGGCCAAAACGCTGCAATAATGTGTCAATATATTTCGTTTGACACAAAGCCATTCCACCATCAACTTGCATAAACTGAATGCCCAAATAGTGATGCAAATGCCCCAAATCAGACATCTCAAATGAGGCATGCAAATCAGCCTTAAAATCAGCAATATGCTTCTCAATAGGACCAGTGAGCAGCATGTCATCAACATAGACAACAATGATCAGAAGCACATCATTAGCACGCTTAATATATAAGGTGCTTTCAGTTGGACTGTTCTCAAAACCATGTGCAATCAGATAGGCATGTATCTTCTCATAACAAGCATGTGGTGCTTGCTTTAAACCATATAATGCCTTCTTTAACCTGCACACCTGGTTTTCATGCCCTTTCTGCACAAAGCCACGGGGCTGAAAAACATACACTTCATAATGCAAGTCACCATTCAGAAATGTTGTTTTAATGTCCAACTGATGTACATTACAACCATGATGGGCTGCAAGTGCACAAATGCTCTGAACAGTAGTCATACGGCATGTGGATGCAAAGGTCTCATCAAAATCAATGCCTCTTTCCTGCGCATAACCCTTTGCAACAAGCCTAGCCTTATACCTGTCAACTGTACCTATACCTGTCAACTGTACCATCAGGTTTACGCTTCAGCTTGTATACCCACTTAGTGCCAATGGCCTTCTTGCTAGGAGGCAAGTCACATAAAGACCATGTACCATTCTTCATTATAGCATCATATTCAGATTGCATAGCAGCCATCCAATTTTCTGAATTTTGTGCTTCATCAAAAGAAACAGGCTCATTCTCATCACAGAGACTAGACGCAGCCATAGCATAGCAATCTGATGCAAAGGAGGCACTATGAGAGCCTGAACGAGTATGATATGATAAAGGTGCATCTAGTTTGTTATCACGCAAAGTCTGCACCAGCCATTTTGGCATAGTTTTTGTCTGCTCAATATCAGCTCTCTCATCAACAAGTGCATCATGTAAATCTGCATCAGAAATGGAATGATCTACATCATCATTTGAAACCTACAAAGGCTGAGAAGTTGCCTCATTAGGACCAGCACTAGACTGTCCACCTGTAAAAAGAGGCATCAAAGTATCATACATGTCTTTGGAGCTAACAGATGTCTCCTTAGTACATGAAAGCAATGGCTGAATAGCATCTTCCACAAAGACCACATCATGGCTAACCAGAATGCGTTTAGTCTGTGGATGATATAGACGATAGCCTTTACTTTCAGAACTGTACCCAACAAAAATACATTTTACTGCCTTATCATCCAATTTTTTGTGATGTTGTTCAGGCACTAATGCATATGCCAAACAACCAAAAACACGCAGATGAGCAACAGATGGCTTGCGGTCATGCCAAGCCTCATATGGAGTGATAGACTGCAATGCTTTAGTGGGACACCTGTTCAGTACATATGTTGCACACATGACAGCCTCAAGCCAGAAACTATGTGGTAAAGCCTGACTCTTGACCATGCACCTCGCCATCTCCATGAGTGACCTGTTCTTCCGTTCAGCAACTCCATTCTGTTGAGGTGTATACCGAACTGTACACTGGTGTTTTATCCCACATTCAGCCAGAAATGCATTAAAATCTAAAGACATATATTCCCTCCCTTGATCAGAACGGAGGGTGCCCATTTTACATGCTGACAGATTTTCAGCCAAAACCAAAAACTGTTTAAAGCACATGAACACTTCGGACTTTGCTTTGAGTGGATATACCCATGCATGCCTGGAAAAATCATCAATGAAAGTCACGAAGTAAAGGTAATTTCCAAAAGAGGGTGTCTGCATAGGACCACAGACATCACTATGTACAAGTTGCAATTTCTGTGTAGCCCGAACTGAATCATCTTTTGGAAAGGATGAACGCTGCATTTTGCCCAAAATACAGCCCTCACAAACATGTTTTCTAGGTGCCTCAAGTTTGGGCAAAGAGGACACCATTTCTAATTACTGCAGGCGTAGCAAACTAGCAAAATTACGATGACCAAAGTGTGCATGCCAAAGCTTTGCATCTGACATAGCCTGAGAATCATGAACTGCACATGCGGAATCATTCACAGATCTTTCATAGTCTATGAGCTTATATAGCCCACGACATAAAATGCTAGAAGCAATAATAACATCGCCATTTGACAGATCATGAACTGTACATCTGTCATCAACAAATTTCACAACCAAGCCAATCTGGGCTAATGCAGAAATTCATAACAGATTCTTCTTGATCCCTGGCACAAATAAAGCATCTGACAAGGTGAAAGAACTACCATCAGCAGTAGTCAGAATGATCTTACCAATTCCCATAACAAGATAAGAGGAGTTGTTGGCACATGTGACAGTATTCCCTGTAGGGGCAGGCTCGAGTGAAGAGAAGAAATTGCGCTGCGAGGTAATATGTTTGGTCGCCCCACTGTCAAAGTACCAAACATCTGAGTCTATTGCAGACATGCACTAATCATGAGAAGATGGGTCAAAACTGTAGACAGTAGTAAATGCCCATTCTTCTTCCTGCACAAGATTTGCAAACTCTGTTTTTGGTGTAGAGGCCTCTACAACAACCATTCCAGCCTCTTTCTTCTTTGCCTCTTTAGCAGCCAGTTTTGGACAGTTCTTTATGATATGATCATTTCCTTTACAATACTTGCAAAACAATTTTCGCTTTTCTGATTTCTTCTCATCTTTATCCTGGTTCTTCGATTGTGCAGCATTTGCAGATTTCTGCTTACTAGTAGAAGAATGTCATTTTCCTTTGCCCTTCTGACTAGCCAAGAAAGCTTGATCTACAACACGCATAATGGACCTGTTTTGCCTGGACTGATCTTCCTGTAACAGAACAGAGACTAACTCCTCAAATGATAGGGCATTTGGAAAACTCTAATATGAATCAGGAAGACCATTCAGAACGGTCTGCACAAGTGAGCTATCTAGTATAACCTCATTAGCAGAAATCAATTGTTCCTTCACGTCTTTGATCTTTGTGAGAAAATTGTCCATAGAATCACCTTCATTCATGTGCTCACTCTCCAACTGTTTTCGGAGGTAAGCAACACGAGCCTCATTCCTAGCCTGGTACAAAGTTGTAAGTGTATCCCAAGCATCCTTTGGTGTTCTGCAAGAGCGAATGTGAGGAATAATAGCATGTTTGATAGACAAAGCTATCAATGCATGTGCCTGGGCATCTCTGCCATCCCAGTGAATCTGCTCTGTAGTAGGTGCAACAGAAACAGCAGCACGAACAAGAATCTGCGGAATATCATCTTCGACACCATCTTCATCAGCTCCAACACCTGTATTTGTAGTACCTGTTGTTACAGGTGTAACAGGACGTCTTTCAACACCCTGCACAATGTTCCACAGTCCTTTTGCAACCAGTACATATCGCATCATATAAGCCCATAGTGGGTAGTTGGTACCATCCAACTTATCCTCAACAGCCAACATACGGAATACATCTTTCAGCCATGGCTAGTGACATCGCGATTTCAGCACCTCAAAGCGAAGCCGTTTTGATCTCGGAAACACGTTCAGTATGCTCACCAAAATTCGTTCGATTCTGAGACTGTAACCGGAGGAGTGTCGATGGCGCCCTAGAAGAAGCGACGACCTGCTCTGATACCAATTGTTGGAGATAGACGTCTACGGAAGCACGCGAACAACACAAGGAAGAAGAAGAAGCTTGGAGCACAAACACACAATACTGAATGTATTACTAGAGAATGTACAAAGATAAGTAGCCCTTTAGGGCAATAGGCATATATACAAGCCGAGGGAAAAAAACCTCCTAAAGAGGGAAAAAAGTGCCCCGACGGTCCTAGTGTGTTCACACACATCACTACCTAAATATATCAACACTATGTAGAGTATGTTGGTGTACTGTGCTTTATTTCGATGAAATGTTCACTAATCTTAATGAGATAGATTTTTGTGAACTTGAGAATGTATTTAATGCAATCATTAATATGGTATGTTTTTGAATCATATATGTCATTATTTTACCATTCATTTCATACAATGTGATGTGGAAATTGTTACACTTAAGTGTTCTTCTGGTAGCTTTGATGTGACCCTTTTCCTTATATATGGGCACTTTTTACTCTATTTTTTTATAGAGGGTTTTTCCCCATGTGACCACATACATGTACGCTCATATGTGGTGGTACTTTGTACTTAGGGATAGAGCTATTCCATCCATCCATCTTCTCCATGTTTCTTGTTGTGTTTGTACTCCTTGTGTGTGCTTCTTATGTGTCTCTCACACTTATACACACACCTAATACGATTTTACCCCCATTTCAAAGCATTTGTGCAGTCAAAATTGTCATCAGAGTGACAGACTGTGAGCTAAAATTTCAGCATTCCTTTCAACTTTCATTGAAGTAAAGATTGTCACGTTCTTGTTCTTTAGTGAAATTGCAGGTAGAAGTGAATTGATTGGCATGCTTCAATTTGAAGACAACCTTTATGGGACCAACTATCCAATGTAGTCTTACATGATGAAACATGTTCTTGTTGCAAAAAATCTATGGAACATAGTGGCAGATGTAGATCAAAGATCCCTAGGTTCTTCTACTTCATAGTCTATTGTCACATATGGAGCTTCTTCTTCAAGTAGAGTGGTTACTTCTTCTTCACCTACACAAGAGAAACTTAGATGGGATGGCAAAGATACTCAAGCTCATGTGTTGATTTGCTTTTTCTGAAGCGTCATATAGTTCCACACATTCGATCATGTTCTACATCAAGACAGGCATGGGACACCCGTGCTTCTTTGTATGTCGTGCATAATTAAGTGTGTTGCATACTTAACTAAGCAACTTGAGGATGTATGTATGGCTCAAAATGATTATTTGGATGTGTATATGACACACATAAAGAACTTGAAAGAGTAATTGGCAAACATAGATGAGATTATTCATGATGCATCACTCATATGTACATTGTTGATAGGATTACTAATATTTTCAAAGCTTTTCCACTACACTTTGTTTGGTTGCAAAAGGAAACCCAAATATATATGCATTTGATGAGGTTATGTCTCTTCTTTTGCAAGAAGAGCAATCTGGAGTGAATAGGAGTGGTTTGATTGAGGGAACCCAAGCAGTTTCTATCTCATAAAAATGGAAAAGCAAGTATGGTTCATATTTGGGTTCATAAAAAAGAAAGCCTTGATCTTTCTCTTCCATTCATTCATCTAATGATGTTGATTTGCAAAAGAAGTGAACACTCTAGGACCACCGGGGCACTTTTTTCCCTCTATAGGAGGTTTTTTGTCCTCGATTTGTATATACGCCTATAACACTAACGTGTTACTTATCTTTGTACATTCTAGTGGTAATAAATTTTGTATTGTCTAAGTTTATCCTTCTTCCTTATGTTGTTCATGTGCTTCTGCAAATGTCTAACTCCAACAATTGGTATCACAACAAGCCACTACTTCATCTAGGGCATCATCGACACCCCTCTGGTCACAATCTCAAAATCATGATCTGAGCTCGTTTCGCCCTCCAAATGCAGTATTGCAATGCTTGTGTAGGCAATTTTGTCTTTTTGTGCCAAAGATATATACATGTTTTGATTCACTAGTATAAGTGTCTCAAAGTTTGTTGTAGGTTTAGCAGAACTCATCAGGGTAGTTATGTTCAACTTCTTCAGATACAATCATTTTTTTGCATCAGGGCATTTTAGTCAGTGGTGATGGCTGAAAGCAGTGATGTATTCCATATGTTGGCTAATGAGGATAAGTTGGACGGTACCAATTACCCATTGTGGGCTTATATGATGCAACATGTATTGGTTGTAAAAAGACTATGGAACTTTGTGTAGGGTGTTGAAAAACATCCTATTACACCTACAAATACACGTATTGAAGCTGATGTAGATGGCATTGAAGTTGCTAATATTCTTTAAATTTCTGTTCATGTTGTAGTTTCTACTGCACCTACTATAGAGCAAATTTGTTGGGATAGTAGAGATGCTCACGCACATGCATTGATAGCCTTGTCTGTCAAATGTGCCATTATTCCTCACATTCACTCTTGCAAAACAGCTAAGGATGCTCGGAATACACTTACCATATTGTACGAGGCGAGGAATGAGGCTCATGTTACTTACCCCCAAAAATAGTTGGAGAGTGAGTATATGACAATTCCATGGACAATTTTCTAACAAAAATAAAAAACTTGAAGGAACAATTGATTTTTGTTGATGAAGTCATACCAGATAGCTCACTTGTACAGACCATTTTGAATGGTCTTCCTGATTCATATCACAACTTTGCTTCTACACTTCTTTTGATGATGAAAGGTAATCCAAATGCCTTGACATTTGAGGAGTTAGTCTCTATTCTAGTGTAGGAAGATAAGTCTAGGTAGAAGATGTCCATTATGCGTGTTGCAGATCAAGCTTTCCTAGCTAGTCAGAAGGGGAAAGGTAAATGGAGCTCATCTACTAGTAAGCAGAAGTCTACAAATGCTGCACATTTGCAGAAGGAAGACAAAGATGAGAAGAAATCAGAAAAACAAAAATTCTTTTGTAAGTATTGTAAAGGAAATGATCATATCATAAAGAACTATCCAAAACTGGTTGCAAAAGAGGCAAATAAAAAAGAGGCTTGAATGGTTATTGTAGAGGCCTCTACACCAAAAACAAAGTTTGCAAATCTTGTGTAGAATGAAGAATGGGTGTTTACTACTATTTGTAGTTTTGACCCATCTTCTCATGAGCAGTGTATGTCTGTAGTAGACTCAGATGTTTGGTATTTTGATTGTGTGGCAACCAAACATATTACCTCGCAGCGCAGTTGTCGGATGCTTTATTTGTGCCAGGGATCAAGAAAAATAAGTTATCAGTTTCTACATTAGCCAAGATTGGCTTGGTTGTGAAATTTGTTGATGATAGATGTAAAGTTTATGATCGCTCAAATGGCGACATGATTATTGCTTCTGGCATTTTATGTCATAGGTTGTATAAGCTCATAGACCATGAGAAATCTATGAATGATTCAGCATCTGTAGTACATGATTCTTAGGCTATGTAAGATGCAAAGCTTTGTCATGCATGCTTTGGTCATCTAAATTTTGATAGTTTGCTATGCCTATAGAAATCTGAAATGGTGTCCCCTTTGCCCAAACTTGAGATACCTAGAAAACATGTTTGTAAAGACTGTATTTTGGGCAAAATGCAACATTCCTCCTTTCCAAAAGATGGTTCAGTTCAAGCTCCTCAAAAACTATAGCTTGTTCATAGTGATGTCTATGGTCCTATGCAGACACCCTCTTTTGGAAATTATCTTTACTTCATGACTTTCATTGATGATTTTTCAAGGCATGCATGGGTATATCCATTGAAAGCAAAGTCCAAAGTGTTCATGTGCTTCAAACAGTTTTTTGTTTTGGCTGAAAATCTATCAACGTGTAAAATGGGCACCCTCTGTTTTGATCGAGGGGCCTGAACAACATCGCAGGAAATTGAATGATAAAGCAGTAAAATGTATTTTTGTTGGATACAATTCTGAAAGCAAAGGCTATCATCTGTATCATCCACAAACTAAATGCATTCTGGTTAGACGTGATGTTGTTTTTGTGGAAGATTCTATTCAGCCTTTACTTTCATGTACAAAGGACACATCTATTAGGTCGATAGACATGTATGATACTTTTCTTCCTCTTTTTACAAGTGGACAGTCTAGTGCTAGTCCTATTGAGGCAACTTCTCAACCTTTACAGGTTTCATGTGATGATGCAGATCATTCCATTTCTGATGCGGATTTACATGATGCACTTGTTGATGAGGGAGCTAATATTGAGTAGGCAAAAACTATGCCAAAATGGCGAGTGCAGACTTTGCATGATAGCAAATTAGATGCACTTATGTCATACCATACTCATTCAGGCTCTCATAGTGCCTCTTTTGCATTAGATTTCTATGCTATGGCCACCTCTTTGTGATGAGACAGAGCCTGTTTCATTTGATGAAGCACAAAATTCTGAACATTGGATGACTGCAATGTGATCTGAATGTGATGCTATCATGAAAAATGGTACTTGGTCTTTATGTGACTTTCCTCCTGGCAAGAAGGCCATTGGCACTAAGTGGGTATACAAGCTTAAGTGTAAATCTGATGGAACAGTTGACAGGTATAAGGCTAGGCGTGTTGCAAAAGGGTTATGGGCAGGAAAGAGGCATTGATTTTGATGAAACCTTTGCACCTACATGCCAAATGACTATTGTTTGTAGCATCTATGCACTTGCAGCTCATCATAGTTGGAATGTACATGAGTTGGACATTAAAACTACATTTTTGAATGGTGACTTGCATGAAGAAGTGTATGTTTTTTAGCCTCATGGCTTTGTGTAGAAAGGGCATGAGAACCAGGTATGCAGGTTAAAGAAGGCATTATATGGTTTAAAGCAAGCACCACGTGCTTGGTATGAAAAGATACATGCCTACCTGATTGCACATGGTTTTGAGAACAGTCCAACTGAAAGCACATTATATGTTAAGCATGCTAATCTGCTTCTGATCATTGTTGTGTATGTTGATGACATGCTGCTCACTGGTCCTCATGAGAAGCATATTGCTGATTTTAAGACTGATTTACATACCTCATTTGAGATTTTTGATTTGGGGCATTTGCATCATTATTTTGGCATTCAGTTTATGCACGTTGATGGTAGAATAGCTTCGTATCAAAAGAAATATATTGACACATTATTGCAACATTTTGGCCTTGAAGATTATAAACCTATTGCCACTCCTATGGAGACAAGTTTATGATTGAGTCGTTATGATGATGGAGATGCATTTGATGTTGTTCTCTATCAGTAGGCTATTGGATGCTTGATTTACTTATGCATTACTCGGCCAAATATTCAGTTTGTTGTCTCACAGATGAGCACATTTATGCATTGCCAAGGTGTCAAGCATCGGCAGGCGGTTAAGCACATCTTTCGCTACTTGAGTGATACCAAACTACTTGGCTTGTTTTATCCTCAGGGGGGATCACTACCACTAAATTTGGATGCTTTTTCCTGACTCTGAGTGGGCTGGCTGTTATGACACTCGTATGTCCACTAATGGCTTTTGCTTCATGCTTGGTAGCTCATGTATATCTTGATTGAGCAACAAGCAGCCTACTGTGGCCACTTCCAGTTGTGAGGTTGAGTATAGGGAAGCTTTCACAATGACTTTTGAGGGTGTGTGGCCATCTTCACTGATGGTTAGAGCACATTAGCAATTGTGAGGAACCCTATGTTCCATGCTCAAACTAAGCACATTGAGGTGCATTATTATTATGTCAGGGAGAGGTTCTCTGCTGGAGAGATCAGCTTGCCATATGTGCCCATGCAAGAGAACATTGCAGCCTTTTCACAAAGGCTCTCCCTAGGGATAAGTTTTAAGCTTTTCGCAAAGCTTTGGGCTTACTTCCTTTTTTGGATTGATTCCACATTGCTTGGAGCATCCTTATACATGGGTGCTAGCTCCTTATTCACCACATCACTCGTAGGATGGATTTGTTGATATATTTAGGTAGTGATGTGTGTGAACACTCTAGGACCACCAAGGCACTTTTTTCCCTCTTAAGGAGGTTTTTCCCCTCGACTTGTATATATGGCTATAGCCCTAACGGGTTACTTATCTTTGTACATTCTAGTGGTAATAAATTTTGTATTATGTGTTGTTCTCCAAGCTTCTCCTTCTTCCTTGTGTTGTTCGTGTGCTTCCGCAGATGTCTAACTCCAACAAGAAGAACAAATGGAAACATTGCTAGAAGGTTGTTCATACTATGGATGAGTATAGAAAGCTTGCTAAGCGCAATGAAAAGAAGAAGAAATCTAACATGTCTA
Source organism: Ceratopteris richardii (assembly GCA_020310875.1). Classification (NCBI taxonomy): domain Eukaryota; kingdom Viridiplantae; phylum Streptophyta; class Polypodiopsida; order Polypodiales; family Pteridaceae; genus Ceratopteris; species Ceratopteris richardii. The sequence continues at coordinate 163,762,416 of CM035422.1, forward strand.
TTGTTGAAAATTCTTCAAGTGCAAAGAATGATAAAGTCAACATGGCTAAATATTTTTGGGCATATATTGTTACATGTCATTATGATGCATTAGTGCATTCTAAATGTATGTTTTTGAGTGAGCCTAATTCGGATTGGTTCTTTGATAATGGTGCTTCAAATCACATAACTTCATGCAAAAGATTTTTTGCATCTTCAGAAGGTGCAAGCAAAGGAGGAGATGTGGTATATGAAAACAATGCCTCTTATTCTATCATTAGAGTATGAGAAATTGAGCTTACAACTGCAAATGGAGATGTGACTCTCTTGAAAAATGCATTGTATGTATCCAGTATCAAGAAGAACTTAATTTAGTTCCTTTGATTGCCAAAGTTGTACTTCATATTCATTTTCTTGATGATAAGTTTATGGTTCATGATTTTCGTAATGGTGATATTATCATGATGGCATGTACATTATGCAATCATGTGTATTGTTTGGATACATACAAGAAGGCTACATCAAATGTCTTGTTTTCTCATACTTCCTTCGTGATGGCTGAAATGGAGCTTTGGCATGCTCATATTGGTCACTTGAACTTCAATAGTTTGCTTTACTTGCAAAAGAAAGACATGGTTATTGGTTTTCCAACACTTCAGTCCATTGAAAAGCATGCATGTGAAGGTTGAATTCTTGGAAAGTGTGTCGTGCTTCATTTTTAAAAGATAGTCATACACACACTACAAGAAAATTACAGCTTGCTCATAGTGGTGTATGGTCCCTTCAAGACTCCATCTTTTCGGAAACATGTATATTTTGTTACCTTCATTGATGATGCTACTTGCCATACACAAGTGTATCATATGAAAACAAAGAATGAGGTATTTTTCTTGCTTCAAAGTATTTTTAGCTATGGTTGAAAATGTTTCTGAAGACGAACTTTTGATTCTACACACATGTCATGGTGGTGAATACATGTCACATAAATTTAATGTTTTTCTTCATGAAAGAGGAATTTCACACTAATGTATGGTGCCATATACACCTCAGCAAAATGGTGTTGTAGAGCATAAAAATAGAACACTCTTTGAAATGGCATGATATATGGTTAAAGGAAAGCACGTTCCTTACAAGTTTTGGATGGAAGCCATCATCTGTGCAAACTTTGTGTTGAATTGATTTGCTAAAAAAGCATTGAGAGGCATTACTCCTTATTAGGCTTGGAATGGACATAAACCTATGGTTAGTCATATGCATGTGTCTGGTTGTTTGGCATATGCTCTTGTGCCATCACAACAATGTCACAAAAACGATGAAAAGGACAAAATGTATATTTGTTGGTTATAGTGCTCAAAGTAAGAGACGTTATTTGTACCATCCATTGATGGACACAATTATTGTCAATTGAGATGTGAAATTTGTTCAAATTTTGGTTTTCCCTCTCTTGAATGCAAAAAACAACTAATAGATAGCTCACAAGATGTGTTTGATACACTAATGTGTTTGATACACTAATGTGTTTGATCCAAACTGGTGCGCTTGACTATGGCCATGTACACCAGTTAAGGGAGGCTCAAAGGGATGAAACATTCCCACAACATAGAGCTAAAAATATAGAGAATTTCCAACCAAGAATGGCTGAAAGTTTCCAGCCAAACATGGTTGGAATTGCTAGAAATTTCCAGCCATATATGGCTAAACATTTTTGTAAAAACATGGCAAAAAATGAGCATGAAATTACCCCACACATTACACGTTGGTTAGTCATATGCATGTGTCTGGTTGTTTGGCATATGCTCTTGTGCCATCACAACAATGTCACAAAAATGATGAAAAGGAAAAAAATGTATATTTGTTGGTTATAGTGCTCAAAGTAAGAGAAGTTATTTGTACCATCCATTGATGGACACAATTATTGTCGATTAAGATGTGGTATTTGTTCAAAAATATGTTTTCTCTCTCTTGAATGCAAAAAACAGCTAATAGTTAGCTCACAAGGTGTGTTTGATACACTAATGTGTTTGATCCAAATTGGTGCGCTTGACTATGGCCATGTACACAAGCTTATGGAGGCTCAAAGGGATGAAACATTCCCACAACATAGAGCTAAAAATGTAGATAATTTCCAACCAGACATGGCTAAAAGTTTCCAGCCAAACATGGTTGGAATTGCTAGAAATTTCCAGCCATATATGGCTAAACATTTGTGCAAAAATATGGCAAAAAATGAGCATGAAATCACCCCACACATTACACGTTGATGATGTTATTAAATAAAGAATGCATATCTATCAAGAGTGCACCTTTACTTGGTAGAACAAGATCAAGCTTTTGTCATGCATCAAGTAATTTTGTGGATTGTTCTCTTATTGCAACAACACAGTCACTTACATTTGAAGATGTGTGTGATGATCCACATTGGATGAGTGTTATGCAATCAAAAATTGATTCCATATAAAGAATGGTACTTGGGAGTTATGTGAATTTTGAGAAGGAAAAAATGACATTGGTACGTAGTGGGTTTACAAGATTAAGAAAAGTTAGATGGTAGCATTGATCACTACAAAGATAAATTGGTTGCCAAAGGATATGTGCAACAATATGGCATTGACTATAAGGAAACTTTTGCAACTACTTCATCATATGCATTGTGGTTGCATTGGCTACCCAACGAGGTTGGAAAATACATCAATTAGACATAAAAATAACTTTCTTGAATGGTGAATTTCAAGAAGAGGTCTACATGAAGCAATCTCTTGGATTTGCGATGAAAGTTTTGTCACTTGCATAGAGCCTTCTATGGTCTCAAGCAAGCTCCACATGCATGGTATGACAAAATCCACAAGCACTTGATTGCTCTTGGCTTCACATATAGTCCCATTGAAAGCACACTCTATGTACACAAAGATGGGGCTGACCTTATAGTGCTCTTTCTTTATGTTGATGACATACCCCTGACTTGGTCATGTGTGTTGATATATTTTGGTAGTGATGTGTGTGAACAACTTAGGATTGCTGGGGCACTTTTTTCCCTCTTTAGGAGGATTCCCACCCCTGCTTATATATATGTCTATAACCCTACTGTGTCATTATCAATTTATTTTTGTGCCCAAAGCTTCTTCTACTTCCTTGTGTTTTTCGTGTGCTTCCGCAGACCTCAAAATCCAACAATTGATATTAGAGCAGGTGTCGCTTCATCTTGGGCATTATCAACACCCCTCTAGTAACAATCTCAAAATCGCACAAATATTGGTGAGCATACTCAAGGTGATTAGACCTCAAAATGCATTATCATAGTTCATATAAAAGTAATTTTATCCTTTTGTGCCAAACATATATATAGGTTCCAGTTTGCCAATACAAGTGTCTCAAAGTCTGTTATAGGTTTAGGGAAGCTCGACATGGTAGTTCTATTCAACTTTTCGAGATACAATTATTTTTTTGCATCAGGGTGTTTAATTAGTGGCAATGGCTAAAAGAAATTATGTATTCTATATATTGGTTGTGGAGGAAAAGTTGGATGTTACTAATTACTCATTATGGGCATATATGATGCATCATGTATTAGTAGCAAAAGGGTTGTGAAATATTGTGCAAAGTATTGAAAAACGCCCTACTACACCTACAAATACAATATTGAAGGTGATGCAGTTGGCGTTGAAGATGATTATCTTCATATTCTTGTTCGTGTTATGGTTCTTGTTGAACCCACTACATAGCAACTTCATTGGGATGGAATAGATGCTCAAGCATATGCACTGATAGCTTTTGTTGTCAAGCGTGCCATTATCCTTCACATTCGCTCCTCAAGACAAAAAAGGATGCTTGGGATACACTTAGAACCTTATGCCAAGCAAGATATGAGGCTTATGTTGCTTACATCAGAAAACAATTAGAGAGTCAGCACATGAGTGAAGGAGATTCCATCGATAGATTTTTGACAAAGATCAAAGATTTGAAGGAGCAATTTATTTTGTTATTGAAGTTTTACCAGATAGTTCAGTTGTGCATATTTTCCTTAATGATCTTCCATATTCATATTAGAATTTTGCTTCTACTCTTCAATTATAATGAAAGGAATTCCAAATGCCTTAACATTTGAGGATTTAGTCTATGTTTTTTTATAGGATGCTCAATGCATGCAGAATATGTCTATTATGCATGTTGTAGATCAAGCTTTCTTAGTTAGTCATAAGGGCAAAGGTAAATGGAGCTCATCTACTAGTAAGCAAAAATCTACTGATGTTGCACATGTGAAGAAGGAGGACAAAGATGAGAAGGAAACAAAAAAGTAGAAACAATTTTGCAAATACTATAAGGGAAATTATCATACCGTAAAGAGTTGTCCAAAACTAGTTGTAAAAGAGGCAAAGAAGAAAGAGACTAGAATGGTTGTTGCAGAGGCCTCTACACTGAAAATAGAGTCTGCTAATCTTGTTTAGAATGAAGAATAGGCATTTTCTATTGTATATAGCTATGACCCATCTTCTCATGAGTAGTGTATGTCTGTAGTAGAATCAGATGTTTGGTACTTTGATAGTGTGGCAACTAGACATATAACCTCGCAGCATAGTTTCTTCAGTTCACTTGAGCCTTCCCCTATAGGGAATACTGTCGAATGTGCTAACAACTGCTCTTATCTTGTAATAGGAGCTGATAGGATCATTCTAACAACTGCTCATGGTAGTTCCTTCACATGGTCAAATGCTTTGTTTATGCCAAGGATCAAGAAAAATATGTTGTTAGTTTTAGCATAAGCCAAGATTGGCTTGGTTGTCAAATTTGTTAATGACATATGTATAGTTCATGATTTATCAAATGACAATGTTATTATTACTTTTGGCATTTTATGTCATAGGATGTATAAGCTCATATGCTATGCAAATTTTGTGAATGATTCAGCATGTGCAGTACAAAATTCTCAGGGTATCTTAGATGCAAAGATTTGGGATGCATGCTTTGGTCATTTGGATTATGCTAGTTTGCTACACCTGTAGAAATCTAAAATGGTATCCTCTCTGTCCAAAATTGAAGCAGCTTGTAAACATGTAAGTGAAGGTTGTATTTGGGACAAAATGAATCATTCTTCCTTCCCTAAAGATGGTTTAGTTCAAGCTGCTCATAAATTGTAGCTTATTCATAGTGATGTTTATAGTCCTATGCACACAACTTCTTTTGGTGACTACCTTTACTTCATGACTTTTATTGATGATTATTCTGGGAATGCATGGGTGTGTCCATTGAAAGCAAAGTTGGAAGTGTTAATGTACTTCAAACGGTTTCTCCTTATGGCTGAAAATCTATCAGCATGTAAATTGGGCACCCTCCGTTTTGATCAAGGGGGGAAGACATGTCTTCTAATTTTAATGCATTTGTGGTTGAACATGGCACAAAACATCAGTGTATAGTGCCATATACATCTCAACATAATGGAGTTTTGGAAAGAAAGAACAGGTCTCTCATGGAGATGGCGAGGTGTATGGTCAAAAGTCAGGCTTTACAACATAGCTTTTGGCTTGAGGCGATTATGTGTGCAGCATATGCACTTAACAAGTGTCCCACCAAAGCACTGGAATCGATCACCCCATATGAGGATTGGCATGGCCACAAGCCATCTGTTGCTCATCTATGTGTCTTTAGTTGTCTGGCATATCCATTAGTGCACGAACAACAACACATGAAATTGGATGATAAAGTAGTGAAATGTATGGAAAGCAGTGAAATGTGTGTTTAGATATCTCAAAGGCACTTTGAGTTTAGGGTTAGAGATATTCAACCATGCTTGCATGCTTTTATAGATAGTGATTGGGATGGTTGTTATGATACTCACGTGTCCACTAGTGGTAATTGCTTTTTCCTTGGAGACTCATGCATATCTTGGTTGTGTAAGAAGCAACCAATAGTGGTGACATCGAGTTGTGAAGCTGAGTACATGGTAGTTTTCACAGCTACAATGGAGTGTATATGGTTGAGATGCCTATTGATGGATCTTTGCATGGAGATTGATGTTGCTCCGCATATTCTCACTGAAAGTCATAGTGCCCTGGTTGTTGCACAAAATCTAATGTTTCATGCATGGACCAAACATATTGAGGTCCATTATCACTATGTGAGAGAGTGCCTTCATGCAAGAGAAATTGATTTTGTATATGTGCCTACACAAGATAATGTGGAAGACATGTTCACCAAAGCTCTTCCACGGTAAAATTTTGAAGCTTTTCGCAAAGCTTTAGGATTATTTCCTAGTGGGGGCTAATCGATCACTCCCTATTTGTGTTCACATCATTCGCTCTAGGGGGTTTTGTCACACTTATGTGTTTCTTGAGTAGCTTTGATATGAATCTTTTCTCTATACATGTGCCCTTTTGCT
>CM035422.1:163773763-163776263 GCA_020310875.1 Ceratopteris richardii
GAAACAAAATGTCCAATTCTGTTTTGCACAAACGAAAGCTGTGCTTCAACCGTTTTTCTGAAGATTGAAAAGAGTGAATCTAAATCACACTATGAACTTGCATGTACATACTCTGCTCTGAACGATGAATTGATTTTAGAGTGGTTTATCTATTTAATACCCTTGTGTTTATGGTTTTCTCTCAGTATAGTGGCAGTCTCTACTGTTTTGCCTCTCCGTCAGCATTTGAGCTTAACAATGCGATACCTGAAGTGCAGCCAGGATCTCTTCTTCTGAGTGGCGATCAAATTCTGCCCTTCGTAAAGTAAAAGCCTCTGCAAACGCTTCTTCGAAGTAAGGATAGTCTAAGAATCCATGTGTTATTTTTGCTGATTGTCGGCTTTTGGCCTGCGAAGGATTGAAATGAGCTATAAGAACTGAAGCATGCATGTGAAAGGCAAGAGAAGACAGGAATAGAAAAAGAGTTGTGGAGTTCACCTTTTCGATGATATCATGAATAAGAGTATCTGATGGATTAAAACCAAGGGCACATATAAGTAGAGGTACATCCCTGCAAACGTCATGCAAAAATCAATTAAGGGGGCATAATGTTGGAACAGGCATTGAAAAGGAGAAATGAGGCACCTCTCATCAAGCTCATTTTTTTTCTTTGTACCCTTCTTTTGAAGTAACAGAAACGTCTTGTTCAGAGTCTGCTCCTGCTCTGGACTAAGTTCATATGTTATGATCTCCTCTTCAGCAGGTGTCTCTTGTGGGTCGGGTGCTGCAGCCATCTACACACCATAGTTCTAAGCTTTTGATAATCATGAAATGCACTTCAAAAAACTGGCCATCCCTCCCTCCCTCCCTCCCTCCCTCCCTCCCTCCCTCCCTCCCTCTCTCTCTCTCTCTCTCTCTCTCTCTCTCTCTCTCTCTCTCTCTCTCTCTCTCTCTCTCTCTCTCTCTCTCTCTCTCTCTCTCTCTCTCTCTCTCTCTCTCTCTCTCTCTCTCTCTCGTCCTCTCTCTCTCTCTCTCTCTCTCTCTCTCTCTCTCTCTCTCTCTCTCTCTCTCTCTCTCTCTCTCTCTCTCTCTCTCTCTCTCTCTCTCTCTCTCTCTCTCTCTCTCTCTCTCTCTCTCTCTCATTCATTCGCGCTATATTGCACCCATTGGTTCGCGCTTCACACATTCCCCTGAGCAGCTATCAGGGGGGGAGGGACCAGACACCATATCGCCATATGACTGCCTCAGTGACACGATTATGGAGTATACCGGGATGGGCGAAGTCTTCCTTGTAGGAGACTTCAATGCCCGCACTCAGAGCCACCAGTGTGATATCTACGACTTTGACGACCCTGAGATGCTTCGTACCATAGAGGACATGCCTACACTCAGAGCCTCAGCCGACACCACCACGCCCACCTCATACGGCCGACACCTACTCCGGATGGGAGCAGCACACCGTCTCGTTATATATAATGGGATGGGAACCTGGCCCAACTCGAGCGGTCTCACCTGCATTCCACCCACGACACCGTAGGGGGGCAGTGTGGTAGACTATGTTATCGGACCCCCGGAGGCGACACATCTCATCACCTCATTCACTATCCCACCCTTACCGATTGGAGCTGATCACGCATATCTTGCCCTATCCATTCGCGGCTCACCATGCATATCCCACCCCGTCACCATACAGCCACGAGCCCATACCACCATTCACTTTAGACATGAGCTAGCACATATCTATAGCTCCCATGTTCGAGAGCGCATCTACTCCCTTGATCCCTCTGCCTCGTTGGACACCCTCACCGCCCACTTCTCCTCGATCCTCCATACATCTGCTACTCTCAGCTTCCCATACACCACCCATAGCACTGCACATTCGACACAGCTGGGGCATACACCCTAGAATAGATGGTACGATGAGGAGTGTAGGCGACTATACCGACATCTCAGAGCACAGAGTATCTTGGGATCCATCACAGAGAGGGAGGCACGACGACAGATGCGAGCCCTCACACGCCGGAAGCCGCGAGCTTTCGAGGAGCGACAAGAGGCAGAGTTGATCGACCTTCTCATGAGTAGGGATTGTGCCACCGCGTGGAGGGCACTACGTGAGCCACGCCCACCTACACCCATAGCAGATCCTGCGACTTGGCACACCTACGCCCAGAGGTTATATGACGTCCTAGGACAGCCACCATTGCCGATTCCTTCCACACCGCGTCCTGTGATATCCACCCTCTTCACGGCAGGCATGGTACGACAGGCCATCTATAGGCTACAGCATGGCCGTTCCGCAGACCACACGGGGCTACAGGGAGAGCACTTTATATACGCAGCAGATGTAGTTTCCCACTTGATCGCCCATCTCTTCAACCGTGCTTTGGTTGAGGGATTACCCGACTCATGGACTATGCATACCATTATGCCTATCCATAAATCCGGCGATATGATGGACCCAAGGAACTACAGGACTATTATGATAGGCCATATCCTGGCCAAGATCTATGGGGCAGTACTA
>CM035422.1:163783763-163791263 GCA_020310875.1 Ceratopteris richardii
AATAAAAGCACATTTAGCACGTTTTGGAGGTATAGGTGTTGGGCCTTGATCTAAACCAATGCCAGAGAAGATGAAGGAAGAGCTTATGGAATGGGTAGCAGCACGGGAAATGAGAAGAGGGGTTAGAGCATCAACACAAACACATAGTAGTGCACAGAGCTCTATTCCTCAAGGACATTCATCCCAAGCATCTCAAGGGGACATTCTTGTTGAGGACTTGGAGAAAGAGGAGGTAGCACATGCATCAGAGCATCAGCAAAAGAGACCACGGGAGACTCAGAGCATTCCTACAGGTCGTGGCAGCCTACATGCATCATCCATACGGGCTAGTTTGCAAAAGCAAGGGCAGCAGGAGGCCACACAAGGTATTATGAGGCTCTTCATTAAATGTGGTTTAAGTTTTAATGTGGTGCGCACTCCCGCATGGAAAGAGGCCATGAAAATGGTGAGTAGGCTTGGGGTTGAGTGGGAAGGGCCTTCTTATGAAGAGCTAAGAGGAAGTGAGCTGAGAAGAACAAAAGAAATTGTGCAAAAGCAATTGGAGCCTATGGCAGAGACCTGGAAGGAATATGGCTGCACTTTGATGGGTGATGGATGGACAGATATTAGGAAAAGGAATGTATATAATATACTTGTTCATTGTTGCAAAGGTACCATGTTCCTACGTGCCATTGATGCATCTATCCCAGGCCTATCCATCACAGGGGAGTACATTTTTGGACATATCAGACAGGCAGTCTTGGAGATTGGAGTGGAGAATGTTGTCCAAGTCATAACGGACAACGGAAGTAATTGTGTTTCCATGGGGAAGATGTTAGAACAGGAGTTCCCATCCATTGTATGGACTCCATGTGAAGCTCATAGCATGGACTTATTGATTGAGGATGTTGGGAAGGTCCCTTGGATACATGAGATTTTTTCCACATGTCAGAGAGTGGTCACCCTGTTCACGAAGAGGCCAAAGTTGCTTTCCATTTTCAGATCATACAGTGATTTGGAGCTTCTTAGGCCTGCAAAGACTATATTTGCTTATATGTGCATTGTGATGGAGAGATTTGCTTCGAGTGAGGCAATCACTTATGCAGACAGTTGTTTCTCAGGAGTGGCTTGCATGGAGTGGTCATACATGCAGGAAAGCAGAGTCAGTACGCATTACATGTTTGAGTGACAGATTTTGGAGAGAGGTAGAGGCTTTGGTGGGAGTGATGCAACCTCTATACTCCATGCTACGCATTGTTGACATGGAGGGGAGTACTATAGGCCTCGTCTGCGAGTATATGGACCGCGTTGGGGAGTCCCTTGCTCGATGCACTTCTATTTCTTCAGACAATGCCATATGCATTTTGATAATGCTACATTCAAATTTTATTATTCTTATTTATATTACCAATGACATGTCACATGCATTCACATTGATTCTTGATTCTTGACTCCTGGATAAATAGGTGCATGGGAGTGGGAAGCTCTTGACCAAAAACTAGTTCAAAAGGTGCACGACCAGTAGTGGTGTGTGAAGTGTTATTGTAAGCAAATTGAAGCAATGGCAATTTTTCATCCCAGTTATTAGGATTATCTAATGAATAACAACGCAATAAATCAAGAATAGTACTATTTGTAGCCTCACTCTGTCCATTACTTTCAGGATGAAATGCAGAGCTAAAATCTATTTTAGAACCAAAATGTTGAAATAAAGCAACCCAAAAATGATTACAAAACCTAACATCACGATCAGATAACATTACTTTAGGAAATCCATGATGTGGAAAAATGCATTTAATGAATAATTTTGCAGCTTGAGGTGCAGTCAAAGTTTTTCTACATGGAATGAAATATGCATATTTACTAAACCTATCAACTATTGTCCAAATCATATCATTATGTGATGAAGTGATAGGAAGACCTGTGAGAAAATCCATAGAGATGTGTTCCCATGGTTCATTTGGAATAGGAAGTGGCATTAATAATCCAAATGGTTTACCATGATGACGTTTGACACGCTGACATACAATGCATTGAGAAACATAATGTGCAATGTCGTTGTCCATGTGTGGCCAAAAGAAGAAATCTTTGCAAGCAGAAATGGTGCTTTGTATGCCTCTATGACCCATGTAAGATGGTTCATGCATTTCTTTAATGACAAAATCTTTAAAAGCTTGGGTTATGCACAATCTATGTTGAAAATAGAGAAAACCATTATGAAATGTATAATGTTCATCAGATAAAGATGCAGCATTGTTGAAGTCATGCCATGCACATGAAAAATACAAATCAGATGCATAAGTGGAAACCATTTCTTGAAAAGAATGAATTTGGATGGCGGAAATATTATTCAAAACAACAGAATGCAAAGGAAAACGGCTAAGAGCATCCGCTACAACATTAGCTTTACCAGGCTGATATTGTATCATGGGTTGGAAATTTTGAATGAATGATGCCCATTTAAGATGCCTATCAGAGATTAAGGGCTGATTTAATAAATGTTTAATCGCCTGTTGATCGGTTTTGATTAAGATCTCAGAGCCCATAAGATAGTGTTTCCAAATTCGCAAAGCATGCACAACTGCTAACAATTCTTTATCATACGTACTATAATTATGCTCTGAGGGTTTAAGTTTTCTACTCTCAAATGCAATGGGATGGTCATTTTGCATCAGAACAGCACCTATTCCTGAACCGCTAGCATCATTAACAACATGAAAGGGTTGTGAAAAATCAGGTAATTGTAAAACAGGTGCATGTGAAAGTGCATGTTTAAGTTTGTCAAAGGACTGTTGTTGGGTAAATCCCCATGCAAATTTTATTTTCTTTTTCAACAACAAAGTAAGAGGCAATGCTAAATAAGAAAAATTTCGAACAAACTTCCTAGAGAAACTAACCAACCCAAGAAAAGAACGAACATCATTGACTGATTGTGGTGTAGGCCATTCTATGATAACTCTAATCTTTTTCGGATCCACATGCACACCTTCACTTGAAATAAGATGTCCTAAATATTGTAGCTTACGCTGAAAGAAATAACTCTTTTCAAGATTAGCATAAAGTGTGTTCACTCGTAACAAATGAAAAACTGTTTCAAGATGCTTTTCATGTTCACTATCATTCTTACTGTAAACAAGTATGTCATCAAAGAATACAAGAACAAAAGCTTGGTAATCAAGAAAAATATTGTTCATCATTCACGCAAATGTAGCAGGGGCATTAGTAAGTCCAAAGGGCATTACCACAAATTCATAATGGCCATTTTGAGTTCTAAATGCAGTCTTAAAAATATCACTTTGTGTCATACGAATCTGATGGTAACCCGATTTAAGATCAATTTTACTAAAGACACGAGCTCCTCGTAACTTATCTAAGAGATCATCTATTCGAGGAATAGGTATCTATTCTTGATCGTGATCTTGTTAAGGGCTCTATAATCAATGCACATGCGATAAGTTTTATTCTTCTTCTCTACTAAGAGAACTGGTGCTCAAAATGGGGAAGAACTAGGCCTTATAAGTCCTTTTTGTAGTAGGTCTTTTACTTGATTTTCTATTTCCTTGTGATGTAGTGGGCCATGTCTATAAGGTGCTTTATGAGGAGGAGAACTACCAGGGACTAAGTCTATGCTATGGTCAAAGGATCGTCGAGATGATGGTAGTTCAGAGGGATATTCAGACATAAAACAATCCTTATAAGTACTCATGAAAGGTTTATATGCATCTGGAAGTGTATAAGTATAATCATTGATGACATGGACAAAAACAATGCATGAGTTGAATCCTTTCCTAAATGCACGCTTTACTTGAGTGTGACTAATCAAGGGAAATGGCTGGAAATCATGCCGTGAAGACGAAGTAATGATTTGACCTTTGAAAGCAAACTTAAAGGTATGAGTATGGTAGTCAATACGTGGGTTATAATGGTGACGAAAAGGCATACCTAGTATAACATCATAAGATTGCAAAGGTGCAATTAAAAATGTTTGTGAATCAACATAAGGGCCTATGCTAATCGTAACATCTTGCACTTCTCGTGTTACATTAGAACGACTACCTTGAAATGCAGCTTTCACTTTATACAAAGAAGGAAACGTTTGTAATTTAAGTTCTTGTACTAATGAATGTGAAATGAAGTCATGTGAACTACCATCGTCATGTAGAATTTTAACTAGTTTGTTATTTATTGTACCCTGCATGCAAAGAAGAGAGTGTAGAGAGATATCGTTACCCAAGGTACTTAAGTCCTTTTCCAGTGATTCCTTTGGCCAAACAAGAGGAATTTCTTCATGATAGACCTCCATGTTATACAATCGAGCTGTAGCCTGTTTCATATGAAGAGGTTGCAATCTGCACCTGATTTTTGTATGTCCAGGTTTACCACAATTCCAGCAAGTGATTCGTGGTCTCTTCTGTTGGGCATTCACTGCTGAAGTTTGAAGGGTAGGTGGTTTGGTTGGTTGGAGAGATGAAGCAACGGGTGGAGTTGAGTAATTGGATTGTGGAGGACGAGGAAAACTAGGGTAAGATGGGGCATTGAAATTACGCTTCATAGGAAATGAAGGTTTAACAGGAAATGGTCGTGGACGTGGTTGTTGTAGATGGAGTGACTTGGTTATGGACTAGAATTCTTTTTCTGCATCATAAGCAAAAGATATAGCCTCGTTGAGGGTTGTAGGTCGTAGGCTGTGAAGCTTAGCTTGGATACCCACCTCCAAACCAAACTTCGTATTTCTGTTGCAAGATATCCTCTGACACATCTTCAAGCATTCGTACAAGTAGTAAATTTTGCCAGAACCGTTCTGTGTAGGTAGTAACCGTATCACCCTCCTTCCATGTAAGGGTCGTCCATGCACGTCGAACATGCAAATGGTATTGAGGAGGAAGAAATGAATCCTTCACATTTTCTTGAAAAGCCTTCCAAGTTGTTGGACGCTCCGTACTGTGTCGCAGGACATTCCACCAGAGTTGAGCTTTACCTACTAAATAGTTAGCGGCAAATTTAACTTTTTCCCTTTCAGCATACATTTCATCGGTATAAAAATCATCAAACTGCGACAACCAAGAAAGTACTAAAGGCCAATCCTTTCGGCCATCAAATCGTAGAAACTGGTAGTTTCTATTACCAATCTTTGAATGGGTAACATCAGATTGGGCAGACACAATTGCTTTTACTACTCTCGTAAGGTTGTCTTCCTCAGCTTGCATCTTTTGGAGGATTTCATCACGTTGTCGGATCTCGTTCTGAGCTCCTTGAAGCTCATGCTTCAAGAGCTCTAGTTGTTGTTCAAGTGTTGCCGCAGGTAGAGGTGAATTACTGTAATCCTCCATGGTGCTCTTGGACCCTTGCTCTCAACCTTGGTGAATTGAACCTTCTTGTTTGCAACCTTGGTGTCTCGATCCCGTGTTCTCGACCTTGCTTGGTATCTTGAACACTCAATCAAGTTCCACCCAAGGATTTTGAAGGAATTCACACTTCCAAGCTAGCTCATTGGAAAGTTCGTTCCGAGAGCTTTCCAACGGTATATTACACGCCTCAATCCGACCTACGGATTGAGAGATACACTTGATTCTTTCTTGGGTCCAATCTTGAAATCGACGCGCGCGCCTTCCACAAGTAATAAAGAGAGAGAACTTGAGTACAACTCCAAGAGATGGTGGAGTGGTCAAAGTACTTCCCTTGAAAGTAGGAGGTTGTGGGTTCAAATCCTCCTACCTTAGGGACTCTAAACCTCTCTATTACCACTCAAAAATTAAAATTACCTCGCGCGTAGCCAACGGCTGCCAACGGTCGCCATGGGAGCTTTGGGTGCTAATGTTGCCAATGTATTGCCTAAGTTATTGCCTAAGTTCTTTGCCTAAGTTATTGCCTAAGTTCTTTGCCTTAGTCGACGCCTTGGAGTAAGCCGAAGGAGTAAACGTAGGTGAAAACGTAGGTGAAAACGTAGGTTCTGGTTCTGGAACAAGAACAGAAACCGAAGACAGGAACAGAAACAGAAACCGAAACCGAAGACGGAGATGGAATCGGAATTTAGAATCGCGAACAGAGAACAGAACCCTCTGTATTGACGCGTGCAGAGCTCTGATACCACTGTTGTCAGGATCTTGCTCACGCGCATACAGAGAGTACGGACGCAGAAAAACACACAAAAAATAGAGACGACAAGAGACGAGACCGAACGCAATATTCGGTGCAATCTCCCCCGTGCACTCTGTTTCGACAGTC
Organism: Ceratopteris richardii; assembly: GCA_020310875.1. NCBI lineage: Eukaryota > Viridiplantae > Streptophyta > Polypodiopsida > Polypodiales > Pteridaceae > Ceratopteris > Ceratopteris richardii. The sequence continues at coordinate 163,789,968 of CM035422.1, forward strand.
CACAGAGTGCATGTATTTATAGGAATTTTGATTACGTCGAAAATAGTGGTTACATGAGGGCGGCTTCAAAAAGTAGGCGTGAAACTAAAAGTTGGTAACTTTTACAGAAAGCCATTACTTTGAATAACAGAAACTGCGGTCTACAACGACCCTTATTCTAACCCTTACTTTTCTAACAATAGAACCTTCTACGCATGTTTATTTACAAGCTAAATAATAATTATTCGGATTATTGATGTCCGCCCTTTCACGCCTTGCACGCTCCTCACGAACCTTCAGCTGCTATATCAGAAACATCAAAAACATATTAATACATTAATAATATAACACTTTAACAATACATTGAACTTGCGTTCGGTCTCGTCTCTTGTCGTCTCTATTTTCTGTGTGTTTTTCTGCGTCCGTAATCTCTGTATGCGCGTAAGCAAGATCTTGACAACAGTGGTATCAGAGCTCTACACGCGTCAATACAGAGGGTTCTGTTCTCTGTTCGCGATTCTGAATTCCGATTCCATCTCCATCTCCGTCTTCGGTTTCGGTTTCTGTTTCTGTTCTTGTCTTCGTCCTCGGTTTGTGTTCCTGTTCCAGAACCAGAACCTACGTTTTCACCTACGTTTACTCCTTCGGCTTACTCCAAGGCGTCGACTAAGGCAAAGAACTTAGGCAATAACTTAGGCAATACATTGGAAACATTGGCACCCAAGGCTCCCATGGCGACCGTTGGCTACGCGCGAGGCAATTTTAATTTTTGAGTGGTAATAGAGAGGTTTAGAGTCCCTAAGGTAGGAGGATTTGAACCCACAACCTCCTACTTTCAAGGGAAGTACTTTGACCACTCCACCATCTCTTGGAGTTGTACTCAAGTTCTCTCTCTTTATTAATTGTGGAAGGCGCGCGCGTCGATTTCAAGATTGGACCCAAGAAAGAATCAAGTGTATCTCTCAATCCGTAGATCGGATTGAGGCGTGTAATATACCGTTGGAAAGCTCTCGGAACGAACTTTCCCATGAGCTAGCTTGGAAGTATGAATTCCTTCAAAATCCTTGGGTGGAACTTGATTGAGTGTTCAAGATACCAAGCAAGGTTGAGAACACGGGATCGAGACACCAAGGTTGCAAACAAGAAGGTTCAATCCACAAAGGTTGAGAGCAAGGGTCCAAAAGCACCATGGAGGATTACAGTAATTCACCTCTACCTGCGGCAACACTTGAACAACAACTAGAGCTCTTGCAGCATGAGCTTCAAGGAGCTCAGAACGAGATCCGACAACGTGATGAAATCCTCCAAAAGATGCAA
>CM035422.1:163811263-163836263 GCA_020310875.1 Ceratopteris richardii
TCATACATTTGGAGGCTCTCATACTCTCTTGTGAGAGTTTTCTTTTGGAGTCTATATCCAGCCTAAGCTTGTTCATAAACTTACTTCTCTCTCCCTTCACTTGCTCTCTTTGTGCTTATGAGTTGTATGTTGCTTTGGTTGTATTTGGACAACATCACTATGTTGTAAATATTAGTCATTAATTGGAGCATAGTTATTTTTTACCATTCTTCATGTAATTTGTGTTCTTGTTCTCTTGTGTGTGTGTGTATCTTCTCTTATGTGTGCTATCACTTGCGTATCTTGCCTAACAATTTGGTATCTGGGAAGGCCTAAACTAAGCTTGTAATAAGCTTGGTTGGTATCAAAGTAGGATTTGTTTAGGTACAAGGTCAAAACTCATTGACTTTTGAGTCAAGAGCATCGACATTGTGCCAAAAATCAGTCTCAGCCCCTTCTCTTTCTGTTTCCTACTTCATACCACCTTGTTTGACTCGTTAACATGCTGATCAACCGTGGTCAAGCTTAGTAAACTCTGTCCAACAGAGTCAGTGCTGCAAATTAGAGGTCAAACTCATTCAAAGGAGCTACTTGAACTAAGGAAGAAGATACAATTTCTAAAATTATTTCACTTAGTTGATAAATTTCAGATTGTAGAGCTACTTTTTTGACTACCTACTATTTGCTTAGTGAAAGGGTACTGTGCACATGGAATTCTTTAATAGGTCAAAATTAGGATACGACATAAAAAAGTCAAAAATGGTCAACATTGGACATTTTGATCATTAAGAAATGATTCACATATTCATGTAGTATAAGATCAATCAAACAATATATAACACTTGCCCAAAAAGTATCAAATCAGCCCTAAAGTTCAAACACTATCTTCTAGTCAAAACCCTAATTTTTGAAATTGACATACTTTGAAAATTCAATAATTAAAGCTCAATGTCACGTGCCAAAATAAGAACACTTGTGCCCTCCATTGGCTTGCCACATCAACATTACTGCCACAACATACCCACGAATATGAAAAGCAAAACCCACAACGTTATATTTATTGAAAACCTAACAATTTTTTAGAAAGCTCGTGCATGGACTAAAATCTACTTTCATCCTTAGCTTTTATCCATTAATTAAGCTGATCGCCCACTTGTCTATATAAGGTCTATGCCATAATCTAACAATCATATCAATCACTTGGGAAAGTTATACTCGCATGCCCTCTTAGAGGACTTGAAGTTCTCTCTTACACACACTTGGAGGAGGTGGTCTACATCTACCTTGGAGGAGTTGGAGGTGTTAGGGTGTGCTCACACTCTTGAAGATATTGAAGGTCTTGGAGTAGTATATGTTGTTACACTTGGAGATTCTCATACTCTTGTAAGAGGTTGCTTTTGGAGTCTATATTCAACATGAGCCTCTTCATAACCTTATTTCCCTATCCCTTCACTTGCCCTCTTTGGTGATTATGAGTTGTTTCTTTAATAGTCTTTGGAGCATCTCCTTATCTTGTACATCTTGATCATGAATTGGAGCAAAGTGATTTTTTACCGAACTTTTGTGTATCTTGTGCACTTGTTCTCTTCTCCATGTGTATGTTCTCTTATGTGTGCTATTACTTGTGTATCCTGGCTAACAATACATACATACATACACACACACATACACACACACACACACATACATACATACATACATACATACATACATACATACATACATACATACATACATACATACATACATGCATGCATGCATGCATGCATACATACATGCATGCATGCATACATACATGCATGCATGCATACACATACATACATGCACGTGCACACACATACATCCAAACATATAGACACATACACACACACACATGATACACACACATACATGCATGCACACACACATGCATGCATACATACATACCTACATACATGCATACATACACACACACACATGCATGCATACATACATACCTACATACATACATACATACATACATACATACATACATACATACATGTGTGTCTGTGCATAGTGCAAATTTTTTAACATGTTGTGTTAAACATTTGCAAGACATTGGTTTTACTTTCTACAATATTTTTGGTTGTCATTTTATCGTGTGCCTACCCTGACTGAAGTTTGTTTTGGCAGCAACACACCCACTGCTGAGATTCACTAGACCTTTAAGTTTGCACCAAGACAATGATTGCCCTTTTCTAATTACATGGCACCATCAAACTACTGAGGATTTTTGGAGCATCTGAGTTCATTAGAGTACATGAGAAAAAACGGGTGCTGATTAAAGGTCAAGTATCATAAAATATAAAGTCAATATCGAAGAAGATATTTGGCTCACTTCTCTAAATCAGAAGAAGAGGCTCAAGATGCGATAGGAAATAAAGTCAAGCAAATGAAAAGTTAGCATGCGAGATGAAGATAAAATAAAAGAAAGCTGTTACTCGTGAGGACAATGTGTCTCTCTGCAAACGACGGATTAGAGGAAATATAAATATAGAAATCCTTACACCTAATTTGATACTGCAGACCCACGGATTAGCCAATTGATTAGTCTATCCATATGATTACGCAGTGGAGAAAGACCCACCATGTAAGCATCCTCCATGATCCCGCCAACATATAGGCGCCCCCAATGATCCTGGTTCAGGCGACATCCCCTTTCAACTACTCAGGCAAGGGTCGGGATCTCTATAATAACCCAGGTTGACTTGAACGGATAAACTAGACGTCAGAATGGGTTACATGGTGAGAATGTTACCACTTTGCTAATCATTCGAGACTCTTCTATGCGTTGGATGATAGCATCAGCAAAAAAGCGCAGAAATGGCCTACCAGTTAGGTTTTATAGCTCTGGAACGTTAAGACATTTCAATCATTTTAAAATCAAGTATTAGTTGACGACGTCGTTCGATTTACTGAGACATATGCCAGACAGCGTTCTCAACAATATTCGTCCAACCACAAATAATAGATCATGGATTCTCACATGCCTACTCATTTCAACCCTAATGCTTCCCAGTAAAGGGAAAACCTGAATAATCGTTAATACAGTGTCATTTCCATGGAAGCATCGGGCAGCGGATAACGAGCAGCCGGAGAAATGCTGGAAAAGCACCGAACGTAAGCGCCACCACCACCACCTTTGTAACGAAGCAAATGTTAAGTAATTTGTTCGAAGGCTGAGGAGTCGAGGACGTTGTCTAATAACTCTCTTTAATGAAGGCAACTTCGCACAATGAGAACAAGAATTTACTAATGAAATGATATGTATCCAACAAAAGTTTGAATACCTCATAGATGGATTGACCTAACTGAAAAGCTTGAAGTTCTAGGATGTATTGGCTGATCTATTCAAGAAATCATGGCAATCTAAATTTGAGTTGTTTGTGAATTTTGATGTATGGCACAGAGATTTCTAAATGTGAGTATTGTGTTTTTTTTCAAGCAAGTCAACCAACATTAGTTAATGGACTAACGCAAAATGATTAGTGAATATGTATTGCAGTAGTAGATTGTAATTTACTTTGCATTATTTGTTATTCGATAATTCGATTATTCATGAATAATTACAAAATTTTACGATAGATCCTTATTATTCGATCGAATTATTCGTTACCACATCAGCTTATTCAAATCACTTCAAATTATTTTTGTATAAGAATTTCAAGTCTTTTTAATCGAAAAGTTTTTCGATCAGAAGGTTTGATAGAAACATTTTTTAATAAATAGTGACCCGCATTGTATTATCATGAGAATACCTTGTTTTCTGTGAACTCACAATGTTGTACGAAAAACAAGGTATAAACTCTATTTAAAAAATTAAAATTTTTAGGATTATAAAAATGAAAAAGATATAAGTTTTAGAGTTAAATACTTAGAAAAATATAAAACAAATAAGATGAATAATGAATACTTAAAATTTTATGTTTATTTAGAATTAATAATTTTAATTAAAATATATAATATTGTTTTAAGATTAAGAATTAAATTATTTTAGGATTTTTAAAATTTAGATACTAGTGTGATTGTCTGAATCATAAATTGATTCTTACTTCACAATAGTGTTGAGATGTTTTAGCATTAAGTATATTTGAATCGATTTCTATGTGTATGAATGGATTTATATGTGTGTATGATTGTGAGTTAAAAAATATTATGATTGTCTAACTCAACATTGATTCTTACTTCACATTAGTATGTGTATATATGTGTGTATGTATACGTGTGTATGCATGTGTATGATTGTGAGTTAAAAACTATTGTGATTGTGTGATTCAATATTGTATGTTACTTCACAATAGTATGTGTATGTGTGTGTATGTATTTATGTGAATGTGTGTGATTTTAAAACTATTATGTTTACCTGAGTAAGCATTGATTCATACTTTACAATAGTATGTGTATGTGTGTGTATGTGTATGATTTTGATTTAAGAATTATTGAAATTGTTTGATTCAACATTGATTCTTACTTCTCAATAGTAGATGTATGTGTGTGTATGCATGTGTATGACTGTGATTTGTAACTATTGTGATTGTCTCACTCGGCATTGATGTTTATGTCACAATAGTATGTGTATGTGTGTATGTATGTGTGTGTATGTAATGCTCCACAATCACAAACTATCCTCAATCACAATCTTCCAATCACTCAAGAACACTAGAAGAAAGAAAAGGAACTTGCACAAGATAGAAGAAATCTGATGTAGCAGAGTGGACAAGAGAAAAAAAAGATCTGGTATTATAGAATTGAATCAATTGAATACAATAGCTTTGTTGCATAATAGCTTCCTAATGAAGCCTCTACCTCCCGACCACCCCCGAGCTATCTCAATCTCATTCACACTCGCATTCGCAATCACACTCTCACTCAAAATCTCACTCTCAATCACAATCACAAGGTAATTCTTTTATTTTTGGCCTCCTCTTGCACGATGAAGCAATCTTCCCAAAAAAAAGATGATTGTCCCTCCTCAAGGCAAGTGCACGATCCACCAAATTTAGCAAAAGTTGCACCACCTATGTTGCATGCCAAACTTCTACAAAAGCATGCACTTTAGCAGTCAGCTAACTTGTTTGGCTGTATGAGTTGGAAAAATTGGCACTTTTCTTGGCCCTGTAACTCAAAAATAGTGTGAAATTGACATGCATGAGAACACATATGCATCAAAAGTGAAGATTCAAATAATAGTAGAGAGGCCCACTTTTTTTAAGAGTTGTAAAAATCGACACTTTTTTAGGCCCTATAACTCAAAAATAGTGCGGAATTCGAAGATGCTTATAAGATGCAAAAAGGTTCATCTCTTCAATTTGCACAATAATATTAGAGATGTTTTGGGTCCAAATTTGCCTCCAAATATCAGTTTTCATCCCTACAATTTAGAAATTCTAGAGAGAAAATAATCAAGTCATTATCTTACAATGAACTTATTCTAGAACCCAAAACAAGGTACTTCAAACATGATTCACAAAATTTTCAAATAGACACTTTTACTCACCTATGTGTGCTTTACCTTTCTCTCATACAACATTGTTCCTGATTCTTTCATTTTCCCTTTCAATTTTCAACGAGAAAACATGATGCAAATAAGGTTTAGAGAGAGAATATGAATTACACAATGTATAACAAAAAGTTCAAATTGAGTTATTTCACTATCAAAAGGCCTACTACAATTCTTCCCCCTTTTAAAAATAATGTCCTTAGAGTTGGAAAGAAAGATGTGCTGAAAATTCATCTAAGTTACCATGTCATCTATTTGAAATTCAAGTGGTACTCTCTTCAAATCATAGAATTTCTTTTATCTTTTCTAAACTTCTTTATGTGCTACTTAATTGTTCCAAGTTCTTCATCCATCTTCTTAAGCATTTCTTTAGGTACTTCTACTTTATTTGAAAACTCAAAAAAGAAGATGGGGTCAAACATTTAGAACCATACATAGCCTCAAACAAAGTCATTTTTATAGATGCATGCCATGCACTATTGTATGCCAATTGGACTAAGGGAAAATATTCACTCCAATTATCTTGCTTTTCATTCACATACTTATGCAACATATCTTCAAGTGCTTGATTAACCCTCTCGTCTTCCACATCAGTATGTGGATGGAAAGTTGTACTCATACGAAGTTGAGTGCCAATCAATTTAAATGCTGCTTTCTTGAAGTTTGATGTGAACCTAGAGTCTCTGTCAAAAATAAGGTTTTCCGGCATTCCATGCACTAAAAAAAATTATTTTACAAACAATTCGGCAACATTCAATGCCGTATATAATTTCGTAGGAAAGAAATGTGCCATCTTGGTAAGTCGATTAACTACCACAAATATGGTATCATGTTTACTTCTCCATGTAGGCAATTTAGTGATGAATTCCATAGAGAGAGACTCCCACTTCTGATTTGGAACATCCAAAGGTTGTAGCATTCCAAGCATTCGTTTAAACTTAGATTTCACCTATGGCACTTTAAATATAATATTTGAACTTTCAATGGATACTTAGAAGATATTCATAATTGATTGTTACAATATAAAGATCCATTCTATAATGAAAGCTGCCTTTATACATCGATCCCCTATTTGCATGTAGAAAACTCAAGATAGGTGCATAAAAGAACTGTGTTTCAATTCTTCTTGAATTTGATTGAGAAAATAATAATTTATTACAAAAAGGAGGCTACATAAAAGTTTTCAATTCAATGCATCAACGACCTTATTTTCCTTGATAGACAAATACTTACTGTCAAAATCATACTCACTTAATAATTCAATCAATTATGTTTCCTTAGTGTTAAGCAATGGTTGTGTGAAAATGTATTTTAGACTCTGATGATCTATTTTCACTACAACATATGAGCCGTATACCGGCCCTTATACTGGTGCAAATACACATGGGGGATTTGGCCACGAGATCAGTATAAGTGTTGATATGATAACGCTGATATAAGCGTTGGTATGAGTACCAATATATGTGCCGATATGTATTAAATACCAATGGTATAAGCATCGGTATAGGCATTGGTATTTTCCCATCAATATACGTATCGGTATTGACTTGTAGGACTTGTAGGACTGATGATATAAGTATCAGTATGTCCCTAAGCAAAATCATCGGTATAAGCATCAGTATGGCCATGGGCGTACTGATGCTATACCAGCGACCATATCTACAATTTTTTTTTTGGGTAGAGTCTAGTGTCTCTTGATGCAGCAACACGACAATGCTATCGTGTAGCAAAGGACAATTCACTCTGCCCAAAAAAAAACAAGTACATGTCGTGACATGTACTCTATGTTTCGATATCAAGCTCAACATGTGATGATCTAGGATGACACATATCATTTTTTCATTTCTCTTACATCTATAGTGGTCATGCTCATATATCTCAGGGACACTTCATTGAGCTTTACTTAATTTATCTATCAAGAGTGATGGCACATTTGTTTCTCGCCAGCTCACTCATTTGCGAACATTAGGATTTTCTCTTATGTAATATTCTTTATATATTGCACTTGTTGTATTGTTGTTTTTAGGTCATTCTTGTACATTCCTTTTATGTAATAGAAGAAGAAGAAGATCATTCTTCCTTGCCTCAATCTATGCGTGTGAGATCTCTTCCTTATCTCCTTCCTTCCAGTGTAGCTATAGAGAGCTTGTGGAGAAGGCCAACAACGAAGAGTACGTGAGAAGGCATGGAGAAAGCACAATTCACAAATGACCTCATATTGCTACAAAAATTGGCGTGAAGATAGAAGGCCTCAAAATTTTCAAATTTCTATTTTGGATCCATTTCAACCTCTTTTTCGAGCCCGAAAGGTGGGGCCCACAAAAAATCCAGGTCAGTTCGCAAAATTGTAACTTGCATAATGTTTGGAAACACTCATGTATTCCAGATCTAGAATTTCAAGCAATTATGTGTACTGCAACATACACGAAAATTGTGTTTTTCTGAGATCGAATTGTCATGTCATAGTGTGAGTGTTCAAGAAGAAGTGATGCTTGTAGTGTTTTGCACTGTTCTGAATTGCTGCAGAAATGGCATATGCAGATGGAATGAGTCAGCTTATGAGCAATAAGTTGGACAAGAACAACTTCCATGCTTGGAGATTAAGGATGATAAATTTCCTGATAGGAAAATCCTACTGGAAGTACATCGAAGGAGAGAACAAAAACACTCCGCAGTTACCAGAGAGGAATCGGACCATAGACACAATTAAGAGCGTATGAAGAATGGAATCAAGGAGCACGAAAGGTAATGTATTGGCTATCTTTTAGCATACAGGATAGCATGATTGGACACATATAGGATGCCAAGACTTCGAAAGAGGCTTCGAACAATTTGGTCACATTGTATGAGACCAATACAAAGGCATGGAGATTGCAACTCAAGAACAAGCTGCATACGTTGGAGAAAAAGGGCATGTTGGTAAGTGACTACACCTTAAAAATCAAAAGCATATGTGAGTCACTTGCATCTATTGGCATGAATGTAGATGATGATGATAAGGTGGAAGTGTGCCTTTGTTGTTTAGGATCTTCATATAAGTAGTTCAGAACTTCTATACAGACCAAGGAAAATATCCCGAACTTTGCTTACCTAGTATCCATGTTGATTATTGAAGAAAAGAATCTTGGTGAAGATTCAAACTCCCAAGGAAAATTTAGTTCTGAGCGGGTATTCTACTTTGGCAGAGAAAGATGCAAAGGTAGAGGTTTCAGAAGTGGAAGAGGAAATAGTAACCAAGACCAAGGTCAACATCAGAATCATGTAGGAGGTAGAGGACAGTTTCGAGGCAGGGAGAGTCAAAGAGGCCATAGAAATTTCCAAAGAATGGTTCAAGTAATGATAGTAAAGGATGTTGGAATTGTGGTAAACTTGAACATTTTGAACGTGATTCCAGGTTGAAGAATCAAAATAATAGAAGGTAGCAAAACAACTATGCATCCATAAGTGTAGATGATTCTGAGAAGTTGTTCATGATTTAACATCATATGATGAATATGATGTCTGATGATGCTTCAAAGTATGTTTATGCATTTATGTATGCATGTATGTATGCATGTGTGTATGTGTGTATATGCATTATGTATGCATATGTGTGTGTATGCATTATGTATGTGTATGTAAGCATGTGCATTATCTATGCATGTCAGTATGTATGTATGCATATGCCTATGCATTATGTATGCATATGTATGAATGTATGTGTATGTGTGTGTATGTCACTCTATGTGTGTGTGTGTATGCATATATGTGTGTGAATGTGTGTATGTGTGTGTATATGTGTCTGTATGTGTGTATGCATGTGTATGTGTGTGTATGCATCATTATGTGTGTATGTGTATGTGTGTATGCGTGTGTATGTGTGTGTGTATGTGTGTGTGTCTATGTGTATATGTGTGTATCTATGAGTGTGTATGTGTTTATGTGTGTATGTGTCTATGTGTGTATGTGTCTGTGTGTGTGTATGTATCTATGCATGTGCATTATGTATGCATGTAAGTATGTATGTATGCATATGCATATGCATTATGTATGCATATGCATATGCATTATGTATGCATATGCATATGCATTATGTATGCATATGTATGCATATGCATATGCATTATGTATGCATATGTATGCATGTATGTGTATATATGTGTATGTCTCTCTATGTGTGTGTATGCATATATGTGTGTGTATGTCTGTATGTGTGTATGTGTGTGTATATGTGTTTGTATGTGTGTATGCATGTGTATGTGTGTGTATGCATCATTATGTGTGTATGTGTCTATGTGTATGTGTGTGTATATGTGTGTATGTGTGTGTGTGTGTGTGTGTGTCTATGTGTATGTGTGTGTATCTATGAGTGTGTATGTGTTTATGTGTGTGTATGTGTCTGTGTGTGTGTATGTGTCTATGTGTGTATGTATATGCATGTATGTATGCATATGTATGTGTATGCATGTGTATGTGTGTGTATGCATCATTATGTGTGTATGTGTATATGTGTGTATGTGTTTGTGTATATGTGTGTGTATGTGTGTGTGTCTATGTGTATCTGTCGCTACGCGTCTATGAGTGTGTATGTGTTTATGTGTGTGTATGTGTCTGTGTGTGTATGCGTCTATGTATGCATGTGTATGCATATATGTATGCATAGGTGTGTGTATGTGTGTGTATGCATTATGTGTGCATGTGTGTGTATGCATTATGTATGTGTATGTATGCCTGTAAGTATGTATGTATGCATATGCATATGCACTATGTATGCATATGTTTGCATGTATGTGTGTGTGTGTGTATGTCTCTCTATGTGTGTGTGTATGCATATATGTGTTTGTATGTATGTGTGTGTGTGTGTGTGTGTGTGTGTATGTGTGTATGCATGTGTATGTATGTGAATGCATCATTATGTGTGTACGTGTCTGTGTATGTGTCTGTGTGTATGTGTGTGTGTGTGTGTGTATGTGTGTGCGTGTTTGTGTGTATGTGTGTGTGTCTATGAGTGTGTATGTGTGTGTATGTGTCTGTGTGCGTATGTGTCTATGTGTGTATGTGTATGCATGTATGTATGCATATGTGTGTGTATGTATGTGTATGCATTATGTATGCATATGTGTGTGTATGCATTATGAATGTGTATGTATGCATGTGCATTATGTATGCATATGCATTATGTATGTGTATGTATGCATGTGCATTATGTATGCATATGTATGTGTATGCATGTAAGTATGTATGTATGTACGCATATGCATATGCATTATGTATGCATATGTATGCATGTATGTGTATGTGTGTGCATGTCTCTATATGTGTGTGTATGCATATATGTGTTTGTATGTGTGTATGTGTGTGTGTGTGTATGTGTGTGTGTGTATGTGTGTGTATGTGTGTGTATATGTATGTGTATATGTATGTGCATATGTATGTATTATGTGTGCATGTGTGTATGCAACATTATGTGTGTATGTGTGTATATGTGTGTATTTGTGTGTATGTGTGTGTGCATCTATGTGTATGTGTGTGTGTGTCTATGTCTGTATATGTGTGTGTGTATGCATATGTATGTGTGTGTAAGTGTGTGTGTGCGCACATACCTTGCTTCAACGAGATGGCTCTCTCTCTCTCTCTCTCTCTCTCTCTCTCTCTCTCTCTCTCTCTCTCTCTCTCTCTCTCTCTCTCTCTCTCTCTCTCTCTTCTTGCTCTTGCGTCCAAACCCCGGCACAAATGTGCCGGGAGAAATCGAATTTTTTTTTTTTACATTCTAGAGCGTCGCATATGCGACGCTATCCAGTTTGCCAACGTTGCAAATCACGTTGCTAGTTAGCGACGGTATTTGCGACACACTAATTTAGTGTTGCATAAGCGACGAAGGCATCGCTTATGCAGAAAAAAAAATCCGAAAATAGCACTGTCGCTAATGCGATGCTAGCATCGCATAAGCGATGGTGTTCGTTGTTTTTTCACTTCGGAGGCATCGCTACGCCCCCTATTTGTTGTAGTGTATGGAGAGGACTTACCCATCAATAGTTTGGTTTTGTGGATCAACCATCCACATGATGTATTTGAAGATTGTCTTCTACATGAAGATTTCAGTGTACTTCAAAAGACATTGGATAGAGCTTAACATAAGATTTGCATCTTATGTTAAGAATTCATGTACATATTCTCTTTATGCACAGAGGTATTACTTGGAGTTTATGGAGGCATTGGCGTCCATATCAGGAGGAGTCCTATTTGGCATATCTAAAGGAGAATCAGTAGATGTATGCTTTATGCATATTTGGATGAGTTGTTAGAGAAGGTATGTTCATATGAGTTTGAGGATTTCTGGCAGCAAATGTGTTAGCATTCTTTGCTACTTTTGTAAGTATGTGATCTTTTCACACACATATTTGATTTAGGGTTTTCCATAGCCTAAGTTTAGATGAGGGTTTTCTGATTATGAGTTTTAGACTGATCCTTCCTCTTTCTATCACTCAAATTGACTCTTCTATGACCTATTAGGTCATACATCTCATATATATTAAAATATCTGTCCATACATCTGAATATATTTATAACATTTGTATATACTCTTTTCCATCTATTTCTATTCACATAGTGGTTGAGATTTTTGCTGCCACATTGTAAATTGACATTTGTATATATGATGGTGTGAGTAAGCAATGGCTTACGTAACAATTTACACATGTTGTCTAATCTTTCTCTATCTTTGTCTCATTATTTCTATGATTAAATGTGGTATATTCATGTTTTGTCAATATTGGAAGATTGTTGAAATCTATGTTGTAGATTCTGGACCTATGGAATCATGGACCTGTGGTATTAGTTACGGGTCTTCTAAATTTCCAAGAGAGGGTTCATAATTATTTCTATATCCCATATAAGTTCTTTAAACATATCTTTGAGATTCTCTTTGGATACTCGTAATTCTTTGATAAAAGCATCTTTTGGTTATAGCAACTACTCACTAGCATTTCTATAACTGATAGCTATTGCCTCTAGTTTCGCAATACAATTTTGGAGTTTCTATAACATCTTATCAAAAGCTAATTTAACATTAGCTAACTTTACAAGACTATATTCATTTAATTTCTTTGCCTCTTCTATATTTTAGATTCATAATTGTCGCATTTCTTTTTAAATCCTCTATTTTTGTATCTTTTCCTTCCAAAACTATGTTTGCATCCATATATCTCTCCTTCCATTCTGCCACCTACTTTTCTAAGTCCACAAATCCTTACAACTATGCTTCCATGGTGTGGTAGCCTTCCTACGGAGTCTGGATTTTGTCTTCTAGTTCTATGTATTCTAAGTTCTACACTCCCAGCTTTTCTTTGACATCCACTATAGCTACTTCCCATTTGGGGGGTTTTCTTCTTTAATCTCTAGACTTATTTTTCATCTTTCTAGATCTTGGGAGATAGATCATTTTTGCTTTTCTTCAATTTTTGCATGGCCTTAGATTTCTCCTCGACTTCTGCTTGCAACTATCCTTTTCATTTTGACTTCTTTTCTAACTCCACTTTGAGTGTAGCAATTTCTATTAAAGCTTCATTTAATTTCTATGCAGAATAGAGAAAACAAAAAAGATAGAGAGCTCATAAGTAGGGAGAAATAACAAAGATTTTATGAATGGTCTATGTTGTGGTATTCTATTTGTAATGTAGAAGTAAGTGTGAAGATAGAATGCAGATATCAATATGTGATGTTTACTGTGCAGTGTGTATTACAGTAATCCAAATACGGTATCAATCTGAATTCTATTGTATCACCAAAGTCTATAATTGTTTCAAGTTATTCTAAATGCTACATCATAATGAAAATAATTTAAAGTGTGTCAATGAAACCTAATCCTATTAAGTGTGTAGCAATAATTTAAGGAACAGAAACACATGTTAAGATTGCAATTTCGTAATAAAAATCCCCATTTTGGGATCTATTCCTTTGGAGGTGTGTATATTATCCTACATCAAAAATCCCCTATATCCTAAATAAGGAACTAAGTAAGCTAACTAGAGAAGTAAGTAGGCTAACTAGGGAATTAAGAAAGCTCTTATTGCCACTCATAAGTTAGAATAGGTTCGCGCATAGCCAACGAATGCCAATGGAACCAAAGTGAACCAAGAGAACCATGAGTGCTAGAGAAGCCAAAGATGCCAAAGTTATGTCTTATTTCTATGCCTTAGTGGACGTCTTGGAGTAAGCGGAAGGAGTAATCGAATGGATAAGTGAATTGATAAAATGGACTTGATAAACAAACTTGATAAAGGAACTCACTCTGAAGGATTAACCAAATGGATAACCAAATTGATAGACAAAGTTTATAAACAAACTTGATAAACCAACTTGATAAATGAACTTGATAAATGAACTTGATAAATGAATTTGATAAATCAAATTTGATAACCAAACTGAAATCAAACAGTGAATAGTGTAGAGGGAGAATAGGGAGTACAGGCAGTACACGGAGCATAGTCAGCACAGTGAGTACACTGAGTATAGTGAGTATAGTGAGCATAGTGAGTACAATGAGCATACTGAGTATAGTGAGCATAGTACGTTGTCAAAGCGATTAGATGACGGCTAGTGGATCAAGTCAATCGTCTCGCTAACAGCACATGCAAGGTGCTAGGAGCAAGCTCAAGTATAATGGGAACTCAAGGAAGTAATTAGTAGTACATTTGAAACCATAACCTACTGTAAAGAACTTAAGAAATAAAATCATCAAAATGTTTCAATCATCATGTTCATCTTGGAAAGACAAATGCTCTTAATGCTTGAAAGTGATATTAACTAAAGGAAACATAGGCTCTTAAATGTTTAGAAGGGATATTAACGAGTATTTTACTTACTTAACCCCGTATCTTTCCTTTACCACAATTCAAAAGAGTTTACATATGTTTCATAATATGTAAGAGCTAGCTCTCTTTTCTTTATGATCACGCACGATAAATTAAAGATTCACATGTTAATCCGATGATAGCTAAAGTTCGTTCAAACATAGAAATCCATATGGATAGCGATTATTGATTTGAATTCTCCGAATTCACTGCACAAGTTTGCATTCATGCAAAGAAAATACATAGAATACTTTCTTCAGGTGCCATTCTGAAATATCGAAAATCAAATATCGCATTGACATTTATCATCTATAAATCAAATCTTATTGGTCGGGTTGCAGAAATTCTCGATTTCATGTGGTAAGTATATAAATTTATTCTATAGCATCAAAACATTCGTCAATACCGTCAAAATCGTCCGCCTGTTAACAACGTTCTATTGCACATACACACAAATCATCAAAGTGAATCAAATTGACATTTCCTATGGCACATGATTTAAAGAATATCGAACAACAACGAAAACTTTCCTTAGAGACTTAAGAGTGGGAAATCAATTAATCAAGATTTTCTCTGCGGTTGAACTCCACACAACTATGGCGATCAAAACATTGAACAGGTATGAATAGTAGTGCATTTGAATTTGATTAGAATAATATGGTGAGAGTGCTCAAAAATGATAAGTGAACTCGTTTCATGTCCTCAACGATAACAGACAAAAGAAGAGGTAAGATTTTCCTCAGCGAGCTTCACAATTTTAGCATAAACTAAGGCAAAGAATCGTTATTTTCGAAAACTAAACATTGAGGGGGTATGTCACTTTGCGTTTAACGTTCACAGAAAGTTTAGATTTGCGTGTGTACAATGATGGATCAGCTAATAGAAATAAAACGGATGAAGCGCAATGGAAATCATGGCTACAGTGATTTGAAAAGTTGCAGAAAAACAAAATCTCATTATAAGATCTGACCTGGATCTTCACAGGCGCCAATGCTTCTTTCGATGAATGTCTTTTATTGCCAAGTAAATCATAGAACTTTTAGAGTAAAGCATAGGTCTCCGAGATATTGGGTATCTTTTGGCTTCTTTCTACTCTTAGTTCAACCGTGCGCTGGATTAATTATGCAGGTGCGTGTAATGACGCCCTCCCTGATTAACAACTGTTTTTCCCAATCTTACTAAAAACATTTAATATCTCTGATGAAAAATTCGACATTGAACGCAAACCTACTGGACTGAATGCAACACAGTGGCAGAGATGGCATTGTTCCAACTTCGGATAAGATAATCCAATGTTACAGAAATCTCTGCTATTTCCTTCGCTAATTCTCCTCCTATCAGCCTTCTCTCTCCGCTGTTCTTCTCTCCCTCTGATCTTCCTCCTCTGTGAGCAGGCCTCCTTATCGTTGCTCTGTTATCTCCATTAACGTCCTATTTTCTGTGTGCGTCCAGCAATAGCAATCAAAAAGAAAAGAAGCCTCCTTCACCCTTTTGCGCTACTGCCTCCAAAACATAAATGTGCTTCCCTTTTGTTTGTGTTTACTCCTCTCCAGATCGTATCCAAGGTCTGCGCAACTCCCTCCTGGTCCTCCTGCTTCCACTTTCGATTCGCGCCATATACCTTCCCTTACATGCTATTGGCCTCCTTCTATCTTCAGTACAACTCCCCCCATGCCTTCGGGGATCTCGAACTTCCTACATAAAGAAACAAAATTCCCCGACCTTCACGTCTCATTTTCTTCCATATAGAGACATGCATACGTACTGATAACATAGAAAGTTTGTTTTCATTTTTGCTTTAATTAAGTTTTACTTTTGTTTTCTCTTGCTTCTAAAATAAATAAGGGTCTCGCATTAAGAGGTTCACGCACATATATGTTTATTCATACATAAGCCACATGTCATATGCTTATATCTGAGTATACTTAATCACACACACGTTTACGTAGATTCATATGCACTCACACACAATTATGGATACACACAGATATATATTACTTATATTAACTATTTTAATTATTCATCTTTAAGTTGCACGTATATTTTCAAGAAAGTTCTTCATCGACTTATTTCAATGAGCACATTCGCCCACATTATTATAACCAAATGAATTTTGGTAAATTATAAATGATCTCATCAATTACTCATTGTTCCTACATATTTAGTTTCAAAAGAGAAGATGGTTTGAAGATCTTAAGCTCAACGTTTCATCATCCTTGTGTTATTCATTTGCACTATATTGGCATATCGTCCTCAATGGTCAAACCCTCAATTGGATTTTTATAAACAAACAACATACATTTTTATTCTCATAATCATACACACAATAAAATTATTAAAACAAGTTATATTTAAAGGATTCAAATGAGAGTGCAAATGCACATTTCATCTTCTTCAGCTTGCAAATACTCAAGGGAGAATTTAGTCAGATCAGAAGCTCATATAAAAGTTATTTTTAAGAATTTATATGTAACCACTGGAAGAAAACTCTTTAATAAATTTTTCCTTCATTTCTTATCAAAGAACGGAGAGAGGATCTCTCTGACAACGTACAGTGTCATAAAAAGCACACTGAGTAGAGTGTCACATTGAGCTCAATGCACAGTGTGAGAGAAGCACAATGCATAATAACAAATTTGAAGAAAATTGAAAAAACACATTGGCGAACCAAAAACAAAGAAAATTAATAAACAAAAACATGGGCCAAACGATAGAGATGGATGCCGAATTGCAAATGGACACTATGAATCAAACGAATGCTGAGAAACCACCTCCACAAACATGCCTTGGCTCTAATAGCATTGTTGTTGAGATCTTGTAGATGCACAAACACAAAGGATAGTACAAAAATAAAATGTCACAGAAGCATAAACAGAATAGAAAGACACAAGAGACTAGACATGAGATTGGGTAAAATCTCTCCCCACATACTATGATGGACAAGTCTATCAGACTATGATTTATAGGTACTTCTCATTACATCTTGAATAAAGTATACTTGAGGCTGGTGCTTCAAAAAGCATGTATTACAAAAATCTACTTTATTTAAAAAATTCTTGCTTTCTAAGTGATCTACTATTTTTACAAAAAACATTTCCTTCTAAAACAATCTATTAGTTTTACAAAAAATAACTAAAATACTGTCTTCTAAATATGTTTAAAATATCTGAATAAATCCACATGCATTCACACCCTCAAGAGTCCACCTATTAAATAAAAAAACAGTGTACATTAAAAACCTCAAGACATTAAAATCCATATAACATTCCATTATTCCATAAATTATAATAGTTTATGGTGTAGGGTTTCTTCTTAGAGGTATATTAAGAATATAAAAAAAATTCTGATCATGCTTGTCAAGAAGGACAATGGCTTTGTCAAACTTGTATCTTATCCTACACAGAAGAACATAGTCCTTGGCCATAAGTGTTAGCCTCTCTCAATGTTTTGAACATAGATAAACATCATTCATAAAATCAATTGCAAAATCTCTTGCTGCTTCTTACAAGCACAAAAGAACATTGTTTTCCATTTAACATTCACAAATGAAGTGGCCTTCATCATAGAGCAAAGAATGGTAGAGACCTCCTTAGCCATTTGCATGAAAGGAAGTCTTGGGATGAGGATTCCAATATATTTCTGAGCTCTTTTGGTTTCCCTCAGTGATTTGACATGACATTTAACTCTCTTTTTTGGCATATGCCTTCTATGGATCACCCATATTTTGGCCATTTGGGGTCTCTAGGCTAGGTCCTTGGCCCTTTGGAATAGGTCCCCCCTACTCTTGCTCTTGGGCGTACAACTTCCTACTTGTCTTTTTTGTTGTATCCATGATCTATAGAAAGAAGGATTGGAAGAAGAATAAACACATGGAAATGAGAGAACACAACAAGAAAATCAAGAAGTCAATAGATGACCAATTCAAGTGATTAGGATCATTGAAAAAATTCTGATTGTTCTAATTGTTTGAACTGTTCTTGTAAAATTATTCAAGGTGAGAGCCACATTCATGTGAATTTCATGATATTTTTGTAATAAAATTTCTCTTTTGTAATAAAATTAGAACATAAAACATGTTTGAAGTAATAGGACCCATTGAAGTGATTAGGGTCATCCAAAAATCTCTCATCCCCCTAACTGCTTGAATTGTTCGTATCAAACAAATCAAGTTCTCCATTTTCTTTATGTGTATTCCATGAAGTCTTGAATAATTTTTCCCCTTTTATACCTAGGAAAACAAAAATAGATCATAAACACGTTTTTTATTAGACATGACTGATTCAAGCAATTAGGTCTATCAGAAAGTATCTGATTCCTCTAATCCCTTGAATTGGTCATGTCAATAATACCATGTGCATTTGATAAGAACTAGAATATATCTATCTCTCTTATCTTAGAAAATAGAAATAGATCTGAAAAAGGTTTCATTTAACTAGACACAACCAATTCAAGTGATTGGGTAAATCTAGAAATCTTTTATTCCTCTAATTGCTTGAACTACTCATGTAGAAGATTCCAAGCCCAAGGATGTTACCTTGCACACCAAGAGAGCTCAAGGAGGAGAGGCCTTAGAGAAATTTGGAGAAGAGGCTTGGAGCATGAAAAGTGCGTGAAGTCGAGGGTAGCACATAGGTCACAAAAAAATGGCACAAATGAAGGGAGGTTCTTAAATAAGTCTCTAATTTGGGTTGACCATTAGTGCCATGTGGCATTCTTTGATTGGTCCATGTCATATAATGATTGCAAATCCTAATGTATGATTCCTTGTGTCAAGTTTTTAGTTGTCTAGGTCATTTGATTGTTGAGATTTTCGAGTTTGATTTTGTCACATGTTTCTTGAGACATATTCCAATAGCCAAGTGAAGGAGATTATTGAATAGATTAACCTCCAATAAGAAAACGAAGAGGTCGGAAACTTCAATGTCACTAATTTTAGAGTAGAAAAATATCATAAGAGACCAGCTGAACATGTAAAAATCTCACAGAAATCACTCCTTCTCCCAAATCTCCCATATTAATTTATCTCTGGGAAGGACTTTTTCCTTTGTATTGCAGTTAAGAGCTCTTCAATATTAGAGAAGACTATTGGCTTGCTACTATAGCTTAATCATAAGAAGGTACAAGGAGGTTCAGAAATGAGAAGGACGAAAGTAAAGAGGAATTTTTGAGCCTAGAATTATCCTTGTCAAATAATCAATTCAAAGACTCGTCCAAAGCTTTTTCATGCTGCTATGAAAGAGTACTTTCAGAGAAGCCAACCCTTGCAAGTGAAGATTTTGACCAAAAATAAACAGATCTATACATTTTCTCATTTGGACGAGGATATTTATTTGTTGAGGTAGTTGAAGACAAGGGAACAATAAGGATTGATGAGAAAGAAATTATTCAGAAGGAAGATGAGGTCAAGATATTTCTAAATAAGAAAGTTTTGAGATAGCACCCATTCAATTGAGTAGGCCCATCCGATAATCTCCTACGAGCCTATTTGCTTGAATTGGTAATGTCTAGAGTTGTTCTTTTTATGGCTTTTTTAGCTTGTTCCTTATCTATTATAAGCCAATTTGCATCTATTTCTATTCAAAAGGATCATTTGAAAGACACGATGGATTCAAGTGATTAGGCCCATCAAAGACTTTTTAATTAGCCTATTCACTTGAATTTATTGTGTCATCAATTTCTCAATTCAATGAGTTATTTTCCTCATCTAGTACCTAATTCTTGATATTCTTAGCGTGTACATCACAAAAAGGGCAGGTTTACTAGCTTTTGTAATGATAATGATGATCTTTGAGACTCGACGGATTCAAGTCATTAGGCTTATGCAAGCCTTTCAGATGAGCCTCTTTGCTTGATTTGGTCGTTTCATTGTTTAGTTTGATTATAGAATTTTTCGTTTGCACTTTATTAAAGTCCTTTATCTTTCAATATTAATATATCTTAGCGAGAAATTGCCTTCATTTGAATTGATTCGGATGGACGACCGATTCAAGAGATTAGGCCCATCCAAGATAAATACTAGAAATGGGAAGACCTTTTTTGGTTGCATGTGATGCAAGTGGTAGATAGATAGGATGTGTTCTTTCACATGATGGTAGGGTGGTTACATATGAGTGCAAAAAACTAAGCAAACATGAACTTAATTATTCTAGTCATGATCTATCCTACTCATGATCTAGAAATGCTTGCTATTGTACATGCACTTTAGCATTCGAGACACCTATTGTTAGGGGTTAAGTTTGAATTGAAAAGAGATCATCAAAGTTTAAGATACATTTTCACACAACCATTACTTAACAATATGGAAAAGTGTCGGATTGAATTATTATGTGAGTATGATTTTGATATTAAGTATTTGGCTGGTAAGGAAAATAAGCTCCCTAAGGCATTGATTTGAATTAAGAAGAACTAAAACAAGACTCTTTTTATGCACCTATTTTGAATTTTTTGCATGCAAATAGGGGATCAATGTATCAGAGTAAATTGCATTCGCACAATGAAACTTTTATTGTAACAATTGATTATGCATATCTTCTGAGTCTCCATTAAAAGTTAGAATATTGCATGATTATCAGGATGCACCTTTTGCTAAACATCCACCTTATTCAAGGACATATGTTAAAACAAAAATGTTCTTACTTCTGGCCATGTATGAAGCAGGATATTAGAAAATCTCTTAGTAAATGTTTAAAGTGCCAATAGGTGAAACCAGAGTTTAAGAGAATGCCTAGAATGACTCAACCTTTGGATGCTCCAAATCATAAGTGGGAGTCGATCTCTATGGACTTTATCACTAAATTTCCTATGAACAAAAGTAAAAATGATACCATATTTGTGGTAGTTGATCAACTTACCAAGATGGCACATTTCTTTGCTAGGAAAAATACTGAGACTCCCTTGAACATTGCAAGACTACTCGTAAAAGATAATTTTTGATTGCATGGAATTCCTAAAAGCACAACTTCTCATGGAGACTCTAGCTTCACATCAAACTTTTGGAGAGCAACATTTGAATCCATTGGAACTCAACTTCGTATGAGTATTGCTTTCCATCCACAAACTAATGGGGAAACCAAAAGGGTTAAGCGACTACTTAAAGATATGTTGCATATTATGTGAATGGAAAATAGTATAATTAGAGTGAATATTTTCACTTAGTCCAGTTTGCAAACAATAGTGCATGGCCCACATCTATAAAAATGACTCTATTTGAGGCTATGTATTGTTATAATTGTTTGACTCCTTCATTTTTTGCATTCCTCAAATAAAGTAGAAGTATCCAAAGAACAACTTGAGAAGATGGATGAAGAACTTGGAAATATTAAGCAATACATTAAAGAAGCTAAAATAAACAAAAGTAACTCTATAATTTGAAGAGAAGACCACTTGAGATTCAAATAGAAGACATGGTGTTTTTTTAAGCCAAACCTCACCATGTGTATGTGTATGTGTATGTGTATGCGTATGTGTATGTGTATGTGTATGCGTATGTGTATGTGTATGCGTATGTGTATGTGTATGCGTATGTGTATGCGTATGTGTATGTGTATCTGTATGTGTATGTGTATGTGTATGCGTATGTGTATGTGTATGTGTATGTGTATGTGTATGTGTATGTGTATGTGTATGTGTATGTGTATGTGTATGTGTATGTGTATGCATATGTGTATGTATATGTGTATGTGTATGTGTATGTGTATGTGTATGTGTATGTGTATGTGTATGTGTATGTGTATGTGTATGTGTATGTGTATGTGTATGTGTATGTGTATGTGTATGTGTATGTGTATGTGTATGTGTATGTGTATGTGTATGTGTATGCGTATGTGTATGTGTATGTGTATGCGTATGTGTACGTGTATGCGTATGTGTATGTGTATGTGTATGTGTATGTGTATGTGTATGTGTATGTGTATGTGTATGTGTATGCGTATGCGTATGTGTATGTGTATGTGTATGTGTATGTGTATGTGTATTGTGTATGTGTATGTGTATGTGTATGTGTATGTGTATGTGTATGTGTATGTGTATGTGTATGTGTATGTGTATGTGTATGTGTATGTGTATGTGTATGTGTATGTGTATGTGTATGTGTATGTGTATGTGTATGTGTATGTGTATGTGTATGTGTATGTGTATGTGTATGTGTATGTGTATGTGTATGTGTATGTGTATGTGTATGTGTATGTGTATGTGTATGTGTATGTGTATGTGTATGTGTATGTGTATGTGTATGTGTATGTGTATGTGTATGTGTATGTGTATGTGTATGTGTATGTGTATGTGTATGTGTATGTGTATGTGTATGTGTATGTGTATGTGTATGTGTATGTGTATGTGTATGTGTATGTGTATGTGTATGTGTATGTGTATGTGCGTGTGTATGTGCATGTGTATGTGTATGTGTATGTGTATGTGTATGTGTATGTGTATGTGTATGTGTATGTGCATGTGTATGTGTATGTGTATGTGTATGTGTATGTGTATGTGTATGTGCATGTGTATGTGTATGTGTATGTGTATGTGTATGTGTATGTGTATGTGAATGTGCATATGTATGTGGATGTGCATGTGTATGTGTATGTGTATGTGTATGTGTATGTGTATATGTGTATGTGTATGTGTATGTGTATGTGTATGTGTATGTGTATGTGTATGTGTATGTGTATGTGTATGTGCATGTGTATGTGTATGTGTATGTGTATGTGTATGTGTATGTGTATGTGTATGTGTACGTGTATGTGTATGTGTATGTGTATGTGTATGTGTATGTGTATGTGTATGTGTATGTGTATGTGTATGTGTATGTGTGTGTATGTGTATGTGTATGTGTATGTGTATGTGTATGCCTATGTGTATGCCTATGTGTATGCCTATGTGTATGTGTATGTGTATGTGTATGTGTATGTGTATGTGTATGTGTATGTGTATGTGTATGTGTATGTGTATGTGTATGTGTATGTGTATGTGTATGTGTATGTGTATGTGTATGTGTATGTGTATGTGTATGTGTATGTGTGTGTGTGTGTATGTGTATGTGTATGTGTATGTGTATGTGTATGTGTATGTGTATGTGTATGTGTATGTGTATGTGTATGTGTATGTGTCTGTGTATGTGTCTGTGTATGTGTATGTGTATGTGTATGTGTATGTGTATGTGTATGTGTATGTGTATGTGTATGTGTATGTGTATGTGTATGTGTATGTGTATGTGTATGTGTATGTGTATGTGTATGTGTATGTGTATGTGTATGTGTATGTGTATGTGTATGTGTATGTGTATGTGTATGTGTATGTGTATGTGTATGTGCATGTGCATGTGCATGTGTATGTGCATGTGCATGTGCATGTGCATGTGCATGTGTATGTGTATGTGTATGTGTATGTGTATGTGTATGTGTATGTGTATGTGTATGTGTATGTGTATGTGTATGTGTATGTGTATGTGTATGTGTATGTGTATGTGTATGTGTATGTGTATGTGTATGTGTATGTGTATGTGTATGTGTATGTGTATGTATATGTGTATGTGTATGTGTATGTGTATCTGTATCTATATGTGTATGTGTATGTGTATGTGTATGTGTATTTGTATGTGTATGTGTATGTGTATGTGTATGTGTATGTGTATGTGTATGTGTATGTGTATGCGTATGTGTATGTGAATGTGTATGTGTATGTGTATGTGTATGTGTATGTGTATGTGTATGTGTATGTGTATGTGTATGTGTATGTGTATGTGTATGCGTATGTGTATGTCAATGTGTATGTGTATGTGTATGTGTATGTGTATGTGTATGTGTATGTGTATGTGTATGTGTATGTGTATGTGTATGTGTATGTGTATGTGTATGTGTATGTGTATGTGTATGTGTATGTGTATGCGTATGTGTATGTGTATGTGTATGTGTATGTGTATGTGTATGTGTATGTGTATGTGTATGTGTATGCATATATGTATGCGTATGTGTATGTGTATGTGTATGTGTATGTGTATGCCTATGTGTATGTGTATGTGTATGTGTATGCGTATGTGTATGTGTATGTGTAAGTGTATGTGTATGTGTATGCGTATGTGTATGTGTATGTGTATGTGTATGTGTATGTGTATGCGTATGTGTATGTGTATGTGTATGCGTATGTGTATGTGTATGCGTATGTGTATGTGTATGTGTATGTGTATGTGTATGTGTATGTGTATGTGTATGTGTATGTGTATGTGTATGTGTATGTGTATGTGTATCTGTATGTGTTTGTGTATGTGTATGTGTATGTGTATGTGTATGTGTATGTGTATGTGTATGTGTATGTGTATGTGTATGTGTATGTGTATGTGTATGTGTATGTGTATGTGTATGTGTATGTGTATGTGTATGTGTATGTGTATGTGTATGTGTATGTGTATGTGTATGTGTATGTGTATGTGTATGTGTATGTGTATGTGTATGTGTATGTGTATGTGTATGTGTATGTGTATGTGTAATTGCATGTGTATGTGCATGTGCATGTGCATGTGCATGTGCATGTGCATGTGCATGTGCATGTGATGCATGTGCATGTGCATGTGCATGTGCATGTGGCACATGCACATGTGCATGTGCATGTGCATGTGCATGTGCATGTGCATGTGCATGTCCATGTGAATGTTCATGTGCATGTGTATGTGCATGTG
>CM035422.1:163841263-163846263 GCA_020310875.1 Ceratopteris richardii
TAGCAAATGGATACATAGAGAAGGAGAACCAGCCCTTACATTAGAGAGGAAAATATTTCCAACAGAGCCTACACACCAAGAGAGATATCAATCACACAACTTCACTAAAATGAATGTTGCTCCCAGATTACTCAAAGAATGATCCCCAGACTTTGTGAGCCTAAAATAGCCTCTAATAGCTATCCAATGAGACAAGAATTACATCAAATGGATACAATATGAGGGAGAACCAATGCTAACAACTCAGGGGTAGAGAGTTGCAACACTGCCTGCGCACACACATAGATATGCCTACTAAAAGAAAACAAACAAGCAAGCAAGGGGCTTGCTTATCACATCTCCAGCACTTAGTGCTCACTTTACATGAGCTAGAACTCCAAGAAGATGGGCCAAAAGAAGTCGGGATACATGCTCCTTTTATAGTGAGAAGTGTGCCCCTAAAATCTACGAACTACCTTTCCAAATCAGCCTCCTAACTTGGAGGACTTAGTTGAGATGACTTGGGGAGTGGTTGAGTGACTTTTCTTGATGGAATCTCGTGGCTTTTGGCTTCTTTTGATTGCTCCACATGTCCATAAAATATTCCCCACGAATTTGTAGCTTGAAGCTTGACTTTTAACACTCCCCCTCAAGCTTCAATTCTTCGTCCTCATCCAAGCTCATTCATGTTGATGCATTGCTTGAATTTGGAAATCTTCATCCCATCCAAAGCCTTTGTAAACATGTCCGCAACTTGGTCCTTGGTACCAATATGATGTACTAAAACTTCCTTGGATATCACCTTTTCCCTTATGAAGTGATAGTGCACTTCAATATGCTTGGTTCTAGCATGATAGACAGGATTCGATGCTAGATGAATGCTACTCATGTTGTCACAAAAAATTGGATATGTGTCAACCTGCAAATTAAGCTCCATAAATAACTTCTTAATCCACATTAGCTCACATGTGACTTGAGCCAAAGCTCTATACTCAGCCTCCGTGGAAGATAATGCCACCGTGGGTTGCGTCTTTGAAATCCATGAGATGATCTTGCTACCTAGCATGACTAGGTAACCACTTGTACTTCTTCTATCCTCCTTCGAACGGGCCCAATCGGCATCAGAATAAGCTTTGACCTGCATATCATCATCAAATGAATAGAACAATCCTTCATTTATAGTGGCCTTGAGATATCGTAACATTCTTCTTGCAGCTTGCAAGTGTGTAGTCCTTGGACTATGCATAAATTGTGATAACACTCCAACTCCATATGCTATGTCGGGCCTAGTTATTGTGGCATAATTGAAAGATCCTACAATAGATCGATACAAGGTTACATCCTCTAATGGCTCTCCATCAATGGAGCTTAGCTTTACATTAACTTCCATGGGATTTGAAATAGGCTTGCAATGTAGCATCCCAAACCTCTCAAGTAGGTCTAGAATATACTTCCTTTGTATGAGCATAATACCTTCTTCTTTGTATACAACTTCAATGCCAAGAAAATACCTAAGATCTCCAAGATCAGAGATCCTAAACTCCTTTCCAAGCTTTGCCTTGATCTCCTCAATGACCTTTGTATCATTACCTGTAATGATAAGATCATCTACATACATGCACATGTAGACTACAAGTTCTCCTCTTTGTTTGATGAAGAGAGATGGATCCGCCTTGCATTGATTGTAACCACATTTGATCAAATAGTCCACCAATCTTTGGTTCCAAGCCCTTGGAGCTTGCTTTAGGCCATAAAGTGCCTTCTTCAACCTACAAACATGATGTGGAAACTCTTTATGAACAAAACCTAGTGGTTGCTCCATGTATACCTCTTCTTCCAAGTCTCCATTGAGAAAGGCATTCTTGATATCCAATTGGAAAAGCTTCCATCCTTTGCTAGCAGCCATTGCAATGAGTGTTCTAATGGTGCTCATCTTTGCCACGGGGCTGAATGTCTCTTCAAAGTCCACTCCATAGGTTTGTGCAAAACCCTTGGCCACCAATCTTGCTTTGAACCTAGAAATAGATCCATCTGAATTCCTCTTTACTTTATACACCCACTTATTACCTATTACCTTCATGTTATCCTTCTTGGGCACTAGAGTCCATGTTTGATTCTCCTCAAGTGCGTCGATCTCTTCTTGCATTGCCTCTTTCCATTCGGTGTACCTGCTTGCATCTTCATAGCAATCGGGCTCATGATCTTCTACTACTTTGTTCATATATGCATAATGAGTTGCCATGTATGAATCATAAGTAAACCTTTGAGTTGGATACTTAACTCTAGAAGACTTCCTTTCTTCACCTTTTGGAAGAATAAACCTCCTTTGCCTTGGGAACTTGATCTCTTTCTTTGACATGGCTTCTTTCTCCATCATGTGTCCATCATCTTCAACTTCATTACCTTCTTCATCCAACTCCACCAATGTTGCTTTGCCTTTGTTGATTGATTGTGCTTCATAGCTTGATGAAGATCTCCCCCTCCATGGTGAGTTCATGCTTGAACTATCTTCATTGATGGAACACCTTGGGCCGCTTAGCTCTAGGTCGATTTGTTCTTCATCATGTCCATGCTTTTCTTCTTCATAGTCCTGCATACAATCATACTTCTTATACCAAGGGAGTAGCTCATCAAATGCTACATCCCTTGATATCCTCAAGTCCTTTGTGTTTGGGTTGAAGCACCTGTAACCTTT
Organism: Ceratopteris richardii; assembly: GCA_020310875.1. Classification (NCBI taxonomy): domain Eukaryota; kingdom Viridiplantae; phylum Streptophyta; class Polypodiopsida; order Polypodiales; family Pteridaceae; genus Ceratopteris; species Ceratopteris richardii. The sequence continues at coordinate 163,843,938 of CM035422.1, forward strand.
ATGATCATTTGAATATCCTAGAAACACACACTTTTCTGCCTTTGGTTGTAGCTTGTGCCTCAATTCACTTGGCACATGTACATAACAAGTACATCCAAATATCTTCAAGTGGGAAAGATCAGGTTTCTTACCATAATAGGCTTGATATGGTGTCAAGCCATGGATCCCTGAGGTAGGAGCCCTATTCATAAGATACACGGCGGTATTTGCTGCATCACTCCAAAACATGTTAGGTACATTCATCTCATTAAGCATTGCTCTAGCGATCTCGGCAATGTATCTATTCTTTCTCTCTGCTACTCCATTTTGTTGGGGTGTGTACCTGCATGTTACTTGCCTCTTGATGCCTTGATCCATTAAAAAATCAGAAAACTCATTTGAGAAATATTCTCCCCCTCCATCGGACCTTAGCTTCTTGATATATGTACCTGTTTCCTTCTCTACCATTGCCTTGAATGCTTTGAAACATGTAAACACATCTGATTTGTTTTTTATGAAATAAACCCAAACCATCCTTGTGCAATCATCTATAAAAGTGACAAAGTACTTGTTACCTCCAATGGATTGCTCTTTGGTTGGCCCCCACACCTCTGTATGTATCAACTCCAATGGATGTTGGCTTATGTAGCCACTCTTCTTGAATGGAAGTCTTGCTTGCTTCCCTAGTTGACAAGATTCACATAAATGCTTCATACCTTGTCCTTGGAAGTTGGGAAGACCTTCAACCAGCCTCTTGAATTGCATTTCCTTCATTCTTTGTATGTTGATGTGACCTATCCTCTTGTGCCACAAGTCCAACTCCGAAATCCTCTTTTTTCCATATGTGAAGTAGACATGTTGAGTGGAATGAGAATTTACCTCCAAAGTGAAGAGTCTCCCTTGCTTCTTTCCTCTTGCTATGACCTTGTAACCTTGCTTAGGGTTCTCCACAAAGCATCCACCTTTGTTGAACCTTACTTGATAGCCTCTTTCAACCATTTGCCCAACGGACACCAAGTTCTTTGTGATAGTAGGTACATGCAAGACATCCTTGAGACATCTTCCTTCATCCAAAGCTACATCTCCAACATGGGAGATCTCATGGGCTGTATCATCACCTGTTTCTACATGTCCTTTACCTTTGGGAACATGTAGATTAGTAAACCAAGAAGCATTGCAACTCATATGGTTGCTACATCCACTATCAATATACCAAGTGTTATCTACTTTGCTTGAATTCCCATTCATGTGCATCATCAAGAGATTGTCATTTTCTGAGCTTGTAGAAGCATAATTACCTTGGCCTTTGTATGAAGAACCTTGATTATAGGTCCTTTGGTTTCCTCCTTGGTAGCAATCTCTAGCATAGTGGCCAAACTTGCCACATATGTAACATCCTTCACCATCTTGATTCCTGTTTTGTTGATGTCGTCCTCCTCTTCCTCTTGTTCTTCCTCTCCCTCTTTGTGATGAGGTGCCTTGGTCATGTCCTTGATTGCTTGAGTTGCCTTGCCTTCCTCCAAACCTTCCTTTGCCCCTTCCTTGTCCTCGTCTTCCTTTGCCCCTTTGAATACCTGCATAGAAAACTTGTGCATCCTTGCTTTTAGTTGAACTTCCACCTATGTTCATTTCTTCGGTGACCATGAGAGCAACCAATTGCTCAAAATCGGGAATGATTATCCCTTACATATACTGAAGTGGTAAAGGGTTTCCACTGCTCATCATCTCTCAAACCATTGAGAGTATAAGCCACAAGATCGTCATCGTCTACGTGGCTTCCAATGGATCCCAATGCATCTGATAACTTCTTGACCTTAAGTATGTAGTCATTTATGCTACTCCCTGAGCTCTTCCTAAGGTTGTTGAGCTCATTCTTGAGTTGGATCTTCCTTGCTTTGGTGCTTGTTGAATAAAGCCTTTCAAGTGTCTCCCATACCTTCATGCTTGAATCCAAGTCTTGGATATGGCCGATCATGCTATTGCTAATGTGTTGGGAAAGGATAAAGATAACCCTCTTGTCTCTTTCATTCCATTCCCTAAAGGCCCTTCTCTGGTCATTGGTTGGATTCTCATCCAACCTAGGTCTTGGATCACTTCCACTAATCAACCCCCAAAGGCCCTTGCCCATAAGATAGTTGGAGACCCTAAATCTCCATGGTTGATAGTTCCCTTTGTCTAGCTTTTCAATTTGAGTGTTGAAGTCTCCCATATCTAGTCTTTGATACTTGACCTAGCCCTTGGCTAATGCTCCAATGTGTGTAAAATGAAAATGAGGCTCTGAGGTTACCTCAATCCAAAGCTTTCCTTAGATGGACACCTTGTGCTCTTTGAAACTTTCAGTAGAATA
>CM035422.1:163851263-163866263 GCA_020310875.1 Ceratopteris richardii
TGTGTATGTGTATGTGTACGTGTATGTGTATGTGTATGTGTACGTGTATGTGTATGTGTATGTGTATGTGTATGTGTATGTGTATGTGTATTTGTATGTGTATGTGTATGTGTATGTGTATGTGTATGTGTATGTGTATTTGTATGTGTATGTGCACGTGTATGTCTACGTGTACGTGTACGTGTAGGTGTATGTGCATGTGTATGTGTATGTGTATGTGTATGTCTGTGTATCTGTATGTGTATGTGTACGTGTATGTGTATGTGCATGTGTACGTGTACGTGTACATGTACGTGTACATGTACGTGTATGTGTATGTGTACGTGTACGTGTACGTGTACGTGTACGTGTACGTGTAGGTGTACGTGTAGGTGTACGTGTAGGTGTACGTGTAGGTGTACGTGTAGGTGTACGTGTAGGTGTACGTGTATGTGTATGTGTATGTGTATGTGTATGTGTATGTGTATGTGTAGGTGTATGTGTAGGTGTATGTGTAGGTGTATGTGTAGGTGTATGTGTATGTGTATGTGTATATGTATGTGTATGTGTATTTGTATGTGTATGTGTATGTGTATGTGTATGTGTATGTGTATGTGTATGTGTATGTGTATGTGTATGTGTATGTGTATGTGTATGTGTATGTGTATGTGTATGTGTATGTGTATGTGTATGTGTATGTGTATGTGTATGTGTATGTGTATGTGTATGTGTATGTGTATGTGTATGTGTATGTGTATGTGTATGTGTATGTGTATGTGTATGTGTATGTGTATGTGTATGTGTATATATGTGTGTGTATATATGTATTAGTGTTTTGCGATACATTGTTGCATTCAAAAAATAGATTTGACAAGAGTTGGTTTTTTTTAGTTCATTTTTTATTTTCTTTTCATCTATCGATTCATGTAGGCTACCGGTTGTCTATATGGGCTACTAAATTGCTTGGATGTCTCTCATTTTCTAGATGACTTAAAACTTGCCTTGCTATTAACTTACATATTTTGTCTACAAAGTGCAAGTTTTGGTTAGCAATGCAGGTATTGGGTCATCTAGAAGGTAGGAGAAGCAAATCTATCTGGAAGATTCTAAAGGTTTCCAAATCAAGAATGGAAGAAGATTTGGTGCCAAAGAGCCAAACAGAATTCCCTTCTTACAAGTGCTTTTCATTTTTTTCTATCTATTATGTTAGGTACTTTTCTTACTTTTTATGTTCTTCGAGATAACTTTGTTTGAGGAACCTAAGAGGTAAGAAAAGTACCTAACATAATAGAATGCAAATGAAAATGAAAGGAACGTGTAAGAAGACAATCATCTTTGGCTCTTTGGCATTGAGTCTTTTTCCATCTTTTATTCCTAAACCTTTGGAATCTTCTATATAGATTTTCTTCTCCAATTTTTGGATGACCTAATTACTTGCTTTGCTAACCATGACTTGCATATTTGTCTCCAAAGTTCATAATGTAGTTACCCATGTAGGTATTAACTTGTCTATAAAATGGGATCAGAAGCAAATTTATTGAGAAGATTTTAAAGGTTTTGAAATGAAAGATGGAGAAAGATTCGATGCCAAACAGCCAAAGGATTCTATTCTTATAGGTGCCTTTCATTTTTTTGCATGCATGTTTCATCAGGGAGGTGTGCTTACGCAAGGCACTCCATCAAAGATCTTGGAGGCACTACAACACACTGCGAAAAGCTCAAAGGACCTATCTTGTGAGGAACCTAAGGAAGTTCAAGGAGACCCTATCCCTCACCACCTTTCAAGATTAAGGATCATAAAGAAGTTGAGGTTGATCATGTCTTAGATTCAAGAATCTCTAAGAATCCAATGAAACCCAAGCTAGAGAACATGGCCGCTCCTCATGGAACTCGTTGCTTGAGGGTGAAGTGATGTCATGGACACAAAGAAAACCATTTTAAACCTTAGATTCCATGTGAATTCCCTATATCTCATGTTTGGTTAAGATTTTGGAGAAACTAATGCTACCATTGCATCCTGAACATGCCAAAACCCCAAGATCCACTGTCTATTTGCTGAATTCTGACACCTAGAGATCTTATTTCTAGTTGATGATATCATCGATTACATCATCAAGTCCTAACCGCCCTTGAACCACCCTTGGAAAACCTATATAAGGAGGGGTTAACTGCATTCATTCTCAGACTTGCCAATGCCAGTCTTGGGAGCTGAAGGGGTCCTGATCACCAAGTAAGTACTTTCAAGTTCCTTTTGAAGTTCTAGTCTTGTCTCTTGCTCTAGTCTTGTCTAGTCTTGTATCTTGGACATGCTCTCTTGTCTCATTGTAATCTCATACTACAAGATCCTTTCGAGTTATTTCTTGTATCTAGTACATCTCTCTAAAGGGAATTCTTGTAATCGAGATATCTTGATTCATACCTACAGTCCTCGGTTCGAGGATCTCCTGCACAATCTCTGGTCTAGTTTTCCATACCTAACGGTCCCTAGTTGTGGGATGTCTTGTATCAGTTATATATTCTTGTATTGTTCTCCCTACGTGGTTGTTCTTGTAATCAAAAATATATTTTGAAAATCTTGTCTAGTTTAGTCAAAGAGCACAATCTAGTGCACCCCTTAGAGTAGTAGTGTTTTCTTTAGCAGTACCTATCAAAAATAGATAAAAAGAACCAAAAAGACATATTCGAAGACATCCATAATTAGGCATGACAACATGTAAGGAGCAAAATCCTAGATGAATAGAAATAGAGAAGCCCTTGATTTTTTTTAAGGACCTAGAAATATGGCACTTTTCCAAGCCTTGTAACTAAAAAACAATGAGGAATTAGCTTAAGATTGTGAGGGACACTTTTATTCAACTTTTGAAGTTGCACAATAGTGTTAGAGATGCATTAGGTCCAAATCCACCTCCAAGTACCACTTTTGAGCCCTGCAAGTTTAGAAATTCTAGAAAGAGAATAAAATCAAGACATCCTTATAGTGAACTAAATGTAGAGCCCTAAACGAGGTACTTACAAGATGATTCACAAAAATTTCACACAAACACTTTTATTCTCTTATCATGCTCTACCTTTCTGTCATATAAATTTTTTTTTCTAATTCCTTCATCTTCATGTTCATTTTTCAACTAGAAAACATGATGTCGATAAGGTCTGGAGAGAGAATATGAATTTTTTCATCCCAAAATTTTCCCCACATACATAAAATGACCTAATTGTTCATTTAAGCATTATCTCCACAATGTAATTTAGAAAGTTCAAAATGGATTATTTCACTATCTAAAGGCCTATTACAATTATTCCCCCCTTTGAGGAACTCTATCCTTAGAGTTGAAAAGAACAACAATACTCTAGAAAATGGTCTATGTTCACCCAGATTGAATCTTCTACTAGATATGTGTGCCATTTCATCAAAATATCTACTATGGATCTATCTCTAAGTAATATTTCCCTCTAGTTGTCCTGCAAAACATGAGCAACATTAGATACATATCTTTTGAGTAAGCTAATATGAAATACAGGATGCACATTTAAATGCTCATGTAAACCCACCAAATAAGCAAGAGATCCAATCTTTTTTGAAACTCTAAAAGGACCCAAGTACCAAGGAGAAAGTCTATGATCCTTCCCTAGCAACTAGTTAGATTGGTTAGGATTGACTTTACGAAATACCATATCATTTGTTTGAAATGCAAGTGGTCCTCCCTTCAAATTATAGAATTTCTTTTGTCTTTTCTGAGCTTCTTTTATGTGTTGCTTAAATTTTTGAATTTCTTCATTCATCTTCTCGAGCATTTCTTTAGATACTTCTACTTTATTTAAAAACCCAAAAACAAAGGTGTATTCAAACAATTATAACCATACATAGCCTCAAATGGAGTAATTTTTATAGATGCATGCCATGCACTATTGTACGCAAACTCAACTAAGGGCAAATATTTACTCCAATTATCTTCTTTTTTATTCACATACATACTCAACATATCTCAAGCACTCGATTAACTCTCTCAATTTCCCCATTAGTTTAGGGATGGAAAGTAGTTCTCATATGATTTTAAGTTCTAGTCGAATCAAATGTTGCTCTCCAAAAGATTGATGTGAACCTAGATTCTCTATTATAAATTATGCTTTTATGCATTCCATGTAATCGAAAAATTTCTTTTACAAATAGTCTTGCAATATTCAAGGTAGTATCAATCTTTTTAATAGCAAAGAAATGTGCCATCTTGGTAAGTCGATCAACTACCAAAAATATGGTATCATGTTTACTTTTGGTCATAGTCAATTTAGTGATAAAGTCCATAGAGATAGACTCTCACTTCTGATTTGAAACATCCAAAGGTTGAAGTATTCATGGCATTCTCTCAAACTCAGATTGCACCTATTGGCACTTTAAACATTCACTAACATATTTTCTAATATCCCACTTCATACATGGCAAGAAGCAAGAAGATTTCACTTTAACATACGTCCTTGAATATCCTGGATGTGCAAAAAATAGTGCATCGTGACAATCATGCAATATTCTAACCTTTAATGGAGACTCTGAAGATATGCATAATTGATTCTTACAATACAAAGACGCATTCTGCAAATGAGATTTGTCTTGATACATTGATCCATGTTTGCTTGCAAAAAAAATTCAACATAGGTGCATAAAAAGAGTCATTTTTTACTTCTTCTTGAATTTGATTGAGAGAATCAGAATTCATTAAAGAAAGAAGATTACATAAAGGCCTTTGGCTCAATGCATTAGGGACCTTATTTTCCTTACTACCCAAATACTTAATGTCAAAATCATACTCACTCAAAAACTCAGACCAAGTCTTTTTGCCCGCTCAATAAAACCAAGTGAAGGATACCGATGCTGATTACGGTGGTTACGACTATGGCGGTTATGGCTACGGTGGCTATGGCTACGGAGGTCATGGTCATGGTCATGGAGGCGGGTGGAGTTCCCAGGTAGAGGAGATAGAGGAAGGCTATGGGCACGGCGGATGTGGTCATAGTGGCTATGGACACGGAGGCTATGGCCACGGCCATTAGCCTTAACGTTACGATCTATTCCTTCAAGAAATGAAAGCCATGGCATTTTCAAGTTATGACGAAGAAGTGAAATGGTAGTTTTACCCTTCCTGCAAACATCATAGGCCCAAGGCATCGACTCTCTCATAGTACTTTGGTACTCGTGCAGAAAGATGATTATGCATTTGCAGTTAAATAACGCCTTAAAAAAAGCTCTCTCTCTGCTCTCTCTCTGTATATGCAGTTGAATAATGCCTATATAAAAGCGCTCTCTCTATCTTTCTATTTGCATTTGAATAATGCCTATATAAAAGCTCTCTCTCTCTCTCTCTCTCTTTGGATTTCGCCAACTTCAACCCATCGTACTCTTTAAAGTGTAAAAGCACGATACATTACAGTGCTGAAGTTTTGCACTCTGATTCTATAATGCTTCCAAGAAATGGAATGCTTTCAACATAGGAAAAGAGAGTAAGCTTCCTAATTCCTAGAGAACTCTATTGCACCTCTTCTCTCAAAGGATCAAAGGACCTTTTTTCAACTTACCACCTGCCGCGACATTGTAATTGCATGAAAAATCTATCGTTTTTGTTATGCGTATGCTCAGCACCCCAACTTTCTTATATGGTTATCAATATGGTCTGAGGTCGGAGAGGATCGCCACCTAGGGCTCTTTGGTCTCTCTTTCCCATAATGTGGTGCTTTGTGGGGATTTCAACATGGATGAGGATCCTTTGAACAGATGGCGAAATAGAGGGAGAATTTTAGATGGGCAAGAGAAAAATATCTAGGATAAAATCAAACTCCACCTAAATCTTGTGGAGATTAAAGATAAGAATAGTTTCTCTTGGTCAAAGCACCAATCCAAGGACAATTTGAGAAAAGAGAGGCTTGATAGAAGCTACTTTATGCAATGTATAATCCATAAGTGGGGCCAACCCTCCCTCTCCCAACACACTGACCTTGCCATCTTTGGATCACTACCCAATTATTCTCACCTTCAAGCTGTTCTCTAAACTTAAGAAAGCATTATGGTCTATGAGTAGGCTTATAACATTAAGAGAATTTTGAAATGCAAGTAATTGGCACTCCCGTGAGCTTATTGGCACTCTTATGGAATCTTTCCACACTCGAATCTCAACATGGCACTCAAATATCATCTCTGCACTTGTATCTACATCAAGGTTACTGCATTTTCTTCACCCTTCTTCAGTACAAACACATACACATAAATATAGGCACACACACACACCTACATACACACATAATTGCACATAAATATACACACATATTTGCACATAAATATACACACATAATTGCACATAAACATGCATATATAAACACAACTACACACACATATGCACACATACACACTTACACATAGATACACACACACTTGCAAATACACACACACACACTTACAAGCACACATACATACAAATACACTCACCTATGCGTACATACGCTCACACTTACACACACATACACTCACAAACATGCATGATTCCATGAACATACACACACAAATATAAGCACACGCTAACACACAATTAAACACTTATACACATATACACAACCACATATATACACACACATACACACACTTTCCCACAAATATGCACACACATATACATAGACACACACACACACATACACAGACATCCACATACATACACACACACATTGAAAAACACAGGCACATACATATACATAACCTTACTTACTTACGTAGACATACACTACTAGAAACGGGGGGCGTCACCATTGAAAAAAAGTGAAATCCCTCACTTATGCGATGTGAGCATCGCATAAGCGATGACTCTATTTTTTATTCTAAAAAAAAAAAGAAGGCATGTCACATAAGTGATGCAAAGCGTCACCTATGTGATGCTAATTGGCACCATCCCATATAGCATCACTAATTAAAAAAGCTCCTACCGAGCGTTTGCAAACTGGTTGTGTTGTTATAGCATCGCATAAGCGATGTTTACACATCAGATTGTCGCATAAGCAATGCTCTGGAATGTTTAAAAAAATTTGATTTCTCCCGAGAGAGAGAGAGAGAGAGAGAGAGAGAGAGAGAGAGAGAGAGAGAGAGAGAGAGAGAGAGAGAGAGAGAGAGACAGAGAGAGAGAGAGAGAGAGAGACAAACATTTACACACACACATACACATGCATACACACACACATATATATAGACACATACACACTTACACACACACACATCCACACGCATTTACACACACATACACATGCATACAGACACATATATATAGATACACATATATATACACACATAGACACACACACACACATTAACACATAGACACACACACACATACAATAACACATACACACATACACACACATATATGCATACACACACACACATAGAGACACATGCACACACATACACATACATGCATAGATATGCATACATAATGCATATGCATATGCATATGCATATGCATATGCATATGCATACATACATACTTACATGCATACACACACATATACACACACATACACACACATACACGCACACACACATGCATACATATGCATACATAATGCACATGCATATGCATACATACATGCTTACATGCATACACAAACATGCACATCCACATGCACATATACACACATACACACCTTCGCATATACACCTACATACACACACATATACATACTTACATATGATGGAGTATATCCACTCTTAATTGCAGCAGACGAATGATACACCCTTCCTAGGACCAAATAGTTCACTACCACAATCCACCAAAAATTGTATTGCTCTCTCGACTTGAAGACTAAGCCTATGAAGTTTTGCACAGAACTAATAGACAGTATGGACTTGCAACAAGCCAAAGATCACTCAATTTGGATAATATTAGAGTTATCAACCTCCCTTGACAAGACAAACTAGAAATTGTCCAAACTAGTAGCTTGCACCTATGTGTACCTTCCAACACACATACACTTGAGAATATGCCAAGATCACAATAGAGAGATTTCAAGCTCAATATAATCAAGGATAATGAAAACTTGATACTAATATTATATCCAAAAGAGAGCTTACAATAATAGAAACAAAATGAGCTATATTTCAAATGAATCGGACTACTACACAGAGAAATATGGGTGATCAAAGATCACTTCCTATGAGAAAACTCCAGCAAGCAAGGGGCTTGCTTAGCTAGGGGCTAGCTTAGACCTAGAGTAAACACTCCTAATGAGAGCCGACAAGTGCTCAAATGGTAGAGGAGGACGGCCACCACTTTGCTCCATGTGTTTGCTTATATAATGCTCAAAAAAGTAGTTGTAAATTTGAATTCAAAAATGTCCTCCAAAATGATCCTGACTTTTCTCAATCAATTAGGTGAGTAAAGAGCTGAGAAAACTCCTGCAAAAGTGGTTGTATATCCTACCAAAAAGTGTGAGTGATGTGGCACTTCAACTTAGCATGAGTTCCCACACTTGAGATTGCTAAAATTCTAACACTCCCCCTCAAGCTCAAGTGTTAGTCTCCATTGATATCCTTCAAGTTGAGGTTGATCTTGAACTTCTCCAACTTGCTTGCATCCATAAACTTGGTCATGATATTTTCTAGCTAATCCTTGGAGTTGATGTACTTGATGTCCAATTCTTTTGCCAGTACCTTCTCTCTGATGAAGTGATAATTGATCTCTATGTGCTTGCTTCTTGCATGGAAGATAGGGTTGCTTGCTAGGTGAATGATTCACATATTATCTCCAAATAGATTGAACTCTTTGACCTCCACATCCAAGTCTTTGAAGAGCTTCTTAGGCCACATGATCTCACATGTTGCAAGTTCTAAAGCTCTGTACTCAGCCTCAGTAGATGATAATGCAACTATAGGTTGCTTCTTGGACATCCATGAAATGACTCTTTGACCTAGCATGAAGACATAGTCAGATGTGCTGCTTCTATCCTCCCTTACACCAGCCCAATCAACATCACTAAAGCCTTGAGGGTGTAATCCATCTCCATAAGGGTAGTACAACCCTTGATTGATAGTGTGCTTGATGTACCTTAGCACTCTCTTGGCTACATTCATATGAATATTAGTTGGTGAATTGAGAAATTGAGAAAGAACTCTTACAACATAAGACAAGTCAGGTCTTGTGATGGTATCATAATTAAGGCTTCCAATTACGCTTGTATATGCTAAAATATCTTCAAGAGATTGTCCTTCACCCTGCACATAACTTATTGTTTGGATCCACAGTTTATGTGAGTGGCTTACATCCACTTATACCATACTTATAAAGTACATCTAGCAAGTTTTCCTTTGAGCAAGGTAAATACCATTTTCCACATAAATAACTTCAATCCCAGGAAAGTATTTTAAGAACTCCAAGATCTGAAATCTTGAACTCATTTCCAAGCTCGGCCTTGATCCATTTGATACTTGCATCATCACTTCCTGTTATAATCAAGTCATCCACATATACATACATAGACAACTAGTCCTCCTTCCTTCTTGAGGTATAGGAAGGATCTCCATGACTTGGCTTGTATCCACACCTTCACAAATACTACACAAGCCTTTGATTCCATGCCCTAGGAGCTTACTTTAAACCATACAATGTTTTTCTAAGTTTACAAAAAAAATATGAATATTTAGGGTTCTCAAACCCTAATGGTTGAGTCATGTAGACTGTCTCTTGCAAATCACCATTAAGAAAAGCATTATTTACATCCAATTGGTTCTTCAATCTCTATAACAATAAGCTGTTCAAACAATGACCTACCTCTAGGTTGAACATGAATGACTTGCCACCAAGGATGAGCATCAAGGTTTTTATAAAAAAAATGCTTGTTCAATATGCCTAGAAAGAATATATGGTTCTCTATAAGATCGCATTACCTTGGAAGAATCAATTTCCCCAAACCCAGATAATTCCTTTCTCAATGTGGAATTACTACCTTTATACTCAGCTCAAAACCAGTCAACCTTCAAAATGACATGTCAAAATATATAAAAACGAAAAACCATTATTAGGTGCTTAGAAAAATAATAAACTCTATCATAAAAAATATAAACTTTTTTCTACCTATTTGAATGTACGAAACGATATTTCATAGATACCAACAACAGCTCCCATGTAACCAAGTTCACCATCTATAAGGTTCGTGTCTTTTGAACTAGCATGTGATAGTTGCTTGAAAGAAGCAATAATTCTAGAATTCTTTATTTTATGTAAAGAATCAATAGCTTTGATTCTAATATGTTGTCCAAAAGTCCAAATATTAGTGAACATTAGAGCCTACAAAAGATATTAAATTAGTAAAGAGAAACTAATATACATATATGAAAAAAAATTATTCTTAAAATAAAATTACCTTTTGTTCAAACGAGTATATAGCCAATCCATGAAAGAAGTACTTCAGAGATTTTGAAGTTCATGTTTGTACTTGCTAACCAATGCTTGCATGCATTCGCTATTATATGCTACAAAAGTAGAAACATCTTTTTTTCTTGAATTGTAAATAAAAATGGGACTCCCTTACCTGATAGTACCTCGTTTGTTATTTTTGAAGAAGACTCATTGGTCCATGCATGTCTAGCTTCTTCATGAACTCTTCCAAGGTACTCACTAACATAGTACATGCACTCCTCAAGCATTCAACCCTTTGCCATGGATCCTTCTCATTTCGCTCTTTGCTGCACATAACCTTTTAATATTCCCATAAATTGCTCGACCCAAAACATCCATTGAGTGTTGACAACACTTGCAATCTCTATTTCATCTACAAGATGGACTAATAAATGAACTTGAATATCAAAAAATGAAGTAGGAAGCTCTTTCTCCATCAAACATAGTAGCTCTTTGCATTCATGTTTCTTTTGTGGGATCAAGTTTTTGTCAATCTCTTTTGATGTAATCCACCTATACACATCATAAAAATATAAAGAAATTAATTCAAAAATAATAGATATCAAATATTCATATGTATTAAATATGAAAGTATCATAATTACCTTATAAGCGATCCAAGATGATAGATCACATCTCGTACTCCTTTTGTTGTACACCCATTGATAACCAAAGGTAAAATGTATTTCAAAAAGTTATGTCAATCATGGGTTTATAACCCAGATAAGCTCTTATCATCCATAGTAAACATGTTATCGAAAGATGCTCCATATCATGTAGGAGTATGAATCAATTGAATCCTATTGTTGATAGTATGTATCTCTTTTGTCGTAAGTACCCAAGGAGCAAGTGCATAAGTCATTTCTTGTCGATGTCTATCAAAAACTAGCCATAACTTTGGTTTTGAGTTTTGGTCCTTCAAATCATTCCTGGATGCTATCGTGTCTTTTAATCCAAGAAGATGCTACCATAATGAAAAACCAATATTCTTGAATATATGCATAGGATCAAGAAGATGACATACTTTTAACTCTTCCCAATACTCCAAAGAATGCCATATTGATATATTCTCTATGAGTGCCAGTTTTACTTTACCTCTCTTCACATTCTCATTATCTTCATCATCACTAAAGATATTTTATTCTGGATCTATTAGAGATCCATCTGTCCATTTTTTATATCAATCCATAAGCGTCATTGATTTTGGACACTAACCTATTTCAAGCTTTCCATTAAAATGTAGCTCTTCTCCTTTACACATAATGGATGATCATCAGGCAAGAATCGTCGATGTCGAAGATAAATATTTTTGTTGAGATTCTCACTATAGATTGATTTCAACTTAGATTAACTCATATTTATTTGTATGCATATTGAATAAAAAAATTACATCAATACCTGAACAAACACCATATCCTCGAAAATCTTGAATATTCCAAGCCACAATACCACGAACCGTAATATATCTTTCATTGATGCTTTTCGATACATCAATGACATTAATACCTCTCGATAACTCTTGTAGATTGTCAATGAGAGGAGCAAGATATATATTCATATCTTTAACTTGTCTTTTTTCTGGGATTAAAAGTGAAAGCATTAAATGTTCCTTTTTAATGCTAAGATATGGTGGAAGATTGTACTTTATGACTACCATTGGCCATGTTGACCATTTAGTAGATTTTTTTTTTTAAAAATGGAGGTTCAGCCGAAGCCTACTCCCCCGGACTTTAACTTTGAACTCCCCCGGACTTTAACCATTTAGTAGATTTCATGGAGAATGGATTAACCCCATTTAATGCAACTCCTAACTTTAGATTCTATGATTTTGTGCAAAATCAGGCCATGTAGAGTCAATATGCTAAAAAGCAACACTATCTATTGGAATTCTGATTATTCCATCAATACTTTTATGGTCATGTCCCCATGTCAAAAGCTTTGATATTTCGGGGCTTTGAAACATATGTCTAATCCATGGAGCCAATGGAAAACATCTCAATACCTTTTTTGGGATTTTACCTTCTTTGTCCTTATATCGAGCACATTGACATTTTGGACCTGTTAAAGAGTCTGCATATTCACCTCTATATAACATACAATCATTAGGACATGCATGTATATATTGATAATATATACCAAGATTGTTGATTATCTTCTTCATTTCATCATGTGAGGTAGGAAGAATATTCTAACTTGGTGAAACATTTCAGATAATAACCTGTAAGTTCATGAAAAAAAGACATATTAGTAATATATATATATATATATATATATATATATATATATATATATATATATATATATATATATATATATATATGTGTGTGTGTGTGTGTGTGTGTGTGTATGTATATATATGCATATGATTTTGTATATGTTTATGCTTATTTTTATGTGTATGTGGATTTGTATATGCATGTGTATGTGTATATGTATGCGTATGTGTATATGTATGTATGGGTGTATATGTGTATATGTATGTATGTGTGTATATGTGTTTTATATTTGTATATGTATGTGTATGTGTATGCATATGGGTATGTATATGCATATATGTATGTATGTGTATGTATGCATATATGTTTATGTATGTATGTATGTGTATGTATGTATGAATGTGTGTGTATGTATGTATGTGTATGTATGCATGTGTAGCTCTGTATATTTGATTTTGTTTTTCAATTTGTTTTTTATTATTGTGGTTTGCAGACTTTCATATAGATATTTAGACCACTGAATCGTTTGGTTGTCCCCCATTTTATATTCAATCAATTACCTGCCTTGCTAACTAAGACTTACATATTTATTTACAAATATAAAGTATTAGTTAGCTATGGAGGTATTAGGTAGTTTGAAAAATAGGAGAAGCAAATCTATTTGGAAGATTTTCAAAGATGGATGAATAGTTTTAAAGGATGGGTGGAGAGAAAGCATCCATTCAATGCAAGTTCTTGTTCTTATCTTAGCTAAGGTAAGAACAAGAACCTGCATTGAATGGATGCTTTCTTTCTACCCATCCTTTAAAATTATTCTTCCATCCTTCAAAATCTTCCGGATAGATTTGTTTCTCCCATTTTCCAAACAACCTAAGACCTTCATAGCTAACTGATACTTAATATTTGTATGCAAAGTTCATAAAAGATTGTATTAGGTGGACTAGAATAGGAGAAGCATATGTGTCAGGAAGATTCTAAAGACTAGGCAGACAATTCCAAAGGCGAGATGGACAAAATATCTTCATTCGATACAGGTATGTATAATTTGACCTTACTCTCATAACATGTGTATGTGTGTATATGTGTGTATATGTTTATATGTGGGTAGCATTCATGTATATATATATATGTGTATCTCTATGTGTGTATGTATTTATATGTATATATGTATGCATGTGTATATATAAATAGATAGAAAATTAAAAATTATACCTTAATAGTGCGGAAACAGATACATTACTCCATCCAAAACAATTTTAAAGATTGAGAATAAGTAAGCTTGCACTTAGACGTGTCAAACAACCTCCTTCATATACATGCTTTAGACATTCCTCTCAAAGATATTTCTAATTTTTAGAAATATCAATGCTCTCACTCTCATTTTGATACCAATCCTCAATAAAATATGCCATGCTATCATCTTCATCATTGTCGCATATATCTTGTACTTTATCTTCTTTTGAATACAAGTATTTTAATGTTGCATATTCCACAGGATCACTTTTGTGTAGCCTCCTCATAGAAGCTTCTAATAAATGATGTCTTACTGGCAACTGTGAATGGTGTGGTGGAATATCATCGACCTCATACATTGGAATCTACACACATGAATAAAAATCATTAGTATTCCATAAATAAATGAAAAGAAAACTTAAAACATAAAATTAAAAATGTAAGTTATTAAATATGGATAGAAAGTTTTCATTCTCTCTCTAGTTAAAAAGCGCTCTTTGAGGTCTACACCATCCATAATTCACTAATAATTCATCATCCGCATGTAATGAAGTAATATCATTGACAACTATGTATCTTGCTACATCTCACTCATGTATGGTGATTCATGACTATTTTCACACTCCTCAAATGTGCAATTAGTCCTTGAACTATTATGTAACCCTCGACTACTATTTATTAAGCTTGCTATATTTCCATGTGTGTAAGGTCTTCCATCAATATATAATCTTTCATTTTCTGCACATGAAATGCCTCTACTAGTAAGGGACGCTGCATTCAAGCATATTCCATAAGAACTCATGCTTTGAAAATAACGTCCAAATCGATGCCAATCTCCCCATCCATATATAGGACCACAAAATGACATAAGAGTGACTTCAGAGTCTGACAGCACATACAGATCCTCTACAATAAAGAGGCCACAACCAACACTAGTAATAGTGCATGGGGAAATCATATAGTGATTACCCCAAAATTTAAAAATCTCTCCATCTAAAGGAAGTGGTCCTCTCTTCTATCCTCCATATCTTCTTCTATCATATGTTTGTACTAGAGAAGGAGCACGATTTGGCAATGGATAATCTCCAACCGCTTCAGTCTCTAAACGAGGAGGTAGAGGATTTCTAGAAACCTTAGCTTGTAATTGATGAA
>CM035422.1:163871263-163981263 GCA_020310875.1 Ceratopteris richardii
GAAGCACTCCACTTGTTGGTACTTGGAGAATCATGAAACAAGGATCTAGGGAAGATAACTTTTGCATTCAAGTTTTGATTCAAATCCCCCTAATAACTGTCAATCATGACCTATGACACTTAGGTGTGATGAATCCTATTTCCTAGGAGAAGAGCATCCTATCATTTAGAAAATAGTTCCCAAGTTATATAGATACATCATGTTATTAGAATTGATTAGGTCTCATGTGTCTTATCACTTTAAGAGCTTGAATAAGCTAGTAAGCCCCTTGCTAAGCAAGGCCCTTAATTGCTTCAATCTTTTCTTGTTACTTTTAGCCATAGCTCACACTCTATTTTGAGAGTCAAAGAGCTAGATGGCCGCAAGTGTTGAGCTAGGTTTCCTCTCCATATGCTATGCATTTTTTGTAAAATTTTGCTTGTCAAAATGCAAATATAGTTCTCTAAAATGGGATTAAATCTCCAGTCTAAACTCTACATATTCTGAGAGAAATCGAGTTTGGAGTGACCAATGATCCTTATGTGCATGTCTACCAAAGGGAGTGAGTAGCTAGCATTGGGGGCATTGGTTCTCATAGTGCAAGAAATTATTTTGAGTGGGATGACTTGCATTAGGATTTTTTCATAGGCCACATTGAGTAACCAAAATCTCCTGGGTTCCATAGGAACTCAAAGAACCATTGATGTGAGTGAACATAGGTATCTATGAGTATACCTGTGAGTCCATTCTACCTTCAAGTTTCATAGAGTTGACCATTCTCTCATTAGTGATATCTGAGCAACTTTGCCACACAAATACACTCAAAGAAGATGAGAAGGATAAATTTAACACTTTGGAAGAAGATGATCTCCTCATTCAAGTTCAAGGGCATACATACATCTCAAGAGAAGTCTCATAGTGAAGAACTAAGGCATCTATCTCATCGAATTTGGTCTTTTTGAAGTAGAGAGATAAAATCATAAATATTTATCACTCTTTTCGCATCAAAGAGCCTTAGAAGAGTACAATAGAGAAAACCATGTTAGAATATAACACTCTGATTGAAAAGCTAGATAAGAAGAACTATCAACCATGGAAGTTTCGAAATGTCAAGTTTTTTCATAGGCAAGGGTTTATGGGGACTTGTTCATTAGGGCAAAAAATGCCTGAAAAGGGGTTTTTTGCTAATGATGGACTAAGAAAATTGAAAATAGGATATTTCCATGTGTACAATAATATAACATTGTTGTCTCCTTCAATCCTACAAAAAAATGCTTTTTTTTAGAGAATATGCCTTGAAAGCATCTCTAACGTGATTGAATTTCTCTTATTCAATGAACAATTTTTTGTTTTCATATAGAAAAAGACATTTTTGCACACCACACAATGGAAATCAATAAATTTCCAAGAAAGAAATGATATTTGAAGATACGAAATATTTTTGGGTTCACATTATTCTATGATATTTTGATCGCAGTTCATACATCAAATCAAAAGTTTGTGAATCTCTTCCATGTCCACAAAATTCTTTGTCTATAAATACTCATGATGTTTGTGAAACTTGGTTTCCTACATTGAGCATTTTACTATTTCTCTGAGTGTTCGAATGGCTTCTACTTCTCGTCATCCTTCCAATCGTGTAATCTCATATGAGGTTTATAGCAGAAGAGATGATTCCTTATGGACACCTTTTTATGTGTCGTGAAAAGATTGGGTGAGTATGCTTCCTAGTTGTAGAGGTTCCCATAGAGTGAACAAAGTTAAAGGAGACAACAGAAAAAACCATTGGAAAGGTCAAGTTTCAAATTAAAGAGACGTGGCTAGTTTGCAAGATTTCAACATGTGTATACTAAAGCTATCTCTTTTTGTATTCCAGATAATTTTCCTTCCAATGTTCAAGAGTGGCAACCTATTGAATGTTTAATAGGAACATTCAAAGTTCTTCATAACGACTATGCAGAACTTTTGTATGCAAACAAATATGTTCCATTTTTCAATAGCATTCAATTATTTGTATATTTTGCATATTAAGAGGTACCATCATTGAGAAGTGCTTATGGAAATCTTGTACATCTGCCTGCTCCTTGCATATGTTCATTAGATTGGGATCCTCCTGATCAATATTCAATAGTTTCAAGTTTTTTATACAAAATAAAAGATGACATTTAAAGGGAAATGTCCCCAAGCCAAATTTCATGAAGGATAAGATTCAATGGTTTTTGCCTAGGAGACATCATTTTATGTAATGTTAGTCCAAATTCTCTTTCAATTTCATATCAGATATCTTCACAATCTCTTGTTTTCGGATATGACTACAGAAGGTGGAAAGAAAAGCTTGAACTCTAGATACCCTCGGATTCAAAGGAGAGTTGTCAAAATTTTGAGTTAGACTTATTGATGCATCCAAAATTTAAACCTAGGCAAATAATTTTCACTACAAATTGGAAACTCAAAAATGTAAGAGAGCTCCTAGAGTTCCTTGATGAGGTTTCACCATAGTTCAAATTCTAAATTGATGGTGCAATAGTAAACATAAGATCAGAGAAAACATCATCTTGCATTACTTGCTTGCCACCCAATGTGATCAAGTTCCAACCCTTAAGAATGTAAGCAGTCTTTCCCTTTTTCTACCACCAAAAATTTTGAAGGAAACAAAGACATAGTGCTAAATATATTTCTCTCTTTTTTTAATGTGAGCTCTTCGTATCCATGTTGCCATTGTTTTGATTTATATCATTGTTGTGGAATGTTTATATTGTGCAAATACTTATATCATTGTTGGGGAAGGTTTCTATTGTTCAAAGACTTCTCCCAAAAAATAACTGGTAAAGATATGGATAAAGAATATATCCATGTTAGTGATTAGCTAAATAGAGTGCTAAATACTTCTTTTTTTTATGAAGACTCTTTATATTCATATTGGCATTCTTTTGCTTTATATTATTGATGTGGAAGATTTCTATTGGCCAAAGGCTTATATCAATTTTGTGGAAGGTAAAGAAATTATCCATGTAACTGATTAGTCACATAGAGCATTAAAGTGTAGATATATTACAAAGTGGAGAATCTTGGAGGACACAATGAATTCAAGCAATAAGGACCATCGAAGGTTCTCCGAGCACCCTAATCGCTCGAATTGTTCGTGTCCTTCTTTTTAATCTTAAGGGAAAGTATATCAAAGGGCACAACCGATTCAAGCAATTATGGCCACTTTAAGTTCCTGGACTACTCTCTTTGCTTGAATTGGTTGCGACTTATTTAATGGTGAAAAGCAAGGGTAGGAATATTAATAAATTGCGAAGATTGGAAGACATGAAAAACTCAAGCAATTAGGGCCATCAGAGATTCTCCGACTGACCTAATCGATTGAATTGGTTATGCAGTCCTCCAATTTTCTCCATTTCGCTTCCAAGCCCAATTTTTCTATTCAGAGATCACCAAATCAAGATTGAGCATATATGGTAAACCACATATCATTCCAATTGATCTCGTGACTTATTTAGTCAAGAAGATTAGAAGACACAACCAATTAAAGCGATTAGCGCCATTGGAGGTTCTCTGATTGGCCTAATTTCTTGAATTGGTCATGTCCTCCAATCTTCTCCATTTCGCTTCACAAGCCCAAGTTTTCAATTCAAAGATCACCAAATCAGGATTAAGCATATAGGGTAAACCACATATCATGTCAGTTGATCTCATGAATAGTAGGCACACCACAAATCCTTCATTTCAGACAAAAGTACTACCAACATTAAGAAATTGAAACATTGATTTCTATGGAGAAACATGAGTTACAAACACTATCTTCCAAATAAAGATAGAATGGCATCATTTTTCAATACATACAATGCTCTCAAGGGTTCCTTTTTGTACAAAATTAGTATTTAGAACAACAACAAATAAATATCGTCTAGTACATGTTGAAAATACTTGAGCTTACTATCAAGAGGTAATCATAGATACAAAAAACTATACATTTACTTTTGCTTTTTATTCTTCCCCTTTTGTGTTTATTCTTTGGGACATGCTTCAATGGAGAGTGCATAGGAGGCCCTTTCTTCTTATCTTCTATCTTCTTATCTAGTGGAGGTGGTGGAGGTGGTGGAGGAGAGTTTGGATCATATTGATAGATAGCATCTTTCAAGATGGCATGGCGCATAATTTTGATCAATGTGCATTTTCAAAATCTTTGCAACACTGCAAAGCTACAAAAAAAAAATCAGAATCCATGGCAATGGTGATACAATAGAGCTTTGGAAGTGAACTAGATCTTACAGTGTGCAATTGATATGTTGTGATTGGAGAGAATTCATAAACAAGGCTTGATATTCATTAAACTCAATAATAATAAGACTCCAATGACCCCTAGAAATGTAACTCAAGCTTGTAAATAAAACTTCAACCTTAGGAAAAGAATGAATTTACATGGAATATATAGATGAATACTTACTTTTCAATAAATGGATAAATTACATATTCTATCTCCTCACTAAAGCCCTTGAGAAAATGATCGATTTCCCCATGCTTGAATAGTATACATTGAGTCACAACGGGATACAGGATAAAGACCTTCCTTGAGACTAACTCTTCACATTGTTAGAGTAGGACTCTACAATATAAAACCAACACTAGATGCATCAAGAAGACTTTTATTTATCAAAAAAATGATGATCATATTATGGCCATAAGACAATACCTGAGAGTTATGTTGGCTATGCCTTCTTTCAAGTATGTAGTCTTCCTCCCATGGCAGTGAAACATTCACAATTAATTGGCCATGTGCTTTCTTCAAAAGCTTAGAATTTTCTTTTCTCAACCTTTGGATGCCCTCAATGATAATTGCTTCTTCTGACAATAAATTCTTCTTTCTCTTCTCCTCCTCAAACTCTGATGCATTTCTTGTTAAATGTTCATGGTTTTTAATGAGGGTGGCTTATGGGTTTCTTGCTAGAGGTATATTAAGAATATCAAAGAATTTTTTATCATGTTTGTCAAGAGGTACAATGGCTTTATCAAACTTATATACAAGCCTTGACACAACAACATAGTCCTTGGTCATAAGTGTCACCCTATGACAATGTGTTGCACATAAGTATGCATCATTCATAAAATCAATTGCAAAATTGTTTGCTGCCTCTTGCAAGCAGAGAAGAGCCTCTTGCTGCCATTTGATGTTTGTGACTTCTGAGGTCTTTTGGTTTTTGATGAGTGATTTGAAATGGTACTTAACACTTTTCTTTGAATTTCCTTTTTGAGGATCACCCTAATTTTGGCTATTTGTGGTGTTTGGTGTAGGTCCTTTGCTCTCTGGAACAGGTCCCCCTTGATTTTGCTACTTAGTAGTGTACAACTTCCTAATCTAAGGTGTCTTCTTTGTCCTAGCCATGATCTGTTGAAAAAAGGTTTGAAAGGAGGATCAAACATATGGATATGAGAGAACACAACAAGAAAACCAAGAATTCAAGGATGGCCAATTCAAGCAAATAGGGCCATCCAAAAATCTCGGATTTTTGTAGTCACTTGAATTGGTGGTATCAAATGATTCAAGAGATTACATCCATCCAAAAATCTCTAGTTTCCCCTACTCATTTGTATCGATCGTGTCAAATAATCCAATGTCTAAGTTTCATTCATGTGAATTTGATGCAATCATTGAAGTAATGTGTCTCTCTTATACATAAGAAAACAAAAATTAATTTCAACATTTAAGATTCATTCATGTGAATTCCATAAAATCTTGAAGTTATATTTCTCTCTTATACTTAGAAAAAAAAGAATAGTTCTAATAAGTTTTTGACTACACACGACCGATTCAAGTGATTACGTCCATCCGAAAATCTCGAGTTCCCGTAATCGCTTGTATCAAGCATGTACAATATTCCAAGCACAAGAAGGATATTACCTTGCACACCAAGAGATATCAATAAGAAGAGTTGTTAGAAAGGTTTGGAGAGGAGGCTTGGAGAATGAAAACTACGAGAAGTGAGGGGAAGCACATAGGTCACAAACAAATGGCACAAATGAAGTGAGGAGATTACATAGGTCTCTAGGTTGTTTTGACCATTGGTGCCACATGGCATCCTCTGATTGGTCCACATCATTTGATTGATGCAAAAGTAGGGTCACATTTCCACCATGACAACAATTGAATTAAGGATTTCCTCCAATTTTTTTATAGCTTGTACAGATTTATCAATTAACTTCATGGAAAATGCATATTCTATATGGAGCTTCAATAGTCAATCAAAAATTCTCATGAAGGCATGCAATGTGCAAAAGTGAACATTAGCTAAAGGAAATGGAATAATGGGATTCCAATCCTTATCCGATATGTCATGCTTAGGTGTACCTAACATGGGATATGTCATTAAAGGTATATCCCATTCACTAGATGGAGGTCTATCTCTGTCATCAGTTAAATCCTCAATGTTGTTTTGTGTTCTCTTAGTTTGTTTATAACCTTGTGTGCATTATGGACTATTAGATATGCTCCATACTCCACCCTCATGTGACCACAAATGATCCATGGTGCTCTAAGTTGTAAGGACCCCATTATGAGGAGAAGCCATTATGAGAGCCCCAACATTTGTGGAACCCTAACTTCCAAGTTAGATGAGGTCTATGTGTGAGACCTAATTTGTGGAACCCTAACTTCCGTGCCATTGGGTTGCCATTTAAGGTGAAAATAAAGGCTCTATGGCATCACGGTTTCCCCATAGAACCTTAATGGGGGGAGTGTAGAGGGGGGCTTGCCCCTTTGTGTAGGGTCGGGGGAGCCGAGATGTTCTGATCGTGGAGATATTGTCGGATCATATATTTTATCGACTATTTTGTATCTCCCAAGTACGTTTATCTACACCAAACCACCTTGTAAAAGCTATATAAGCACGGCCGAGGTTGAGCTTTACATAGCATTGTGCACTTGTAAGCCCTTCATCGAGAGTCTAATCTAGATCGTCATCTAAGCTCCACATTGGGAGTGCACGGGTGGAGAGCACCATCATTGTAACTACATTATGCTCGGAAATCTGAGAATTTGAGTTCTCTATCTCTTATTCTATGTCTATCTTTGTCTACGCTTTTCTCTCAACTCTGTCTACAAGTCTATTCCATTGTGCTATTATTTTCTTACATCGTATCATAGCTCAGAAGGTTATGAGTGGTGCAGAGGTAGAAATGCAGAGGTTGTAGAGGTCTGAATGTCAGAAGAGAGAAGATGTCAAGTGGTGCGTCATCATCTACGACTAGGAGTCAAGGTGGTTCATCAACAGGAGTAGGTGGCACACAAGCAAGAGTAGTAATGATGTTGGTCATCCCAATGTTGCGGATACGGCCATAGCCTTCACAGAAGGTTTGATGGTATGAACTACACCTTGTGGAAGTTTAAATTCACTTCTATCCTTGATTCATATAAGCTTTTGGAGACTGTTCTTGGGACAGATCATGAGCCCCAAGAAAAACGTAATCCAAATAATTCTAGTCCAATGATTCCTCTTGATGTTGATCTTCTATGTGCTTGGAAACATAGAAATGTAGATGCACTCTGTGCTCTAGTTACAAGTACCTCTGATAGTGTTCTGACTCTCATTCAGCATATTACGAAGGCATGTGAAGCATGGAACATATTGAGAAATCAATATGAAACTCATAATCAGACACGGATTCAGAACTTGGAGAGTCATCTTGTAGCAGAACAGTTTGCTGATGGGGAGACTGCAGAGGTGTTTATCACGTGCATAAAGAATCTACGAGATCAAATGGCGAGACCAGGTGTTCAAAAGTCAAGTGAGGAGCTAGCTAAGCATTGTCTTCAAATTTGTCCACCTAAAATTGATGGTTTGGTAAGTGCTCTTAATACTCAAATCAAACCTCAACCACTAACTTTTGAAGAATTTGGTGCCTTTCTCATGGAGGAGGAGCTACAACTCAAGGCAAGGAGTGGTGGTAGCAAAGGAGATTCTCCATTCACATCAAATGCCAAAGCAGGCAAAACAAATTCTTCAAAAGATGAAGACAAAAAGAAGAATGACAAAAAGAAGTTCAAGGGAGAGTGTTTCCACTGCAAGAAGAAAGGACACAGAATCCAAGATTGTCGCATCAAGAAGGCAGAAGAGAAGAGTGGCTCTTCAAAAGGTGGCAAGGGCAAGGAGTCTACCAACACAACAAAAACAGAGCTTCAGTTATCTGTTACGATAGAGGAGGTGTGCTCCTCGGCTGAAGATTCACAAATAGATGCCTCATGGGTGTTGGATAGTGGTGCATCTTGTCACATCACGAGTAGAAAAGACATTTATAGTTCCTTATAGCCTCTAAAGGAACCCATCACAGTAAAGGTAGGGAACAATGCAAGATGTCCAGTAGAGGGCGAAGGTACGATTTCTTTCATTAACTCTAATGGCGATATCAAAAAGGTTTCAAATGTGTTGTATGTTGCACAACTAAAATGAAATCTACTTTCAGTAGCTTCTATAATTGATCAAGGTCATCAAGTATCTTTCAGTATGACAGGAGCTAAGATTATGGACGGTAACAACAACATTGTTGGGTCTGGCATAAGGAGGAACAACATGTATGAGTTGTGTGCTCTTATAGCCACTACAAATGTGGGCACAAGTAAGCTATGGCATGAGAGATTCGGCCACATTGGATACGCTGTACTGAAGGAGATGCATTACAGGGGTATGGTTGCACACCTACCATCGATTACAAAAATGAAGGAACCATGTGAAACTTACATGATGGGCAAGCAATAGAGGAAGGCATTTCCACAAGAAAGCAAGAAGAGGGCAAGCTATCCTCTAGAGTTGGTGCATGTTGACTTGTGCAATCAATTTTGGGCAGAGGCTATCAACCCTGTTGTCTACATCTTGAATTGAAGCTACACCAAGGCACTTGATGGAAAGACTCCACAAGAAGCCTATGCTAGTAAAAAGCCTTCTGTTTCCCATTTCAAAGTATTTGGAAGTGAATGTTATGTACATGTTCTAGATAGGGAGAGAAAAAAGCTTCAACCAAAAAGCATCAAATGTATCTTCCAATACTCTAGAAAATTATAAAGCAAGACTTGTTGCACATGGCTACTCACAAGTTGAAGGCATTGACTTTTGTGAATCATTTACCCTCACTGCAAGAATGACTACTATCCGAGTAGTACTAGTTGTGGCTGCACATAAGCATTGGCCACTTTATCACATGGATGTCAAATCAGCATTCTTGAATGGAGACCTTAAGGACGAGGTATATGTGTCTCGTCCACAAGGGTTTGAGGCGCCCCATTCAGAGAACAAGGTATGTAAGCTAAAGAAGGCATTATATGGGCTAAAAGAAGCCCCTATAGCATGGTACCAGCGGATAGATAAGTATCTCTTGGATCTAGGTTTCAATAGATGTGCTTCTGATTCTAACTTGTATGTTCTAAAGAGAGGAGAGAAGACAATTTTGCTTGTACTCTATGTGGATGACCTTGTGATTATAGGAAATGATGATGCTCTTCTTCAACAAACAAAAGATGCCCTAAGTTCAGAATTTGAAATAATAGACTTGGGCTAAATGCATTATTGCTTAGGTCTTGAAGTTTGGCAAGAACTAGGGAAGATTTTCATCTCTCAACAAAAGTATGCAAGGCAGATATTGAAGGCATTCGACATGGAGGAATGCAAGGAAATTTTTGCACCTATGGAGGTCAACACAAAATTATCTATTGAAGTTACTTCACCTCTAATGGATATTGGAAGATACAGGAAATTAGTTGGGAGTCTCGTCTACTTGTGTGATAGCAGACCAGACATCTCTTATGTTGTTGGAGTAGTAAGTAGGTTCTCTAATAAGCCTTGCCAAACTCATTGGAAGGCAAGCATGCAGATACTTAGGTATGTGAAAGGAACCACTGATTATGGTATTCTTTATGAAGAAGGATCATCTCTGGTCGGATACTATGACTCAAATTGGGTAGGAGATATTGATACCAGAAATCAGTTTCTAGATATTGCTTTTCTTTAGGATCAGGGATTTTCTCTTGGATTAGTAAGAATCAACCGACTGTAGCATTATCTTCTACTTAAGATGAGTACAAATCTCCATGTGTTGCAGCATGTGAAGTAGTATGGTTGAGGAGGATCCTATGGCACATAGGAATACAAGGACAGGAGGCTACAGAGTTGAAGTATGACAACCAAAGTTGCATGGCCATGGCCAAAAATCTTGTTTTCCATGCACGTACCAAGCACATTGAAATTTAGTATCACTATGTGCGTGAGTTGATTGAGGACGGGGTCCTGGAGATAAGCTATTGTCCTACTGAAGAAAATGGAGCAGACATCTTCACCAAGGCTCTTGGGAGAGAGCAACTTCTTTGACACTTTCCAAAGCTTGGGATTGGACCAAGGAGGTAGTTCACCGTAGGGTGGACATTGAGGGGGGTGTTAGATATGCTTGATACTCCACCCTCATGTGACCACAAATGATCCATGGTGCTCTAAGTTGTAAGGCCTCCATTATGAGGAGAAGCCATTATGAGAGCCCGGATATTTGTGGAACCCTAACTTCCAAGTTAGATGAGGTCTATGTGTGACCGTTGATTGTTGTAGATGATCTTTGTCAGCCTAACCATTAGGTTAGGTAGGGCATAAACTTCCAAGCCATTGGGTTGCCATTTAAGGTGAAAATAAAGTCCATGTGGCATTGAGCAATTTCCCCATACAACCTTAATGGGGGGAGTGCAGAGGGGGGCTTGCCCCCTTCTATGGGGTCCAAGGGGGCTATCTCCTTGGCTCGTAGGGTTGAGATGGTAGGACTTCTGGTCGTGGAGATATTGTCAGATTGTATATTTTACGGACTATTTTGTATCTCCTGACTACCTTTATCTATATCAAACCACCTTGCAAAAGCTATATAAGCACGTCCCAAGTTGAGCTTTACATAGCATTGCACACTAGTAAGTAATGTGGCCTTTTCATTGCATAATGAATTACACTCTTCTGTTAATCAATCATAGTGTTCTACTAATTTGACATGGTCCTCTAATAGTAGGTTCATGGTCTCTGAGGGTATTGCTTTGAATCTACTAGGACTACGGGGCTAGTTGGGATTATCCATGGTGGCTTCAAAATCATCTCGATTTCAGTCTTGTAGCTATTGGTTCTCTTCATTAGCTAATACTAAATGGTGTCAAAGGAGACCCATATTGTGAGTAAGTTGAGCATTGTGCTCCCTACTATCAAAGTTTATCTTCTGCATTTGTGATTGCCTCCTTAGCTTTATATTCTAATTTGAGCTTCATGGTGTGATATGATTCTTTGACTTCTTTGTATCATGCATAGAGGAGGAATTTTCTATGCTTAAAGAGTTTAGGATTGCTTGTAGTTGATTAGTTGTCTGTTGTAGTTCTTGGTACCTTTGCGTAAAGATGTGAAATCGTTGCACACTTGATGCATACATGTAAACATTTGTTGGAGTGCATTATCAATGATTGATGATGAGAATATGCAAATTGGATGCATGGTGGTATATTGTCCAATGTGAGATCCAAAGGGGATGGGGAAGGGGATGGGTGGAGTGGATCCTTACGTGAATGTGGAAGTGAGTCTGGTAGTGAGTGATTGTGATGTGGAGGGTGCATGAGTGGCAGTGAGTGGAGTAGAAATTATGAGCTATGGTGCAGTGGATGGTGATATATCCATATCATTGGATGTGTGATTGATAGTGTTAATGTGTACAGTGGAGCGTTGTGGGTGAATGTGCTGGTGACAAAAAATAATTTACAGGTACTGATGGTTGAACTAATGGGATGGACTCATGTACATGCATTGGAGAGAACAAGGGTTGGTTCAGAGGGTTGATAAGAGGTTGGAGAAGGGGTGAAAGGTAGGTTGTGATGAGAGGATTAAGTGTTGGAAACAATGGGTTAGATAGTAAGCAAAAGGGGGATAGAGGTGGAAATGATGGCAGTGGTGGGGCAGAGTGTGGTGGGGTGCATGTGGGAATGGTGGTTACAATTAGTTGGATGGTTGATGGGTTGGTCATGGGACTGAAAGAGGTAGTGGAGGGTTCAGAAGTTACTAACACAATATTGGGTGGGGGACTGGAAGGGTGGAGGGATTGTGGATGTGGTTCCACAACTTCTCTCTTGTGCTTGAGGTGAAATCGGGAGGGAAAGGGAATTATTGGGTTCTACAAAGGTGGTTAAGTTAATCGGAGGCACAAGTAGTGTTTGTTCTTGGCTAATGAATCTATGGAAGCGGGTGGGAGATACACGAACTTGAATGAATTCTCCTGATCTAGATAGGACTCTGACACGTCTTGGATCAAAGAGTGGGAAGGGTTTTTGTTTCAAAAAATTCAGGATTTCAATTATGCCCACCATTTCAATCAACATGTTAAAGGTGCTGATGAAGGCCGCATCAAAACCACCAGTCTTGAGCTCTCTTTGTAGCACTTCATGAATTTGTTGCTCAGTTAGTTGAGTTTGTGCATACACTACTTGCATCGTGGCGTATAGTCTTTTCACCATTGTCATGTAGGCTATAGCATCAAAGGGTTCATCTTCAGAAATTTGTACTTCTTTCTGTTCTTCATGATATGGTTCCTCGTATTGTTAATGAGTTTGTTGGTTGACTTCTTGATCATTGAGTGTTGTTGTCCCCCTCTTCATCATCGATTATTGTGCGGTCATCCTCCTCTTGGTCTCTAGTGGTGTGGCCCTCTTCATGGTCCATTTGTGAACTCGTATAGCTAGGTTGCTTGTATGCTTGTGCGAAGAACCGGGTGTTAGAGAGCTGAAAGTCACTTGAGAATGTGTCCTGCATTTCAAAATCAAATGTGGTGTTTGAATCGTCAATCCCCAAGTCAGATATGGGCAATACAAAAGTTCTCACTACACTTGATTCTGGTGGTTCATAGACCACTTCTTCCCTAGTGGCTTGTTCAACATCCATTAGAATAGTTGTGGCTATACTTGTGGGGTTTATCACCCTGTCTCTTTTCAGATCCTTTGAGGTTGGTGTATGTGAGAGACAGATGCAAATCAAAGGGATGGGAAGTTATGGTTATGTGGGTGATTGTTGTGGCAATGGTTGTGGAGAGGGTTGAGGAGAGGATGAAGACGCAATCTGTACGCATGAAATTGAGCCCCTCATGCATTTTCTTGAGTGCGACATGGACATGGAGGTGCTCTTGTATTGCTCCAATTGGTTGCTACATGTATATATGCATAAATGAAAAGGGATAATAGTAGTAGAATAGCCAATATATCTTCCACTACATAGGCACAATTGTAAGGAATATTCCATATCATTAACCTATGTAATTTGGGCCCAAATCTAATAAGGTAGTTTTTAATTTCTATCATTTTGAAACATCTATCCTTCATCTTAGGAGGCACGATAACTGGTGGAGTGTATGATAGGTCACCTCCATTCACTCATAGGCTACGTAAGAGACCTTCAATATCACAAGAGAAGAGAAAATGACCTATTAGATTCTAGCATTTTATTCCATGCTCACTTCTACAAAGGTGATGCAAAAGCATAGAACACAAAGAATCCTTCAATACCTATCAACCGAAAGATAGGATCACCTAGCGAATCACGCATACTTTTTGAACAAGGCTTTTTATTGAAATATAGAGTCACATGAAATGAGGCACTCCAGCAAGAGGTGCTAGAGTACATTTTCCTATGATAACTGAAGTATTTGCAAAAGTTTTTAGATAGCATCGAATTTGAGTTACTCTCACCATATTTCATTAACAACGTGAATGCTCATGAAGAACTAATTGATCTTCTTTACAATGAATGGGATAATGTTATTTTCCAAAATGGTTTTTGTGAAGGACTACAAAAAACAACATCAGTAAAGTACATGATCACCTTACATGACTTCACAGCTTCTTTTGGCTATAATCATATAAGATTAGTAGAAAAGAAAATGGTTCCAATTAGTGTAGAAACGTTTCCCGAGAACCTTATTCATGTGGCTATCATCATTTCAAAAGGGATCATATTGTGGAGCATTACTAAATGAAAGTTGCAGGTTAGCACAACTTTTACATGATATCGAAAACAAAGACTTGAACGGATATAGATTACTATTTCAAACTCAACAAGAAACTATGAAGCTCCCCAAGTTCTTTTTAGTAAAAAGAAGATTAGGTTTAAAAGGTTTATTTCTTTTCTTTTCATGTTACAGACACTATGAAGGGAGCGAGTTTTTTTCATGTTGCAGACTATGGAGAAGGGAGCGAAGGATGGAATGCAAAGATTTTGAAGGAAATGTTATTGTTGTAAAAGAAAAATAAAGGATTGAAAACTCAAATTTAGGAGACGTTGAGGTGCTTGATAGGTGTTTTAAAGAGCTATCTCTCTTTTTTTCTACCATATAAAGCATGTGAAGCAAGTTCTACTTATTTCAAGAATCCTTGGAGTCTATACCACCATTATAATTCACATGTGTCTCTTGAAAAAACATGCATACAAATGCAAGAACGAACCATCCACATGGCCTTTTCACATTCCTTGTCTTCTTCATCTTCCTCATCTTCTTCTCCCTCGTCGTTGTCTACATTATCCTCTTCCTTTTCATCTTTCTCTCCTCTTCTTGCTCTTTGTGGTCCTCCTTTGCATTCTAGCCTTGTAACCTCTCATAACTATTCCTTTTTCAAGTTTAGATCCCAAAAACTACACTCATCTACTCTACGAACGTGAGGACATCCTGGCTAGGGCCTAGGCGTGATCCTAACATCAAGGAGGAAGGCCTTAGCATCTTTAAAAATCTGAAGGGATCCTGCCTAGGGCCTTGGATTGAGCATAACATCAAGGAGAAAGCCTTAGCATCCATGAAGATGATGAGGATCATTTTTTCATAGACTCCCATGACGTTAATGTTGGTCATATCTATCTTCTATCACGTGAAATGTTAGAAATCACTAGCAGTGAAATAACTTGTTAAATCTCATGTGTGTCTAGCTCCTAACATAATGCTCAAAGAAAGTACTCACTCCTTCTAAAGGATATCTACCATAATATGCTGAAATTACATATTCAAAGTCTATTATAACCCTTTTATGATAGAAGTAGCCATCTATTTGTTGGCTGATCTGTGAATTATGATTAAATAGAGATAAAATTATAAATGTTGGCTTATTTCTTGTTGGTTAGGTAATAATTTTCTTTGATGCCTCTTCTTGTGAGAAAAGAATGGATTGCTACCTATGACCTCCTTATAACCTTGAAAATTTACACGGAACCATGAAAAATCAAGAAAGTGTATTATAATGATACAATCTTCTATATACCCACTCACAATGCTAAGATTTTGTGCAATTTTGTGACCAAAGTTGAAGTTCATGTGTATGAGAGCTCTCTTATATCAACTATAAGTAAACCCATATTATCCATCTATGCATAGAAGGACAAAATACATACCAATTTACACTATGTGTGTGTGTGTGTGTGTGCTGTAATCTTTTAAACAAGAACATTAACGTACCAATGGTGGCAAGTAATGGAAAGAAACAGAGTCACATGAAGAGATAGAGGCTCAAACCATTCCTTGGTTCTCTCTAATCAAGTTTGAGGATTTTTTAAGGAAACGGACATTGATGGATCGATAATAAAAAATGTTTTTATTTGTATTAAACTTTGTAATTAAACTACAAATCCTCTAAGAAGATAATGCATATACTTATGTAAGAAAAATATATTACAAACTCCATGTTCGATGACATATAGGCTTCTAAAGGCATTTTTGTGTCTCTGGAAATTCCCATACCTTGTTCACGATCTGATTTGGGAGGAGAGATCATCACAAGATTTTCTATATGTTTGGTATTTGCTTAGACATTCTCGATCTTTTTCTTGTCCTCGCAAAATTATTGTGTGGGTCAT
Source organism: Ceratopteris richardii (assembly GCA_020310875.1). Classification (NCBI taxonomy): domain Eukaryota; kingdom Viridiplantae; phylum Streptophyta; class Polypodiopsida; order Polypodiales; family Pteridaceae; genus Ceratopteris; species Ceratopteris richardii. The sequence goes on from CM035422.1 coordinate 163,887,124, forward strand.
ATCTTCTATGATAATGCTCGTGTCCTTTAATTTCCTTGTGGGTTGAATGTATAAATCCTCTAATCTTCATGTCCACCTACTATGTGGGCTTAGAAGCTCATCATAATGATATTGAATAGATTTTGTCGCCTCCATCTCTTTCGTTATCATGGTAACTTGATGAGCAGGGGTATCAAGAAATATGGTATCTTGAAAAACACTCAACAGTGAAACATTTGGTGGCTTTCTAATGGATCTTAACAGAGACTATGTTCCATCTATAACCTTGACCCCAATCCGTAGAACCTTTTCTAACTACCCTCTGGAAGGGGTCCTTTAGAATTGCTAAATCCATGGATATGAATACTTCTTGATTTTTCTAAGGGCAATAATTATGCACTCAAACTTTCTTGTCTATTCATCTTTGGTTACCTTTAGAATATGAAAATGATTCCTATTGCAAGACCACATCATCCATTTCTTGTTTTTCTTTCAGAATTGTTTTTTCTTTTTTCTATTGTACTTGGAATCCCTTTCTATGTTTCCTACTAACTTTTCAATCAAAATGACCCTTCTCTCACTCTAGTTTTTCAGTTTTGGAGCCTAGAACACACTTAAAAAAAAAAGGGTAATAGAAAGGAAAGAGTGAAGTGCTTTGGTGTGCAGAACAGATGTAGGGAGAGAGAGGAGAGGAGAGACATGCACATATGCATGGGAGCCTCGAAACCCACATAATGATCTCTCTTAAGGCAATGCACTATATATGATGTATATATATGAGTATGAGGGTAAGGTCACATGACCCTTACATCCCCAACAATCTCCCACTTAAGGGTCAATGTGACCATAAGTGGAGAAATATACAAAGAATGATGTAGGACTATCTACTAATGTACAAGAAGAGTCCGAATCTCTACCCATACCAATCAACCTACTCCAACTACCTCAAACAAGGTGTATCCATGCACCATAAAATGGTCTAGCAAGATTCAAGCTCAAATATGACTAATGCAAGAACTCATGAAGTTCCTGCAAAGCTCCCACTCACTCTATGCCAGTATCAATCATCAAACGACTGACAAATCCAAGTGCAAATGCTCCAATAGCAACTGCAATGTCTGGTCTCGAGCATAAATACTTGTACATCAGACTCCCAAATGTTGATGAAACATGTCTTGTCCTAGCTAACCTAAGTACGGCAGCCATGCCTATATCCAAGCCATCCAAAGCATCATCGTTAAGAACATGTCCTGACATATCTGTGTCAACATCTGACATGAGCGAATCCAAAAATGACTACATGATCGTTGACTCATCAACATCTAAATTAGTCATCCTGTGAACCAAGGATGTGTCTAGCTATGAACCCTAAGAGCTAGTATGTTGTGGTATACATTGTGTATCATAAGAACTATCCTGCTCTACCATACCAAGTGTATCATCATGCTCCACATGAGCTAACTGCACAACATCAACACCAAGATCAAACTGATGATCAAACTCTATCTAAGTATAATCACAATGTTCTACATGAGCATCCACATCATGTTCGAAAGCATCCAATTGATCATCCAAAGTGTGCTCTACATGAGCATCTATATGATCAACAAAATCATGCTCTACATAAGCATCCAAAACATGCTCTACATGTGCATCCATCTAAGCATCTAAACCATGCCATAAATGTGCATCAAGAACATGAATAGACCTATTTGTAGGTTGATAAAATGAGACAAGATGAATCTCACATCGCACATAAGGCTGAATTCCCACTGAGACGAGATTGTCTCTCATATGAAAGTACCTGCAATGGATACTCGTGCCCAATCTTGGCACCTCTGACAATCATAAGCTATCCCAAATACAACTGAAAATGATGCTCACCAAGAAATGCATACATCTACTAACCTGTAACTGGCTAATTGAAATCAAGCTCATAGGGAATGAGGGCATATAACGTATATGTATGAGCATAAGTGATGCTCTACTAGGTAGCACAAGGCATACATCTCCTGCACCCTCAATGTCATATGTCGTACCATCAGGCAAGTGCACACATCCATGACTCTCACCTGAGAATCAACAAAACCACTCATGATGTGGAGTAATATGAAAACTAGCTAATGTATCAAGCAACCAAGACATATGTGTGCTATCCAATGAACATGAGGAATTTTGAGATGAACCATAGGGGAAAATGATATCACCAACACTAGCATAATCAACTGCCATAGACTCTCCTGAAACCACTACCTGACCTACATCATGTGCATATCTCTGACGTCATTGTCACATCTGCTTGAAGCAACATCGTTGAATATGGCCTTCACAACCACAATGCCAACATCGAAGCTATCGATGTGATCTATGTCTCACATGAGTCAATGGAGTTGCATACATATCATGTAGTCTCTCCCATAATGCACTACTTGTCTCCTCATACATAACAGACTCATATATAGAATCTACAAGTTGTAATCGGATAGTGGATCTAGCCAATGCATCCATATCTATCCATACATAGTCGGGCATGTCACGAGGCCTCTATGAATCTCTATGCACATACATGTGTAACCCTACATAAATCAATGTATGCCACATCTGAGCTTTCCATCTCGGAAAGTTAGTGCCATCAAACCGAGAAGACACCATGTTGGCAATCCAATAGACTAGCAATGTACCAAGAGACTAAAAATAATACTCTATCACCAATAGGATCACATCTGCATATCCATATGCATAACTCACATCATACATGTCTTCGTGGAGAAGAAACCATGTGGAACACTTGTCACATAACCATGCATCTATCATGCACATAAAACCATGAGCATAAGCATGCTCACCAAGTCCCCAAACTAGCCAAGTAGATGTGAAAGAATCCTGGAAACATTTGGTAGAGTATCCCCTGTAAATTGAGCAATCAAACAAGATAACCAATAACAAAAGAATAATGAGTAACTTGTCACCACCTCTCACTCATCCAACCAAAGATAATGGCAAATACATATGCCAAAAATTGATGGCAATACACACCAATACAATGGCGATACACCTCTCACTCAAGAATAAATCATGCAAGATGGTCCAACCTATCACAAACAACCTATGACCAAGTCCAAGTGAATGGAGATAAGCAATGATCCAAAGCTATCACACAAGCATAAAGGATCTACTAGAGTACTCTTCTAGTATAAAAGCTGACAAAATCTCGACAGCATCTCCTTTGTAAAATGGACTCTAAACCAAATAAACCATGTGGGACTCACCATCCACATATGCCAATAATCACACTAGCAAATAAGATATCAAATCAATGATCATATGCTAAAATAATAGCCAATCAAGGTGACAAACTGATGTGCAACTAAGACTCCAATCTGGATCATGTACCTTCAAAGAACACAAAGATACAAGTACCAACTAAGATCCAAAATCAACTCTCATAAAATTTGTATAACCGGCAAGTAAATCCATAACCAAGTGGCATAAATGAGATAGAGCCACAATGCCACTATACATCCACTGACAATGCCATGATCAAACTCATGATGGCATAAACCTAAAAAACAAAAAGGTATACCACAATGTCATCTCACATGCCAAACACGTGACAAGATCATGCTCTACTCTCATATGGAGGAGCTACCATAGTGATCATACATGGAAAATGCCTTCAAGCTCTAAAAATAAGAGCTCGCACACCAAAAAATCTCTCTTGAAGAAGTTTCAAATCAAATTGAACCTCCAAAAGCAACTAGGGTTCTTATGGTGAAAATATGGTGCTCTATGTTTTGCTATTTCAAGGATACTACTTCTTTGCTACATAAGGATATATAGAACACCTCAATTAGAGGTGTGAAACTAAAGATATACACAAAACACGCATCTGCTATCAATTTCACCTTCATCTATAGCACTATTGCTCTGTATTTTGCAATTTTGGTGACCTCGCACGCAGAATATGGACCTGTGTTCTTCTATAAATTTGTAGCTTCTTTTTTAAGCTACACAAAAAAAGTTTAATTGTTCAAATCCCACTTTTAAAACTCAAATTAGAGCCCAAAAATTGAACTATTGTTCAAGTGATTGTAGATTCATCTTCTACATTGATCTTTGCTTTTCGATTTTTTGGTGATTTAGAACTCCAAATCAAGTTTTACACCCTTGTGTGAAGTTGTAGCCTTTTGTCTCAGACATACACAAAACTTTAAAATGCATCAATTTGAGCTTTCTAGCTCACGTTATGGCCAAAATACTGAACAACTATTGAGAAGTGTTGACCTACACATTCACATCTTGTGACCTAAGTTTTCATTGAAGCTTTTTGCACACCAGCCTTCAACATTCTCTGATACGAATGAAGTGCTTTGGTGTGTAGAACAAGAGGAGCAAGTTGAATATGGAGGGAGAGAGATGAGAAGAGATGCACACATATGCATGAGAGCCTCGAAACCCACATAATGATCTCTCTTAAGGCAATGCACTATATATAATGTATATATATGAATATGATTGTAAGCTCACATGACCCTTACATCCCCCATGAAGAGCACCCAAAGGGCTTGAAGTGAAGCAATGGGGAAACAATAAATACAAGATGTCCCAAAAAATCAATAGAAAATCAGAGACTCACCTCTATGTAAATACAAATGGTGCACCTCATGGTTATAGAATAGGAGGGAATTTAAATGCAAAGATATTTGACACCCATGTCCACAGCAAAAGAAAACATCCCTTTTGTAGCAAAATTTCACTCTAGCATTTGGAGCAACACAAGGGCCAACAAAATCTATGGATCTTCTCCATGTTGTAAAAGATACTTCAATATCATGGAAGACACTAGAAACCTCTTTTTCTACTTTCCAAAGAGAACATCCACTTGGAAGGGTATTCAAAGGACCTCAAGATGGATTAGTTGATCACCTAGAAACAAGTGTTACTTGGAGAAGTTCTTGGCTTTTTTGCATCCCTTATGAATGTGATTAGCGGTGAAGCCCTATGGAAAATTTGGAAGGTACACATACACGATTTGATTTGGCATGTCCCCAAAAGAAATCAGTAACTTTAAGAGTACTACCCTATTCAAACACTAGAATGTGCTTGTTTTTTAGAATAAAAAACTTAAAGACAAATGGTTCCTGTACAGGCACAAAAGATTGATTAGCCTTCTTTGTATCTCTCTTTAGTTTCTTTGTATATCTCTTCATTTTTGTTTAAAGTAGGGCATTTTAAAAAAATAATGTGACTATCTCTCTCGCACACAATGTGCTCCTCACACTCATCATTAATTTTGTACTCTCCTAATATCTAACAACTCCCTAAAATAATCAAGCTCTATAATTATTAAAGTAGTTGATAGGAGGCTACATTGGTTTTTTGAAGAGCACGATGATAGACAAGAAAAGTCAACTTTTGAATAAAAGTCAAGAAAAGTCGTGGACCATTTACTATATGGAAACATACACACTCCTACACATATAATATTGCGAGAAAATATCCAAACATACATAGACATGTATCCACACGGAATGCATGAGGGAGAGAAGAACAGCGCGAGATAGAGAGAGTGTGTGTGTCTGTGTGAGAGAGAGAGAGATAAATACTACTTGGCTTTCACTACATTAATGATCTTCTTATATGAGGCCTCTTTCCAGTTTAATTAATATTATATGAGGCCTCTTCCTAGTTTATTGAATATTATATGAGGCCTCTTTCTAGTTTATTCACTATAATAGATAAGGTTGAAAAACACGTGAGTTCACAAATTTATGTTAGCTATGTACATACACAAGTTGGTTTAAATGTGAATATGTTATAGATTTCTTTTTATTATTTATAATTACAAATAGAAGAAATATTTATTTCATAGAAGTTGTAGAGGAACAAGATAGTTTATGTTGGAGTTAGACATCTGCAGAAGCACGCGAATAGCACAAGGAAGAAGATGCATATTGGAGCACAACAACAATACTAAATGTATTACCACTAGAATGTACAAAGATAAGTAACCTGTTAGGGCTATAGGCATATATACAAGTCGAGAAAAAAAACATCCTAAAGAGGGAAAAAAGTGCCCCGACGGTCCTAGTGTGTTCACACACATCACTACCTAAATATATCAACAAATCCCCCCTGTGAGTGATGTGGTGAACAAGGAGCTGGCACTCATGTATAAGGAAGTGCCAACCTATGTGGAATCACTCCACAAAAGGAAGTAAGCCCAAAGCTTTGCGGAAAGCTTCAAACTTCTCCCTAGTCAGAGCCTTCATGAAAAGGTCTGTAATGTTTTCCTGTGTGGGCACATATGCCAAGTTGATCTCTCCAGCAAAGAACCTCTCCTTAATATAATGATAATGCACCTCAATGTGCTTAGTGCGAGCATGGAACACAAGGTTCCTCGCAATTGCCAATGCGCTCTCACTGTTAGTGAAGATGGTGGTGGTAAAAGAGTGACCAACACCCAAATCATCCATAAGGCATCTGAGCCACACACACTCAATAGTGACTATGAAAGCTACCCTATACTCAACCTCACAACTAGAAGTGGCCACAATATGCTTCTTCTTGCTCAACCAAGATATACATAAGCTACCAAGCATGAAGCAAAAGCCACTAGTGTACACATGAGTGTCATAGCAACTAGCCCAATCACTGTCAAAAAAAGCATGCAAATCTGGCGGTAGTGATCCCCCTTGGGATAAAACAATCCAAGTAGCCAGGTACCACTCAAGTAGCAAAAGATGCACTTAACCTCCTCCCAATGCTTGACACCTAGGCAATGCATAAACCTGCTCATCTATGAGACAACAAACTGAATATCTGGCCGAGTAATGCATAAGTAAACCAAGCATCCAACATCCTGCTAATAAAGAAGAGCATCAAATGCATCTCCAGCATCATGAATACTCAATCGTAAATTGTATCCATAGGAGTGGTAATAGGTTTATAGTCTGCAAGACCAAAATGTTGCAATAATGTGTCAATATATTTCATTTGTCACAAAGCCATTCCACCATCAACTTGCATAAATTGAATGCTCAAATAATGATACAAATGCCCCAAATCAGACATCTCAAATGAGGCATGCAAATGAGTCTTAAAATCAGCAATATGCTTGTCATGAGGACCAATGAGCAGCATGTCATGAACATACACAACAATGATCAGAAGTACATCATTAGCACACTTCAGTTGGACTATTCTCCAAAACATTTGCAATCAGATAGGCATGTATCTTTTCATACCAAGCACGTGGTGCTTGCTTTAAACCATATAATGCCTTCTTTAACCTCTACACTTGGTTTTCGTGCCCTTTCTGCACAAAGCTATGGGGCTAAAAAACATACATGCAAAGATGCTACAAACAGTAGTCATTCGGCATGTAGGAGCAAAGGTTTCATCAAAATCAATACCTCTTTCCTATGCATAACCCTTTGCAACAAGCATAGCCTTATACTTGTCAATTGTTCCATCAGGCTTAAACTTCAGTTTGTATACCCACTTAGTGCCAATGGCCTTCTTACCAGGAGGCAAGTCACATAAAGACTACGTACCAATTTTCATTATAGAATCATATTCAAATTGTAAAACAGCCATCCAATTTTTTGAATTTTGTGCTTCATCAAATGAAACAGGCTCATTCTCATCATAGAGACTAGAGGCAGTCATAGCATATCAATCTAATGCAAAAGATTCATTGTGAGAGCTTGAATGAGTATGATATGATAGAGGTGCATCTAATTTGCTATCACACAAAGTGTGCACCAACCATTTTGGCATAGTTTTTGCCTCCTCAATATCAGCTCTCTCATCAACAAGTGCTTCATGTAAATATGCATAAAAAATGGAATGATCTGCATCATCACATGAAAGCTTCAAAGGCTAAGATGTTGCTTCATTAGGACCAGAACTAGACTATCCACCTGTAAAAAGATGCAGCAAAGTATCATACATGTCTTTGGAGCTAATAGATGTCTCCTTCGTACATGAAAGTAAAGGCTGAATAGCATCTTCCACAAAAACAACATCACGGTTAACCAAAATGTGTTTAGTCTGTGGATGATACAAACGATGGCCTTTGCTTTCAAAACTGTACCCAACAAAAATACATCCTACTACTTTATTATCCAATTTCCTCCAATGTTGTTCAGGCACTAATGCATATTCGAAACAACCAAAAACATGCAAATGAGCAACAAATGGCTTGCGACCATGCCAAGCTTCATATTGAGTGATAGATTGCAGTGCTTTAGTGGGACACCTGTTAAGTACATATGCTACACACATGATAGCCTCAAGCTAGAAACTATGTGGTAAGGCCTGACTCTTGACCATACACCTTGCCATCTCCATGAGTGACTTGTTCTTCCATTCAGCAACTCCATTTTGTTGAGGTGTATATGGCATTGTACACTTATGTTTTATCCCACATTCAGCCAAAAATGCATTAAAGTTAGAAGACATATATTCCCCCCATCGATCAGAACAGAGGATGCCCAATTTACATCGTGATAGATTTTCAGCCAAAACCAAAAACTACTTGAAGCACATAAACACTTTAGACTTTTCTTTCAATGGATATACCCATGCATGCCTGGAAAAATAATCGATGAAAGTCACCAAGTAAAGATAGTTTCCAAAAGAGGGTGCCTGCATAGGACCATAGACATCACTGTGAACAAGCTGCAATTTTTTAGTAGCTCGAACTGAACCATCTTTTGGAAAGGAGGAATGTTGCATTGTGCCCAAAATACAGCCTTCATAGACATGTTTCGTGGGTGCTTCAAGTTTGGGCAAAGAGGACACCATTTCAGATTTCTATAGGTATAGCAAACTAGAAAAATTCAAATGACCAAAGCGTGCATAGCATTGCATCTAACATAGCTTGAGAATCATGTCCTGCACATGCTAAATCATTCATAGATTTTTCATAGTCTTTGAGCTTATACAACCCACGACATAAAATGCCAGAAGCAATAATCACATTGCCATTTGACAGATCATGAACTGTACATCTGTCATGAACAAATTTCACAACCAAGCCAATCTTGGCTAATGCAAAAATTGATAATAAGTTTTTATTGATCCCTTGCACAAATAAAGCATCAGAAAATATAAAAGAACTACCATCAGCAATAGTTAAAATGATCTTACTAAGTCTGATGGCTGGAAAGGAGGAGTTGTTGGTGTATGTGATAGTATTCCCTGTAGGGGTAAGCTCAAGTGAAGTGAAGAAACTTTGCTACGAGGTAATATGTTTGGTTGCCCCATTATCAAAGTATCAAACATCTGAGTCTATTGCAGACATATATTACTCATGAAAAGGTGGGTCAAAATTGCAAACAGTAGTAAATGCCCATTCTTCATTCTGCACAAGATTAGCAGACTCTTTTTTTGGTGTAGAGGCCTCTACAACAACCATTCTAGCCTCCTTTTTCTTTGTCTCTTTAGCAGCCAGTTTTGGATAGCTCTTAATGACATGATCATTTCCTTTACAGTATTTGCAAAACAATTTCTACTTTTCTGATTTCTTCTCATCTTTGTCTTCCTTCTTTGAATGTGCAGCATTTGTAGATTTTTGCTTACTAGTAGATGAGCTCCATTTACCTTTGCCCTTCTGACTAGCCAAGAAAGTTTGATCTCCAACATGCATAATAGACATGTTCTGCCTAGACCAATCTTCCTAAAACAAACAGAAACTAACTCTTGAAATTTTAAGGCATTTGAATTGCCTTTCATGATCAAATGAGGAGTAGAAGCAAAACTTCGATATGACTTGGGAAGACCATGCAGAACAATCTCCACAAGTGAACTATCAGGAAGGAATTCATCAGTAGAAATCAATTGTTCCTTCAAATCCTTGATCTTTGTCAGAAAATTGTCCATAGAATCACCTTCATTCATATGCTCACTCTCCAACTATTTTCAGAGGTAAGCAACATGAGCCTCATTCCTAGCGTAGTACAATGTGGTAAGTGTATCCCAAGCATCCTTAGTTGTTCTACAAGAGTGAATGTGAGGAATAATGGCATGTTTCACAAACAAGGCTATCAATGCATGTGCCTGAGCATCTCTACCATCCTAATGAATTTTGCTCTACAGTAGGTGGAACAAGAATTGAAGCACAAACAGGAATCTACAGAATATCACCACCTTTGACGCCATCTACATCAGCTTTCGTACCTGTATTTGTAGGTGTACTAGGATGTTTTTCAACACCCTACACAATATTCCATATTCCTTTTGCAACCAATACATGATGTATCATATAAGTCCACAATGGGTAATTCATACCATCCAACTTACCCTCAATAGCCAACATACGAAATACATCAATGCTTTCAGCCATGGCAACTAACTAAAATACCTTGATGCAAAAAAATGACTTCATTTGAAAAAGTTGAACAGAACTACCCTGATGAGTTCTGCTAAACCTATAGCAAACTTCGAGATGCTTCTATTGTCGAACCAAAACCTATATATATGTTTGGCACAAAAAGATGAAATTGCCTGCACAAGCATTATGATAGTGCGTTTGGAGGCTGAAATGAGCTCAAATCACGATTTTGATGCCATAAAGTGAAGCCATTTTGATTTGCTAATCACCTTGAGTATACTCACCAAATTTCATGAGATTTTGAGATTGCGATCGGAGGGGTGTTGACGATGCACTAGATGAAGCGGCAACCTACTCTGATACCAATTGTTGGAGTTAGACGTCTACGAAAGCATGCAAATAGCACAAGGAAGAAGGAGAAGCTTGGAGCACAACACACAATATTGAATGTATTACCACTAGAATGTACAAAGATAAGTAACTTGCTAGGGCTATAATAGGCGTATATACAAGCCGAGGAAAAAACCCTAAAGAGGGGAAAAAGTGCCCGGTGGTCCAAGTGTGTTCACACACATCACTACCTAAATATATCAACAATTTAGGGTTGGTTTTTTAGTAGGACTTTTAGATTACCTTAAATATTCAAAATCCTTAAATGTTCTCATTTTATACTTAGTTTTGGCCAATTCGGAAATGCAATAGCTACAGATTTCAAATAGTTGTTAATTCTTGTAGGATCCCATGGGTTCCCACAACAAGTAGACAAAGCCATATTTATAAATAAGAAATTGAAGTTATAAAAAATTTTCTAGTATTAGAAGAGAAAAGTGATTTGTAGCAATTAGTTTATGAACTATGAAACATACACTCTCTCATGCAACCCAGATGACTAACTAAAATGAGTGGTTCTGACACCACATGGTTTAGCATTAAATCCACCATCTTCTCTTTGCAAATGAAGAAAAAAAGTCATTTATGAGTTTATATCTTCAATCCCTTTGATATCGGAAGAAATCAATGTATCCCTCCATTGATATGCCACATTCAACTTGAACATAACTCTATGTTTTTTCTTTGTATAAGATTTGATGCTTTCTTTATATTTCATGTTTTCTCCTTGGTAGTATTCCACACATCTTTCGTTGAAGTTAAAAAGTTGACTTTGAATTTCACACCTAGATTTTGTGTGTGTATAAATAATGAGTTGCATTCAATGTAGTGAGACATCTCAAGACCTTGTGTGGATTGAGACTGAAAAGTGATTGTGTGGACCTTCTAATGTCACTTAACAGAGATTATGTTCCATCTATAACCTTGACCCCAATCCATAGAAATTCTGCTAACTACCCTCTGGAAGTGATCCTTTAGAAGTGCTAAATCCATGGATATGAATACTTCTTGATTTGTCTAAGAGCAATAATTATGCTCTCAAACTTTCTTTTCTATTCATCGTTGGTTACCTTTAGAATATGAAAATGATTCCCATTGCAAGGTCACGTCATCCATGTCTCGCTTTTCTTTTAGACTTCCTTTTTCTTATTTTTATTGTACTCTTTCCATGTTTTTTACCAGCTTGTGACTCACAACGACCCTTCTCTCACTCTAATTCTTTAATTTTGGAGCCTAGAACACACCGAACAAAAAAAAACTCAATACAAATGAAAGAGCACCCAAAAGGCTTGTAGTGAAGCAATGGAAAAAATAAATAAATAAAAGAGATCCCAAAAAATCAATAGAAAACTAGAGATTCACCTCTATGTTGATATAAAATGGTGCACCTCATGGTTATAGAGTAGGAGTTGGACCAATACAAGGGCCAACAAAATCTATGGATCTTCTCCATGGTGTAAAAAATACTTCAATATCATGGAAGACATTGAAAATCTCTTTTTCTACTTTCCAAAGAGAAAATCCATTTGGAATGGCATTCAAAAGACCCTCAAGATCTTGACAGTTCCATGCTCCACCCTTTTGTCTAGACTCTCTTTCATTCTCATGCAAGCTCCTTTATCCCACATGCAAAGGAATTATCCCAAACTCCAATAAGCAAGGCCTCCCTTCACTCCTCATAAGCTCGTTCACTCAAGCTCTTGGAAAGAGTGCCCTCACTCTCCTCATGGAGTCACCATGCTCATAGAGCATTGTATGTAAGTCATCTCTATTTTAATTCATTTCATCATGTTTTCGTATCTTTCATTTCTTCCTCGATAGCTTGTTTATTGTGTGATTGCTAGTAGGGTAGAAGTAGCATCTTTCATTTCAGCATGGTATCATGGCTATATGATATGAAGAGTTACCTCCTTAGCATGTTTCAACCTCTCCTCTTTGAGAGAGGTTGCACCACTCTGATTTTTTGATAGAAGACCTCGACTATATGATAGTGCGACAAGTTTGAAGGAGGCTCGAAACTCTTTGTTACCAACCTCCGAGGACTCATTCCCAAGAAAGTTACCACACATCCTCATCATACTAGAGAAAGAAAGAGATTGTATGACATAATCAATGATGGCATATCCTTACTCTATGTGGATTAAATATATCTCCAAAATTTAAACACAAACAATGGAAATTTCAGTGCCCATCCATATTGATGCGATTGCTTTCGAGCTCATGAGGTTAAAATAATCATCCATGGGTTTTATAAGCCCATAGAAAGCCTTTTGCAACCTGCAAACATATTTTGGGTGCTTTGAATCCTCATATCCATATGGTTTTTCCATGTATACTTCTTCCTGCAACTCACCATGTAAGAAAGCATTCTTCACATCCATCTGATGCAAAGTCCATCCTTTTTCTATAGCTAATGCAACAATTGCTCTGACAATAGACATTTTAGCCATAGGCCTAAACCTTTCCTCATAATGAATGCCATATGTCTATGCATATCCTTTTGCTTCCAATCATGCTTTACATGTACTTATGCTACCATTAGCATTGTGCTTTACCTTGTAAATCCACTTACAACCTATGGGTTTCTTTCCTTGTGGCAATGGAACTAGTTTCCATGTTTCATTTCCATAAAGTGCATCCATCTCCTCATTCATAACTTTCTCCCAATTCGCATTTCTAGTTGCATCTTCAAAACAAGAAGGTTCAACATCTTGTATTAACTTGTTCATGTATCCACAATGACAAGCCATATATTTGTCATGCATCAATCATTGCATTGAATTCTTTGTATCATAGAGTGGCTACTTTTGTTGTTAGAAAAAGGAGTAGTTATGTACCCACTGATTACACAATTCCTAGAGGTACAAGTGGCATTTAAGATGGAAAAGTTGTGAATGAAAGGTCCAAGAGACATGCATCCAAGTGGAGAATCCAAGATAATGAAGGATAAGAAACCGAAGGATTTTTTAGTAGTGTCGAGTCTTCTTGATTTCATCTCAATAGAGGAGTTGAAGGAAGAGACATCAATACCTAGGGAGGACTATAAACGTCACTTTTTGGGATATAAGATGATAAAGAAGTGAAAGACGAGGTGGACCATTTCCTTTTGGTCCCTATGGACAACCAGTGGTAGCATTGGCACTCTAGTAGGTATGGCACGTTTGACTCTTTGATACACAATATATGGCTCAACAACCTAGCTAGACCGTTGTGTACTATGCTTCTTTGTTTTGAAGCACCTTAAGATAGATTCCTAAAAGAGAATGCCCTCCAAAAGATTTGGTGCACGGTTGGTTTATTGAAGGACTCCACCCCATGCTCAAGGAAAATATTTATATTTATGTCTTAGATGGTACATGAACATTTGACCATATTGTCAATGATATAGAACAACTTGAATGGAGCTGAAGGTGGCCAATCCATATGTGTAGTGACCTTCAAAGGTTCCAACACTAATGTTGACACCACCTATTGGAGTAATGGATTCTTTCAAATAAGTTTATTGTATAAAATGTAGAAACAAAGAAGACATTGTAATAGAATGTTCTTTATATCAAGTGTATTGTGCTATTTGTAATATACTAGATCTAATACAGATCGTTGTGTGTATAACACTTGTAATAGAGATATTTCAATTGATCAAGTACAACCTTACATGTTAGAGATAGGTCCTAGGTACTATGAGTGATATGTGAATAACATCCATCTTATGGAAACTAGTAATAATATAGGAGTTAGTGGTACTACACATTGATCTCCCTCTGGAAAGCATGAGGAAGATTATGATTGCCATGGAAGAGATAAAAAATCTTTCAACTATACTCGATGAGAAGGCAAAATTACCGGAATGATATGAAAGGATTGCAGTATCTTATAATCGAAAAAAACAAGACTTAAGTAAAAACATCAATGACAAACATGATCACGATTTCCTATGATGAGCTAGTCATAACGGTTATCACTTGGTTTGGAAAACAAACCAATCTTAAGATTTGGTTTTGCATCCCATCATTAGGGAATAACATAATATATACAACTAAGCATGTGGTTGGGCTTCTTAGGTACCACCCTACTTTTTTGTAGCGAGCAATCCACTTTGTTTGGTGCAAAGCAATTGAACCAAATCTAGGTTGCAATCCAAGGTAATGGTTCTCCAGTCAAGTAATGGTTCCATATTCTCAAGATATGAATGATTCTATTGACAAGGAGAAAAACACAATGGCTCAATGGTAGGTTCCTTCCTTGATGGTGCAACTAGACTCTAGAACTTTGGCCATTGTTTTTTATTCCTGGCATTTATTATGTAAATCCAATATTCATATGTTGCTAGGTGAACTTTTAGCTATAGTTGTAGCTTTCAAGCAATCCCTCTCAGTAGAAGTCCATTCTGAACTAAATGTAGAGAGTACATGCATGGAAGCAAAATCAAAAGAAGATTGTACTAACAAAATGAAAGAGTGTGAGACTCAAAAGTGATTAGACCATGAAATGGGAAAACTCACATGGATTAGAGAGAGCTTGTCAAGAGCAAGGAGTAGGCTCCTCAAGCTTCTAAACAAGTACAAAGTGGGGGGAGACCCTCCTTATAAAGAGTTGGAGGGGGCTCTCCAAAGTACATCACATGTGGGATAATTCCCCTTGAAGCAGAATAAATACACTAGTAGAAGCAAATGGAAAGGTACCCAAATATAATTAGATACAATATAAAAGGAGATGAAATGGAAATTGAGTGTCTCCTACATACAAAATGGAGATGCACTCTCATATTCTCAACACCCCCTCTACAAATCCATTTTTTAGAGTATGGAGGGGGTGGAAATCCAAGCCTCCAAGTGGGATCAACCATGTGTGATCACCAGATACTCCACAAGATGCCCACCAAATGGATCAAGTGGACGTTCCATAGAAATGCCACCAATGAGGTACAGGAACACAACAAGGTCTCAATGGATCAGACCACCTCCATGCGAGATGGATAGGATGACTCTATGTGGTATGTGGGAATCTACAAAGCTTTGACAATATCCGCCATCTGATTTTTATCACCAAGAAGTAGGCCATACAAGAATGAGATGTAAAACATGAAGCATGAAATTATAATCACATGGTAGTACATTTGTATTTGTAGTCCTACTTGGAATGTTCAAAGTCCTCATATGCGTTGGTAGGACCATGAAAGACCCCAGTGAACCAAGAACATGGCTCAGAAAAAAATCCAACTAAGTGATGTACCCGTGTTGATCCAAGAATATGGTGTGGAGAATGGAAAGATATTGGACTCAATGAATGGAACATTGTATTCTCATAATGCCACTGCAAATGAGGTAAGTGGACTCTCCAAGAGATGAATGGAAAATGAAGAGTGAGTGATCCTAAAGTAAAGCTCGATTGAAGATGAGGGTTAATGAAAACCTTCAATGATATGATGGGAGGTGTAGCCATCTGAGGTGTAAACTCGAACTGTATCTCTAATTCTTCATGCTCCAAAATTGTACAATGATCTAGAAAGACATGTACAAAGAGAGCATACACTATGTAGTGTGGTTGTCCGGTAGTGGAATTATCCCCCTTTGAACACGAAATGGGCAGATCTAAATCTTGAGAAGAATCCAAAAGGAATGAACACTTAGAGTATTCATCAAAAGTGCAGTCTCTGGTAATTGTAACTGAGTGACTCTTAGGTTCATACAGTTTGTATGTTTTTCGATGGTCACTATAACCAATGAAATGTATTGCTTATGCTCATCATCATCAGGGCCTGTCAAATAGGCATCACTACCAAAGACTCTAAAATAGCTCACACTAGGTTTCCTCTGAAAGTAAGCATTGAATGGGGTTTGGATCCTCAAAACATGTGAGAAACTTCTGTTAGAATATGTATTGTTGTATGTATAGCTTCATCCCAAAAACTTTATGGAAGTTTCTTCTAATGAAGCATAGTCATGGCCATCTCTAACACACTTTGAATCCTTTGTAGAGTAATACCTTGTTGAGTATCCTTCTTTGCTTGGTACTTAATACCTTTCTACTTCAAATAGTTTGAGAAATTATGGTTGACAAAGCCACTATCTCCATCTGATCTAATGGTCTTTAAAAAACTTGGAAAGTTGTATTGAATTATCTATGTCCACTTTTTGAACTTGTAAAGTGCATCCTCTTTATGTTTTAATGAATAAACCCAAGTGTACCTAGTGAAGTTATCCTACTATCAAGAAGAAGTAAAGTGACCCACTTAGTGATGGTATATGCATAGGGCCACAAAGATCAACATGGACTAATGCTAAGGTTTTAGATGAGGAAATGGATGCTTCCATAGGCAAACGAGTAAATTTTTGTTTCAACACATGACTAGCAATTCAATACCACTTGTGCTACCCTATGTAAACCCTTGACAAGATGATTTGAAGAGATCTTTGCTAAGTAAGAGGTGTGTCCAAATTTGAAATGCCACAAGCTAAAGTTTGAATCATTGGCCATGAAACTTAAAAGCTTGTAGAGATCTTTGTCTTCGAGTTCTTGAGCTATGAATTCTTTGGATGATCGATTGATGAATTTAACTTTTTCATGATCAAGTTGCACTGTCATGGTGCACTTTGTAATGGCCTTCACTCAGAGAAGGTTCTCACAAATTCTTGGTACATAAAGAAAATCTTTAAGTGACTTGGTGACACCTTCTGAGCTTGTGATGTGAACTTTTCCTCTTAATTGGATCTAAACATACTTGTTATCTCTAAGATAAACTTGGCCTTTGTGCTCTTGAAACTAATGAAAGCCTTCTTTCTCATTGCACATGTGTGATGAAGCCTGATTGTCAAAAATCATTCTTTGCTAGGGATGGATGCAACAAGTGCCTTGTGTTTAGTTGTAAGCAAACTTTCTTCACTTGTGCAATGAGTTTGATGCTTTGTCTTTGGAGTAGACTTGGAAGTGTCCTTGTTTTTCTTCTTGAAGCAATACTTTTCTATGTTTCTAGGATTGCCACAAAATTTACAATTAAACTTCTTCGTTCCCTTGTCCTTAGGCTCTTGAGTGCCTTTTTTACCTCTAGTCTTGTTGAAAGTAGCTTTGGCCTTCATAGATATTTCTTGTGTAGCTTGAGTCTTTTGTCTAGAGTCATGGAGAAGCAAAATTCTTCTTACTTCTTCCCAAATGAGTTCTTGACCTCTTGTAAAGAGTGGTCACAAAAGTTTCATAGGACCTAGGAAGCTTGTTAAGCAGTCTAATGGTCATGCCTTCACTTGAAATCCTTCATCCACAAAGCACTAATTTTCTTTGATAATCTTCAAACTATGATATCACCTTTTGGATGGTGTCTTGAGGATGAATAGAAATATTGTGGAACTTGGCCTCTAAAGCATAAATTTTTTAAGGAGTTTTATCTTCATATAGACTTGCTAATGTGTCCCAAGCTTCTTTGGAAGTCTTAGAGGCAATGATGTAGCCCTTTGTCAATTCATCACATGATATAAGAATTTGACCTACTGCTCTTTTTTCCTTGACATTCCAAATACTTCAAGAATCTAAATCTTTGACCCTATCTGGTTCAAGTTCTAACCCATCTACAACTTCATGGACAAGATTCATGTACAAGTATGCATGCATGATATCTTTCCATGGATTATAGTTCTGGTCATCTAGGCACTCTTCCTTAGGCATAAACATGGGCATAAAGGAAGTTAAATAACATGTCATGGATGAAGAACTTTCTTCTTTCTTTGACAATGTAAAACTTGGAAAAGAAAATGGAAGGCTTAGGGTAGCCTTGGCACCAAAAGCAAGATGGGGTGGGGGCCTTAGACTAGCCCTTGTAAAAATGGAAACCCTTGGGGGGAAGGTGGGGTTTAGAGTAGCTCTACACTTTTTGACACCTTGGAGAGGGTTTAGAGTAGCCCAACATACATGGGGAGAGACACACTTGGGGGCTTTAAGTAGGCTCGCAAAGCACACACAATTATCTGTTTATATTTCTTGATGGTACAAAGGAGGGGTACTTAGTGCCAAAGAGTGTCAAATATGTTGGGTGATACCGTCAAAATATACAAAAGAAATCCTGAGTGATTACGTTGCTGAGCAATGAGTGCCAAGGGAGGTGCCAAAGAATGGTACAATGTCATGTATAAGGTGATACAAAAGATATATCCTTGAGATGAAGATATGAGGTGCCAATAATTGCAGATTAACTTCTAAATGAATGAATGGTTCACAAAGATCCTTGAGGTGTAAACAAGTATAAAGGATCACTTTGAGGGGTTTTTCATATCTCTAAAATCAATGGTCCCAAGGAATGCTCAAATTGATCATTTATGGGAACGTCTTTTTGTAGGAAAAACAATGGACTTGATCAAAATTATATCCGTGTGAGCCTTAGTAAGATGTATTGTTCTTTAGACTATATATGAAAGGACATCATGGAGGATGTCAACTTTGAAGCCGTGATATTTTAGGAATCACATGAAGGCCATTATGGAATGATGTAACTAACAATAGTGAAATAAGAGTAAAGATATTTGTATGGCATAGCAACACGAAGTTTGGATCCAATAATCATCACCAATGATGTTACAAATAGTAACTTGATTTGTTCACTCCTCTTGCATGCTCTTCCTTATCTCAGATTTTCAAGTTTGAATTGGCTCTCTAGAATTGCTTGCAGGCAACTAGCACCCAAAAAAATCAGATCCATGTGGCTTAAGATAATCTAAATCGAGACATGTGGAGGACCGATGATGCATTAATTCAGGATGTATAGGTGACATCATAAGTGTTGTCAATGATTCCATTCACGACATACATGACAGAGCCGAAGGCCACACTGAGTTTTTTTATAGAGGCCTCATTGTGCAGAGGAGCAAGAGACACGAATCCAACCTCTATGCTCTCAAAAAGTAGAAGTAGCATAGATATGCATGTTCATCAGTAACCATTTAGCACTTTCTCTCACTTTAGGTGCACCTAAGTTGTCATGATCTCCTCCATGCTCTGTATATGACATGCACAACGTCTAGAAAGTCTCCCTCTCTCGCTCGCTCTCTTTGAGAGAAATGGACAAGCAAAGGGAATCGTGTAGCAAGAATTTTTCAAGAGAGAGAAAAATTATCTCTCTCTCTCTCTCAGAGAGCAGGTGAACATAGAAATGGTGCAATCTGATCGAGATGGTTGCAAATAGATGCACTTGTCTGAGAAATTAGTAAGTGATCACAGCTACAACAGGCTAACGGCATCATATAGAGAAGCATACAATTAGAGTTAAAACTTGAAAGTTAGCAATGGCAAAGTAGAAAGTTCTCAGCATAGCAAAAGTCATCAAATCTCGATTATACTGAAGAAGCACGTATAGATGATAAAATCAGGGCAAACATTGGTTTGACTATAGATGTGGTAGGTGTTGGTAAGCATGAGATGCATGCATCCTCCTCTTGCAAGAATAAGATATATTCTTGATCAATGATACATAGGTCGGCATGGGCTAAGAGGTAATGATGCATTTAGAGATTTTGACAACATTCCACATTCTTCTTGTCATAACATAGAGAGTCATCTCTCTTTCTTTCTCTCTCTCTTTGTTGCAGGGAGTAGCTATGTATGGAGGCGATGCAGACAAAGGATCTTGGTACCTCTTTCACAAGATCCAGCTATGATGCTTGCCAAAGCCTTCGATTCTACTCTTAATTCATAGAGTTTGTGAGCCCCTACTTAACAACCTCTATGCAAGTATAGCCAAGAGACAGGGGTCCAACAAAAAGTGAGTGATTAACTATCCTTGTTGTTCATACATGCTTATGGGCTACAAGAAAGATGCAAAGAACTAACTATTGCGATTGCACACCATGAAAGTGTTTGTGAACACGTGGAGGGAAAGAGTTACAAGAATGTGACTTTGAAAACCACCAAGGGACTATTAATAGCTACCAAAATTGTGATAAAATTGATGGAAAAAATTGTAAAGTAGCTTCTCAAAAGTGTTGATAAATACTTACACTTCAAAGACTTGAAATCCGCCAATCATCCTAGTAATGACCACAAAGATGAAAGAACCACTAAATGTTGCCACAAAGAGGTGGGGAGGGAGGGAAAAAATTGGTGAAAGACGGTGAGATAATGGATGAAAGAAAAGGGTGGGAGCCTTGAGGGGATGGGAAAAATGAGGCCCAAAAGAGTGGACTGATGGAAAAATATTCTCTCAATGGGGAGAACACAAAATCACCAAATTCAAACACCACCACCACCACCAAAATCTCTAGAATCACCACCAAAATGACCACCAAAGACCTCCACCTAATGCTCTAAAACCATATAGAGAGTACATGCACAGAAGAAAAATGAAAAGAAGAGTGTAGTCACAAAATGAAAGAGTGTGAGACTCAAAAGTGAGTAAACCATGAAATGAGAAAACTCACATGGATTAGAGTGAGTTTTCCGAGCATGGAGCTGGCTCCTTAAGCTTCTAACCAAGTACAAAGTAGGGAGCGACCATCCTTATATAGAGTTGGAGGGGGCTCTCCAAAGTACATCATATGTGGGATAATTCCTCTTTTAAGAAAATGAATATACTAGTAGACGCAAATGGCAAGGTACCCAAATACAACAAGATACAATATAAAAAGGAGATTAAGTGGAAATGGAGTGTCTACTAGATAAAAAATGGAGATGCACTCTCATATTCTCAACACTAAAGAATCCTATTTTGAAGTCTACAACAATTGAGACTACAATGACAATCAACCAAGTAGAAAGAGTTGAAGATAAATTGGTGGATTATGTTGTTTCATTAATTACAATTTCGTACAAGTTTAGACCCATTTTTGGATTTTTGATCGATGGAGGCTCTGGCATTAATTTCGTATCTTGCCAGCCTGTTAACACATGAGGTGGAAAAATATCAAACCTTCTCCATTTTATATTCGAATGGCTGACTAGCCTTAGGTCAATCCTATTGGTCTTATTAAGGATATTTGTATTCCAATATAGGAAGTAACATTCCATATTAATTTTGTGGCCACTAAATTACTTAGGAAATGGGATGATTATAATTTGATTTTGGGTTGCCCTTGGTTAGCACGTGCCAAAGTACAAAACAATTGGGGATACCAAGCAGGGACTATTGGAAAAGGTCATAAAGATATTATGTGAGATTGGATGATAGGTAGACATATTCTAAGGATCAGTTACCAACAATAGCACAAACACACACATGTTGGAAGGCCTTGATAATGATGAGGATCTTTGGTCGATGAGGAAGCTAATAAGGATAATTGTTCAATAGGAATTATAGATATTCTAGAAGTTCTAGTTGAGTATCATGGTCATGCATTGGCCATAGCTATGGTTAAACGAGAGCAAGTCTCAAATAATATCTTTATTGATAACTTATTATCAATAATAGAAGATCAACTAGAGAAAACTAGTGTTTATGTGTAGGAGGACTAGGTGGAGTTAATTAGTTTAGGCTCTGCTGCTAAGCCCCAAATGGTGAAAGCCTATGTAGATCTACCAATATCATTACATAGTGATATGTTTGAATTGTTACAAGAATTAAAGAATCTTCTGCATGGGAATATTCTAATATATAGGGTCTTGATCCACATTTATAAGCTTGATGCATCCTCGGTTATTCAACACCATTGCAGAATGAATCTTGATTTTGTAAGGCAAGTTAAAGAAGAATTGGATTGCTTACTTAGGGTTGGCTTTATTGTTTTGATTGAGTATCTAAAGTGGGTATCACCTATTGTAATTGTTCCAAAGAAGAATAAGAAGCTTCACATTTATGTCGATTATTGGATACCAAATCCCTTTCCATTTTTGGATACCATGTTGGATGAAGTAGTAGGCTCGGAGATTTATTCCTTTCTAGATGGGTTTAGCAACTATAATCAAGTTTGCATGGGTGATGTTGATGAGCCCAAGATTGAGTGTATTATGAATTGGGATGTATTTGCATGTACGATCATGTGGTTTGGACTCTGGAATGCCCCCAATACCTTTTAGTCGTGCATGCATCAAAATTTTTCCCCACTATCTGACTATTTTTATGTTTGTCTTTTTGGATGAACTTTTTGTCTTTAGAAGACAAGTGGATCACTTACAACACTTGTCACCTTGGTTTTGCAAAATGCAAGGAATTTCATCTTTATATATCTCTGGAGAGTATCATTATATAAGCTACTAGGACACATTATATCTCTGGAGAGTATCATTGTATATCTAGACAAAGTAAAAGTAGCTTTGCAATCCCCACCTCCTCAAAATGCTAAATAGTTTTTGTGTTTTCTAGGCTAGATTCAATGGCATGACTACCGTTTATGCTTTTTTACTTATATAGCTACTCCTCTTAATCGGTTGGCTCATGCTAAAATTTATGATTTCCAATGGGATGTATCTTTTCACTGAAGAAGTGCTCCTATCTAAAGCACCCATTCAGCAGGCTCTAGACTAGATTCATATGGTCCATGTGTTCTTCAATGCGTCTGATGTGTCTATTGGTAGTATGCTCATGGTGAAGGCTAGTCGTACTTGGTATTGTCCGGCCTACTATGCAAGTCACCAACTCACTAAGGCTAAAAAGAATTACTCAATTATAGAACAGGAGTTTTTAGACTTGATTTATTCTATTAAGAATTTTTTCCACTATTTTCTCGGCCATGAGTTTACCTTACATGTGGATCATTCTGGATTGCTCTATTTGGTTAAACAACAGAACTTGGTGGGTATCGCTCCTATAGGAATTTGACTATGATGTGGTGCATCAGCTTTGTTCTTTGCATGTGGTGGCAGATTTCTTATCATGAGTAAATTCTAATGAACCTCCAAATGACGTCGATGATTCTTTTTCGGACATAAAACTTTTTCATATCGCAAAAGAAACTGAGCTAGATCTAGATAAGTTGACATAGTATGATGAAATAGTTTCTTTTCTTGTCATAGGTGTGACTCCATCCCACTTATAGTCCACAACCCGCAAGAGACTCGCTCTTCATAGTAGCTAATTATGGGTGATTTTGGATCAACTGTATTTCAAGGATCTATCGACATCTGTCTTCAATGCATTTCCCCACACGAGGTGTCTGCAGGAATCATGGAAGCTCATTTTGGACTCTCTGATGGTCATTGAAGAGATGACCTCACACTTCAAAAAATCTTGCAAAGAGGTCTTTGGTTTCCCATCTTACATAAAGATTTTTTCCATAAATGTGATCTCTATCAATTGATAGTTAACGTCGAGATGTGCATCGCTTCTCTCTTTAATCAATTTTATCTCTTGAATATTTTCAAAAAGGGGAGATCAATTTCATTGGCCCCGTTTTTCCATCAACTGTGCACTCTAGTAAAACATTTATTTTTACATGTACTGATTATTCTGCAAGATGGGCGGTAGCTGGGGCTATAAAGCATGCAACAATAGGTAGTGTGGCTACGGTCTTTCTCACTGAATTTTTTTCCACCTTGTGTACTTCCCTTGGAATTGGTTTCTCATCACAGGACTCATTTCCTCAATAAGCTCATCAAACACATTACTAATTATTATCAATTGAGCATAAGTTGAGTTCTCCATATTATCATCATACTAATGGTTTAGCAAAAAGCACTAACAAAGATTTGCTAATGCTGCTTCAAAAAGATGTTTTCCAAACATCAAACGAACTAGGCACAATATTTACGTATGATTCTATGGGCATATCAGACTTCTTACAAGGTTGTTGTAGGGTCTATGTCTTTCAAATTAGCTTATGGACTATAATTTATTGCACCCATGGAATTTGTTGTTCCAAGTTTGAGGGTACTGTTCGTGAACGGATGTTACCAGAAGATTCCTTAGCTTACTGAATTGACACCTTGCATCACTTGGAGGAGGATAAGTATGAGAGTTTCCTCTTGATGCATGAACTCCATCTTCAAAAGTGATGGTGGCATGACCGCAATATTCAAACCCTTGTATTTTGGACTAATGATTTGGTTCTCTTCTTTAATTCTAAATTGAAATGACAATTCACTCTTAAGTGGGCCTGGCCATGTTCAAACTAGTTACATTGGGTAGTGAAGTCTTAGGGAACATTGTCAATGGTTCCAAGCTTCGGTTATACTGGAGTTGATGGCCACAAGGGGGGCTTTTATATATATATATATATATATATATATATATATATATATATATATATATATGTGTGTGTGTGTTTGTGCATGCGTATTCAAAAGATATTATAAAAGGGCATCGAAAAATGAAAAATTCTGATTTACCAAGATGTACAGAATCCGACATGCAATGTTGAAGTGAAAGGTGGTAATTTTGCATGCTTAGTTACGAGGGATGATGGGCAGTGGTTCGAGGAATAGCTCACATTATAACGAACTGATGAGAGTATCTCATAGCCCGATGACAGACAAACTTCACGTGTGAATCGGAGTAAGGCATAGGTCAAAGTACACTTGAAGCTATCAGAAGGTTATGAATGCACATAGTAGCTGAGACCTTGTTGCTATGCATAGCTATGATGAATTATGCATAGCCAGAGCTCATGATAGCAATTGAGATGATGAATCCTATTCGATTATCGGATATGCACTAGGTACATATTCTGAGTCGATTGTTTTTTTTTATATAAAGGAAGTTCGGCCTTAGCCTACTCTCGGGGACTTGTATTAGAGAAAAGAAAAGTACAAGTGAAGGGGACTAATGCCCACAGGATCCCCCAAATTCTACAAAGCAGGGGAATCTTTTATAGAGTTTAGATGATTACAAAGAAGGTTAATCACCCTCTCATCACCCTCATGCAGGGCCCACTTGGGTTTAAGCTTGTTGTTGATCAAAAGGGGCACTTGGTGATGCCTCAAGGGGGGGGGGGGGGGGTTCTTATAGTTAGCGATGTTTTTTCAAGGAGAAACAGCGATTTCTCAATAAACCACACTTTGGGGGAGTCGCCAAAGTTTTAAGCACATCTTTCCCGCCAGATCTTCCATAGGACCTCCCCTCTGATGGCGTTCCAGAGAGTCGCGGAGCAGTCGATTGCTTCTCCTAGCAGATCTTGTTTCCAACTGATATGTTTCTGAAATCTAATTTTCTTTTCGACAATGTGCCAGAGTCTTTGGAGTTGGGACAAGTAAAGATGTGAGAAACATCTTCAATGGACTGTTAGCAATGCTTGCACCAAGGAGGCACCCCACAAATTTTGCTAGTCTTTACGTTGGTCCAGATTCCACGATGAAGAATTTACCATAAGAGGACAGACCTTTTTGATTTCTATGAGAGGGTGCGAGATAGCCATGAACTTCATGTCCCATCGCAGTTGTGTCCACGACAGGCTCCACTTATTGTTGAGGTTAACATGATAATCAATGGTTTCTTTGATGTTTGGGATTTTTGCTATGCAATTATCATTGTGCCATCTGAGACCAAGTAGGCTCGGCATGGCGTGTCCCATGAGGAGGTGAACTTTAGAGCGGTCCTAGGCAAGATGACTGCTTTGTAAAGTATTCCATTCTTCAAAACTAATGTTAGGGTCAATATCCTTAAAGTTGATCCACTGGTTGGTGTCTTGTTTCCAGAGATGTTTCCATTTTTTGAAGCCTTTGTTCCATAGTCTCTTGGCGTTTCAAATGTTCCAATGTTCCACGATCCGGATGCCCTAGATCAGAAACCAGATAGAGCTTGTCTGATACTGGCCGCCCACTTCCAATCTTCACTTATTCTTGTGAGGCTCTTGACTTTGTTCCAACTCTTCTATAGGGTGCACACAAGATTCGAGCCTTTCGGGAAGACTGGCATCAGGGAAAACAAAAGGGTCAAAATGTCAAGATTCTTCCAATTCAGGAATCCCACGAGAGTCAACACATTCTTGTTTTTGAAGATCAACTTGGCCCACGAGGCCTCCCCATTGCACCACGCCTTAATCAACCGTTTTGCTGCAAGTTTGGTAGCCATGCACCCAATGTCCAGAATGCCAAGGCCCCCACTATCTCTTTGGTTGGAGCATATGGGCCACTTGATTTCAGGCATCCCCTCCTCTTGTTGTCACCCATCCAAAGGAAGTTTCTGCAAACACTTTCCAGTTTGGACAGCTCTTGTTCTTTCGCTCCCCAACAAGAGAGGGAGTAAATGGTCGACAAGATGAGGAACGTGTTGATAACCATTGCACGACCAGCGAGATTGATTTGCATACCTCTCCAATAGTTTAACTTGCTTTCAAGTCTGGTCAGGACCCAGTTCCACCCCTGCTCCATAGAGATACCAAATCCCAAAGGAATCCCAAGAAGCCGGAAAGTTTGACCCTAAGGAATGAGCTGGAAGCCATGATCAAAGAGAAGGTCAGGCTGGATCCCAACAATAGCTCTGAAAGCAGTCTTAGAGTGGTTGATTTTGGATCTAGAGGCTTCGTAGAAAGTATCTAAGCACCTCCAAAACGTTTGAGTCGATTGTTTTGAACACACATTGAGGGGTTCATCAAAAGGGGTTGTTAAAATATGTCATGCACAATTGGTATAACATTCCATACACCCAATGTCGCTCACATTCCTACTCCAAGTGCACAAGTAGTTGGGGAAAGAAGTTGAACACATCCGGGACTTTCAAATAAGGATTATTGAGAAGAATGTGATTGCGATCAATACAAAAAATATTTTGTTTTGTTTGTGAATAAGTAACGAAGGAATTACAGCTCCGATGACTCTAGTACCATCGGAAGAGATGAAGGAGCTCTTTGGCAAGCCTTGCTTGGGGGATTACAAATATGTGACTCCTAAAAGCATCACCATGGAGAATGGGTTAGCACAACCTACAAAGCGAGCACTATAGGGCCTCCCAGACTCACTATTCTCTACTGATGGAGGTTGCAAAAGCAGGTGGCCAAACCAGCTGGGCGGACATTGTGTTCTGAAAGCTTAATAAGGAGATAAAGAGGCTATGTTGAGCTACACGGAAGCCCCAAACATTTGACACCAAGGTTGGTGTTCTCTTTAATTTTCTCTTTAAGGTTGGAGATAGTTTGGGAAGCCTTTCGACAAACAGTGAGGAGAAAGATAGAGAAGAGAGAAAAATCATCAGTAAAAGCAATAGAAGAAGAGCGGCAATGACAAGAAGAGAAAGCCGCCAAACTAGAAGAGAGAAGCAAAGATTGGCAAGAGGAAAGAGAATGACGGGAAAGATGAATAGATGAAAGAGAGCGAGAACAAAAGCAAAGTAATGGTTGGTAACATCAGAAGGAACGACAGCAATGAGCGCATCAAAGAAGAGGGTATATTTGTTTTTTTAATTTAACGATCAAGTGCAAGATCCATGACAGATCAAGTGCAAGAGGGTATATTTGTTTTTTTAATTTAACGATCAAGTGAAAATGCCTGCACTACCATGAAAAAATAATGTTTATCCTTGGTTCATAAAGGAATATAAAATGTCTGCAAGATATCTAGTTGATGTAGCCAGAATGTTGAATTTGTGTTCTTTGCAATTGGCCAAAGATGAGGATAGCCACAATCAATGGAAGCAAATTAATCAGGATCTGTAGACTAAGAATGCTTGGTTAAAACTAAAGGTACAGGAGTTGGAAGATATTTTAGTGGGAAAAGTAGACATTTTTGTAGACCAAGTGCAAGCCATGGAAAGAGCTATCCAATCACTAGAAACAAAGTTGGAAGAAAATGAAGAAGAACAACAAATCTTACATGGTCAATTGCACGAAGTTTTTGAACAAATACAATGCAGGTTGACCAAAAATTCTACCTTACAAAAAGAGGTGAAAAATGTACAGGATGAAAAGGAATCTTTCACTACTCATATCATCTCTTTAATTGAGATACTCAAATACCTCAAAGGAACTTTGAATGAAGTATTATTCTATTCGCACGGCTTTGAGCTAGACATAATGAACTTCTATAATGCATATTGGGTTGGATCAACGGATGATGATGCAAGTACATGAGGTTATCTATCTTTTGCAGGATCGAAGTTAATTTTGTGTTCATCAAAGAAGCGACATATTGTTTCTCTTTCATCTACAAAAGATTAGTATAGAGGCTTGGCAATGTTGGAATATAAGATCCCGCGAGCATGGTTTAGCGGATGTGCCTTGTACTCATAGGCAGATGGTCAGGGTTCAAGTCCCACCTAGGGTTGGCTGCCATAGAGTTCCCCAAGATGGGTGCCTCTACCTTACGAGGTTGGGTGTGTGTCTCTTTCCAATTCATTGCACTCTCAAAAAAAAAAGTTGGAATATAAGTTGTATGGATGAAATGTTTATTTGATGATCTAAGTATCAAAGTATAAACAGAATTGTTTCTAGATAACATGAGATATTTATTTAGCAATCAAATATTTGTTGGATGTAGACGTCTGCGGAAGCACGTGAACAGCATAAGGAAGAAGAAGAAGATTGGAGCACAACACACAATACTAAATGTATTACCATTAGAATCTACAAAGATAAGTGACCCATTAGGGCAATATGCGTATATACAAGCCAAGGGGAAAAAACCTCCTACAGAGGGAAAAAATTGCCCCGATGATCCTAGTGTGTTCACACACATCACTACCTAAATATATCAACAAATCCCCCTTGGGAGTGATGTGGTGAACAAGAAGTTGGCACTCATGTATAAGGAAGTGCCAAGATATGTGGAATCAATCCACAAAAGGAAGTAAGCCCAAAGTTTTGTGGAAAGCTTCAAACTTCTACCTAGGCAGAGCCTTCATGAAAAGGTCTGCAATGTTCTCCTTCATGGGCACATATGCCAAGATGATCTCTCCAGCAGAGAACCTCTCCCTGACATAATGATAATGCACCTCAATGTGCTTAGTGTGAGCATGGAACACAGGGTTCCTTGCAATTGCCAATGCGCTCTAACTGTTCCTGAAGATGGTGGTGGCAAAAGACTCACCAACACCCAAATCAACCATAAGGCATCTGAGCCACACACACACTCAATAGTAGCTATGAAATTTGACCTATACTTAGCCTCACAACTGAGAGTTTCCATAGTAGGCTACTTCTTACTCAACCAAGATATACATGAGCTACCAAGCATGAAGCAAAAACCACTAGTGGACACATAGCAACCAGTCCAGTCAGAGTCAGAAAAAGCATGTAAATCTGGTAGTAGTGATCCCCCCTTGGCATAAAACAATCCATGTAGTTGAGTACCACTCAAGTAGTGAAAGATGTGCTTAACTGTCTGCCAATGCTTGACTCCTGGGCAATTCATAAACTTGGTCATCTGTGAGACAGCAAATTGAATATATGGTCGAGTAATGCATAAGTAAATCAAGCATCCATTATCCTACTAATAGACAATAGCATCAAATGCATCTCCAACATCATGAAGACTCCATCGTAATTTTTTCTCCATAGGAGTGGCAATCAGAAGACATATATTCCCCCCCTCAATCAGAATGGAGGGTGACCATTTTACATGCTGACAGATTTTCAACCAAAACCAAAACTGTTTGAAGCACATAAACAATTAAGACTTTGCTCTGAGTGGATATATCCATGCATGCCTAGAAAACTCATATCAATGAAAGTCATGACGCAAAGATAGTTTCCAAAAAAGGGTATCCGCATAGGACCACAGACATCACTATGAATAAGCTTCAATTTTTTAGTAGCTAAAACTGAACCATCTTTTGGAAAGGAGGAACGCTGCATTTTGCCCAAAGTATAGCCTTCAAAGACAAATTTTTTGGGTGCCTCAAGTTTGGGCAAAGAGGACACCATTTCAGATTTTTGTAGGCATAGCAAATTAGCAAAATTCAGAGGACCAAAGCGTGAATGCCAAAGCTTTGCATCTCACATCGCATAAGAATCATATATTGCACATGTAGAATCATTCATAGATTTTTCATAGTCCATGAGCTTATATAGCCTACGACATAAAATGCCAAAAGCAATGATCACATCACCATTTGAGAGATCATGAACTATACATCTGTCATCAACAAATTTCACAACCAAGGAAATCTTGGCTAATGCAAAAAATTATAACAGATTCTTCTTGATCCCTGGCACAAATAAAGCATCTGACAATGTAAAAGAACTACCATTAGCAATAGTCAGAATGATCTTACCAACTCCCATGATTGGATAGGAGGAGTTGTTGGTGCATGTGATAGTATTCCCTCTAGGGGCAAGCTCGAGTGAAGTGAAGAAACTACAATACAAGGTTATATGTTTGGTTGCCCCACTATCAAAGTACAAACATCTGAGTCTACTACAGACGTGCACTATTCAGGAGAAGATGGGTCAAAACTGCAAACAGTAGCAAACACCCATTCTTCATTCTGCACAAGATTAGTAGACTCTATTTTTGGTGTAGAGGCCTCTTTTTTCCAACCTTTTTTTTCTTTGGCTCTTTTGCAACCAGTTTTGGACAGTTCTTTATGAAATGATTGTTTCCTTTACAATACTTACAAAAGAATTTATGATTTTTTTATTTCTTCTCATCTTTGTCTTCCTTCTTCGAATGTGCAACATTTGCAAATTTTTTCCTACTAGTAGATGAGCTCCATTTACCTTTGCCCTTCTGACTAGCTAGGAAAGCTTGATCTACAACATGCATAATGGACATGTTCTGCCTAGACTAATCTTCCTACAAAAGAATAGAGACTAACTCCTCAAACGACAAGGCATTTGGATTGCCTTTCATTATCAAATGAAGAGTAGAAGAAAAACTCTGATATGAATCAGGAAGACCATTCAAAATGGTCTGCACAAGTGAGCCGTTTGGTATAACTTCATCATCAAAAATCAACTATTCCTTCAAGTTTTTTATCTTTGTCAAAAAACTATCCATAAAATCACCTTCATTCATGTGCTTACTCTCTAGCTATTTTTGAAGGTAAGGAACACAAGCCTCATTCCTTGCCTAGTACAATGTGGTAAGTGTATCCCAGGCATCCTTAGATATTTTGCACAAGCAATTGTGAGGAATAATGGCACATTTGACAGACAAGGCTATCAATGCATGTGCCTGAGCATCTATGCATCCTAACAAATTTGCTCTGCAGTAGGTGCAATAGGAACTGCTGCATAAACAGGAATCTATAGAATATCACCATCTTCGATGCCATCTACATCAGCTTCAGTACCTGTATTTGTAGGTGTAATAGGACGTTTTTCAACACCCTACACAATATTCCATAGTACTTTTGCAACCAATACGTGACCATCATATAAGAACACAATGGGTAATTTGTACCATCCAACTTATCCTCAATAGCCAACATATGAAATACATCATTGCTTTCAGCCATGACCACTGACTAAAATACCCTGATGCATAAAATTGATTCTATCTTGAAAAGTTGAACAAAACTACCCTATCCAGTTCTGTTAAACCTATAGCAAACTTTGAGATGCTTATATGGGAGAACCAGAACCTATATATATCTTTGGCACAAAAAGATGAAATAGCCTGCACAAGCACTGTGATAGTGGGTTCGAAGGCCAAAACGATCTCATATCATGATTTCGGAACCATGTAACAAAGTTGTTTTGATCTTCTAATCCCCCTGAGTATGCACACCAAATTTCATGTGATTTTGAGATTGTAACCGGAGAGGTGTTGACGATGCCCTAGATGAAGTGGCGACCTGCTCTGATACCAATTGTTGGAGTTAGACATCTACAAAAACATGCAAACAACACAAGGAAGAAGAAGAAGCTTGGAGCAAAACACACAATATTGAATGTATTACCACTAGAGTGTACAAAGATAAGTGACCCCTTAGGGCAATAGGCATATATACAAGTCGGGGGGGGGGGGGGGGGGGGGGGGGACCTCATAAAGAGGGAAAAAAGTGCCCCATCGGTCCTAGTTTGTTCACACACATCACTACCTAAATATATCAACACTATTTACCATGCAAAGACCAAAAATATTGATTTTCACTATCACGTCATTAGTAAGAAGCTTAATGACAAGGAGATTGATCTCTCATACATCTCAAATCAACAACAATGTGCAGATATAATGACAAAAGCTTTGGATGGAGTGAAGATATGTAGATTCAAATCAATGGATAGAATCCAAGATATTCCTACACATTCAAGACTCAAGCATCTTTGGCTTGTAGGGGAGTTTTGGGTGGAAGTGATAAGCCTTGATGCTTGATCACATTTTAGAGACTCCAACGCATGATGATTTCAATTACTCTTGACTCACATATACCAGTACTTTATCCTATGACTCTTTTTATGCACACACACACACATACATATACACACACATACACACACACACACACACACACACACACACACACACATATATATATATATATATATATATATATATATATATATATATATATATATATATATATATATATATATATACATACATAATTTTGGAAGACCCTTGCATATACTTCATAAACCATAGTGTATGTTTGGTATGTCCAACTTGAAGAGATTGGAAGAGAGAGAAAAACTACAAGTTTTTGCTAGTTAGGAAATTTGAAAAATCTTGATGAAATTGGGTCTAATTAGATGATTTAAAAAAACCACCAAACTACCTACTTTCATGTGATGGTGTATACATATAGCTTCCAAAAGATTCACATGCATATTCTGATATTATACACACTCAAGTTAGTTAAAGAGCACTATTTTTAAGCCAAGTCAATCTTGTAATGCCTCCATTCTGATCATCAACTTAATCAAGTTCAAGTTTGATCATTGACATATCTCTCTCTAATTGTGTGATGATGTCTTCAAGTTGAGAAAGTATATCTACTTTCCATCACTCTCTAGGTGTTTAGAAGGCTTGAAACAATCAACCATTAATTGGAAAATTTAGATACCGTCCTTGGAATGTTATGTATAGAAGGATTTGGTCATTGCATATTTGAATATAGATATTTCAGTAAAATAAACTGACTATATACATGCTTTTGTGCTTCTTGAAAAATTGGGAATAACAGTTGAAAGTGATTAAGTAAAATCCTTCTCAACTAGGCATAGATTGATTGATCTACAAATCAATATAGTTAAACTACCTCAATTGAATTTTGTGGAAAAGGTACTAGTCCAATTTTGACAGGCTCAGAGATCTGTTGTGAGTAAGTGAGCTTTATTCCCAAAATAGAGTGTTATTCTCTCATAACTGAATAGATCAAGTAGTTTAGTTTGACATATATTTTTTATGCACTTGCAAAAAAGTACTATGATGGTCTTAATGCATCATTGGCAAGCTAAAAAGGCCCGTTAGACCTTCTACAAAATAATTATCTAGGTCTAGAGTAAGATTATTGGATACATTAGGCTTTCATCATAGTTCAAAGTAGTGCATTCCAATGTTTCCTAAATATCCTTGCTTGTTTTAAGATGATGTATATGTCCAATCATACTTGAATCGATGTTTTGGTACAACACATTTTACCTTCATGTCGTGTTGAGTCCATGTTATCACAAATTTCTTGGTGAATAGTATTTTAATCGCAATTCTTGTTGGGATTAAGTCCCACTTATCAACCAATGCAAATTTCTACCCATAAGGTATATAGGCATCCGAAATTTCCATGCTTGGTAATTTGTTCAACTTTAAATTTGGATATTACATCATCCATGCACTTGCAACTAATCACCTCAAGAATACATGTACATCAAAAATCTATGCATATGGACCATTTCAAAAATACCTCACTCTTGTTGCATCTTTTACATGTATTGCATATATAGACCACCAATAGGTTTAGATATGAATGTTGAAAGCTCATAGAGCAAAAGTTGGTAGATTCAATTCCACATAGATATCAAGCATTTTCATGTGTATCAAGTCATAAGGCGTAGCATGTAAGCAATAAAAAAGATATATTAAGCTTCTATTTTGTCAAGTCATATTCTATATCTAGAAGGAATGAGAATTTGTATAAAACACTTATTGAATACTAGATACTATTGTGAGAGCTTGACTTTTCGCAGTTCTTGAAATGCATATCATGCAGAAATACTCATATGCTAATAGTACCTCAAAAAGCATACCACCAATAAGTCACAACTTCATGCAAGACCTTTATTTATTGCTTAATGCACTTCTATCTCCAACAATCTTCTATGCATATATGAAGAATCAATCTGTCTCTCTACAAAAAAATTTGTATACTTGAAAGATGCTTACATAATAATTATTATTATCTGGCTGAACACAAATAACACAATATGACTATGGCTAATACAAGTAGTCCATTTGATTTTGGGGACACCCCTTCTGTTGGGGTCGCTCGTCTAGAGAAAGTTCCTGTAGGTTCTTTCCAATTTGATAATCTCTTGATCCTTCGGTCTCTTTGCACGAGAGAAAGTAAACAGTTGATGAAAGGAAGGTATAAATTACCATGGTGTACCCTTCGAGGTTGATCTGCATATCTTTCCATTAACCCAACTTGTTATCGAGCTTAGAGAGGACCCAGATCCATCGTTGTTCCATTGAAACACTGAATTCCATCAAGATACCTAACAGGCGAAAGATTTGTCTCTTGGGAGGATAGCCTTGGTCAATAAGAAATTGGGGTGGAAGTCCGATAATGGCTCTAAAAGCGATTGTGGAGTGGCTTATTTTAGACCCTGATGCCACACAAAGTGTGTCCAGGCAACCCTAAAAGGTATCAATGTTGGTCATATCATTATGCACGAATTCATTTGTGTCATCCGCAAATAGTCTCATGATCATCAGGCCTTAATTGTGTGGGAGCAAGAGACCTTGAATGTGGCCTAAGGCCAAAGGGAATCCTTGTCTGATAGAGCATTTTAATCTGAAAGCATTTGACAATTGGGCATTGATATTTATCTCTGCGGATGCATTTTCCAGTAGGGTAGAGATCATCGTAGTGAATTTTTTACTGCAACCGAGGTCTTTAAGAGATTGGAGAATAAAGTCCCATTCAAGCCTATCATAAGCTTTGTCAAAGTCAATCTTAAGGAAGATAACATCTTGAGCAGACTCTTTAGCAAAATCTAGACCTTCCCAAATATCAATAATAGCTTTTAGGATGGATCTACCCTTGATGAATTCTTTTTGGTCCTCACTTAACCAACATTGTAAATAGCAATAAATTTTGTTGGAAATTACTTTAGCAAGGATCTTGTACCATGTTTGTAGCATCATAAGTGTTCTCCCCATTGAGAGAATATTTTTCCATCAGTCCACTCTTTTGGGCTTCATTTTTCCCATCCCCTCAAGGCTCCCACCCTTTTCTTTCATCCATTATCTCATCGTCTTTCACCAACTTTTTCCCTCCCTCCCCACCTCTTTGTGGCAACATTTAGTGGTTCTTTCATCTTTGTGGTCATTACTAGGATGATTGGCGGATTTCAACTCTTTGAAGTGTAAGTGTTTATCAACACTTTTGAGAAGTTACTTTACAATTTTTTCCATCAATTTTATCACAATTTTGGTAGCTATTGATAGTCCCTTGGTGGTTTTCAAAGTCACATTCTTGTAACTCTTTCCCTCCACGTGTTCACAAACACTTTCATGGTGTGCAATCGCAATAGTTAGTTCTTTGCATCTTTCTTGTAGCCCATAAGCATGTATGAACACCAAGGATAGTTAATCACTCACTTTTTGTTGGATCCCTATCTCTTGGCTATACTTGCATAGAGGTTGTTAAGTAGGGGCTCACAAACTCTATGAATTAAGAGTAGAATCGAAGGCTTTGGCAAGCATCATAGCTGGATCTTGTGAAAGAGGTACCAAGATCCTTTGTCTGCATCGCCTCCATACATAGCTACTCCCTGCAACAAAGAGAGAGAGAAAGAAAGAGAGATGACTCTCTATGTTATGACAAGAAGAATGTGGAATGTTGTCAAAATCTCTAAATGCATCATTACCTCTTAGCCCATGCCGACCTATGTATCATTGATCAAGAATATATCTTATTCTTGCAAGAGGAGGATGCATGCATCTCATGCTTACCAACACCTACCACATCTATAGTCAAACCAATGTTTGCCCTGATTTTATCATCTATACGTGCTTCTTCAGTATTATCGAGGTTTGATGACTTTTGCTATGCTGAGAACTTTCTACTTTGCCATTGCTAACTTTCAAGTTTTAACTCTAATTGTCTACTTCTCTATATGATGTCGTTAGCCTATTGTAGCTGTGATCACTTACTAATTTCTCAGACAAGTGCATCTATTTGCAACCATCTCGATCAGATTGCACCATTTCTATGTTCACCTTCTCTCTGAGAGAGAGAGAGAGAATTTTTCTCTCTCTTGAAAAATTCTTGCTACACGATTCCCTTTGCTTGTCCATTTCTCTCAAAGAGAGCGAGCGAGAGAGGGAGACTTTCCAGACGTTGTGCATGTCATATACAGAGCATGGAGGAGATCATGACAACTTAGGTGCACCTAAAGTGAGAGAAAGTGCTAAATGGTTACTGATGAACATGCATATCTATGCTACTTCTACTTTTTGAGAGCATAGAGGTTGGATTCGCGTCTCTTGAGGATGTACTCTTGCTCCTCTGCACAATGAGGCCTCTATAAAAAAACTCAGTGTGGCCTTCGGCTCTATCATGTATGTCGTGAATGGAATCATTGACAACACTTATGATGTCACCTATACATCCTGAATTAATGCATCATCGGTCCTCCACATGTCTCGATTTAGATTATCTTAAGCCGCATGGATCTGATTTTTTTGGGTGCTAGTAGCCTGCAAGCAATTCTAGAGAGCCAATTCAAACTTGAAAATCTGAGATAAGGAAGAGCATGCAAGAGGAGTGAACAAATTAAGTTACTATTTGTAACATCATTGGTGATGATTATTGGATCCAAACTTCATGTTGCTATGCCATACAAATATCTTTACTCTTATTTCACTATTGTTAGTTACATCATTCCATAATGGCCTTCATGTGATTCCTAAAATATCACGGCTTCAAAGTTGACATCCTCCATGATGTCCTTTCAAATATAGTCTAAAGAACAATACATCTTTTCTAAGGCTCACACGGATATAATTTTGATCAAGTCCATTGTTTTTCCTACAAAAAGACGTTCCCATAAATGATCAATTTGAGCATTCCTTGGGACCATTGATTTTAGAGATATGAAAAACCCCTCAAAGTGATCCTTTATACTTGTTTACACCTCAAGGATCTTTGTGAACCATTCATTCATTTAGAAGTTAATCTGCAATTATTGGCACCTCATATCTTCATCTCAAGTATATATCTTTTGTATCACCTTATACATGACATTGTACCATTCTTTGGCACCTCATATCTTCATCTCAAGGATATATCTTTTGTATCACCTTATACATGACATTGTACCATTCTTTGGCACCTCCCTTGGCACTCATTGCTCAGCAACGTAATCACTCAGGATTTCATTGTATATTCAACATATTTGACACTCTTTGGCACTAAGTACCCCTCCTTTGTACCATCAAGAAATATAAAAAGATAATTGTGTGTGCTTTGCGAGCCTACTTAAAGCCCCCAAGTGTGTCTCTCCCCATGTATGTTGGGCTACTCTAAACCCTCTCCAAGGTGTCAAAAAGTGTAGAGCTACTCTAAACCCCGCCTTCCCCCCAAGGGTTTCCATTTTTACAAGGGCTAGTCTAAGGCCCCCACCCCATCTTGCTTTTGGTGCCAAGGCTACCCTAAGCCTTCCATTTTCTTTTCCAAGTTTTACATTGTCAAAGAAAGAAGAAAGTTCTTCATCCATGACATGTTATTTAACTTCCTTTATGCCCATGTTTATGCCTAAGGAAGAGTGCCTAGATGACCAGAACTATAATCCATGGAAAGATATCATGCATGCATACTTGTACGTGAATCTTGTCCATGAAGTTGTAGATGGGTTAGAACTTGAACCACATAGGGTCAAAGATTTAGATTCTTGAAGCATTTGGAATGTCAAGGAAAAAAGAGCAGTAGGTCAAATTCTTATATCATGTGATGAATTGACAAAGGGCTACATCATTGCCTCTAAGACTTCCAAAGAAGCTTGGGACACATTAGCAAGTCTATATGAAGATAAAACTCCTTAAAATATTTATGCTTTAGAGGCCAAGTTCCACAATATTTCTATTCATCATCAAGACACCATCCAAAAGGTGATATCATAGTTTGAAGATTATCAAAGAAAATTAGTGCTTTGTGGATGAAGGATTTCAAGTGAAGGCATGACCATTAGACTGCTTAACAAGATTCCTAGGTCCTATGAAACTTTTGTGACCACTCTTTACAAGAGGTCAAGAACTCATTTGGGAAGAAGTAAGAAGACTTTTGCTTCTCCATGACTCTAGACAAAAGACTCAAGCTACATAAGAAATATCTATGAAGGCCAAAGCTACTTTCAACAAGACTAGAGGTAAAAAAGGCACTCAAGAGCCTAAGGACAAGGGAACAAAGAAGTTTAATTGTAAATTTTGTGGCAATCATAATCTTCCTCATGCTTTCCAGAGGGAGATCATTGTGTAGTACCACTAACTCCTATATTATTACTAGTTTCCATAAGATGGATGTTATTCACATATCACTCATAGTACCTAGGACCTATCTCTAACATGTAAGGCTGTACTTGATCAATTGAAATATCTATATTACAAGTGTTATACACACAACGATTTGTATTAGATCTAGTATATTACAAATAGCACAATACACTTGATATAAAGAACATTCTATTACAATGTCTTCTTTGTTTCTACATTTTATACAATAAACTTATTTGAAAGAATCCATTACTCCAATAGGTGGTGTCAACATTAGTGTTGGAACCTTTGAAGGTCACTACACATATGGATTGGCCACCTTCAGCTCCATTCAAGTTGTTCTATATCATTGATAATATGGTCAAATGTTCATGTACCATCTAAGACATAAAGATAAATATTTTCCTTGAGCATGGGGTTGAGTCCTTCAATAAACCAACCATGCACCAAATCTTTTGGAGGGCATTCTCTTTTAGGAATCTATCTTAAGGTGCTTCAAAACAAAGAAGCATAGTACACAACGGTCTAGCTAGGTTGCTGAGCCATATATTGTGTATCAAAGAGTCAAACGTGCCATACCTACTAGAGTGCCAATGCTACCACTGGTTGTCCATAGGGACCAAAAGGAAATGGTCCACCTCGTCTTTCACTTCTTTATCATCTTATATCCCAAAAAGTGACGTTTATAGTCCTCCCTAGGTATTGATGTCTCTTCCTTCAACTGCTCCATTGAGATGAAATCAAGAAGACTCGACACTACTAAAAAATCCTT
Organism: Ceratopteris richardii; assembly: GCA_020310875.1. Classification (NCBI taxonomy): domain Eukaryota; kingdom Viridiplantae; phylum Streptophyta; class Polypodiopsida; order Polypodiales; family Pteridaceae; genus Ceratopteris; species Ceratopteris richardii. The sequence continues at coordinate 163,927,038 of CM035422.1, forward strand.
CGGTTTCTTATCCTTCATTATCTTGGATTCTCCACTTGGATGCATGTCTCTTGGCCCTTTCATTCACAACTTTTCCATCTTAAATGCCACTTGTACCTCTAGGAATTGTGTAATCAGTGGGTACATAACTAGTCCTTTTTCTAACAACAAAAGTAGCCACTCTATGATACAAAGAATTCAATGCAATGATTGATGCATGACAAATATATGGCTTGTCATTGTGGCTACATGAACAAGTTAATACAAGATGTTGAACCTTCTTGTTTTGAAGATGCAACTAGAAATGCGAATTGGGAGAAAGTTATGAATGAGGAGATGGATGCACTTTATGGAAATGAAACATGGAAACTAGTTCCATTGCCACAAGGAAAGAAACCCATAGGCTGTAAGTGGATTTACAAGGTAAAGCACAATGCTAATGGTAGCAAAAGTACATGTAAAGCATGATTGGAAGCAAAAGGATATGCATAGACATATGGCATTCATTATGAGGAAAGGTTTAGGCCTATGGCTAAAATGTCTATTGTCAGAGCAATTGTTGCATTAGCTATAGAAAAAGGATAGACTTTGCATCAGATGGATGTGAAGAATGCTTTCTTACATGGTGAGTTGCAGGAAGAAGTATACATGGAAAAACCATACGGATATGAGGATTCAAAGCACCCAAAATATGTTTGCAGGTTGCAAAAGGCTTTGTATGGGCTTATAAAACCCATGGATGATTATTTTAACCTCATGAGCTCGAAAGCAATCGCATCAATATGGATGGGCACTGAAATTTCCATTGTTTGTGTTTAAATTTTGGAGATATATTTAATCCACATAGAGTAAGGATATGCCATCATTGATTATGTCATACAATCTCTTTCTTTCTCTAGTATGATGAGGATGTGTGGTAACTTTCTTGGGAATGAGTCCACACAGGTTGGTAACAAAGAGTTTTGAGCCTCCTTCAAACTTGTCGCACTATCATATAGTCGAGGTCTTCAATCAAATGAACTTGGAGATCACAATACTGTTGCTTGGCTTGTAAATGCATAAGGAGAGATACTATTCTATCAAAAAATCAGAGTGGTGCAACCTCTCTCAAAGAGGAGAGGTTGAAACATGCTAAGGAGGTAACTCTTCATATCATATAGCTATGATACCATGCTGAAATGAAAGATGCTACTTCTACCCTACTAGCAATCACACAATAAACAAGCTATCGAGGAAGAAATGAAAGATACAAAAACATGATGAAATGAATTAAAATAGAGATGACTTACATACAATGCTCTATGAGCATGGTGACTCCATGAGGAGAGTGAGGGCACTCTTTCCAAGAGCTTGAGTGAACGAGCTTATGAGGAGTGAAGGGAGGCCTTGCTTATTGGAGTTTGGGATAATTCCTTTGCATGTGGGATAAAGGAGCTTGCATGAGAATGAAAGAGAGTCTAGACAAAAGGGTGGAGCATGGAACTGTCAAGATCTTGAGGGTCTTTTGAATGCCATTCCAAATGGATTTTCTCTTTGGAAAGTAGAAAAAGAGATTTTCAATGTCTTCCATGATATTGAAGTATTTTTTACACCATGGAGAAGATCCATAGATTTTGTTGGCCCTTGTATTGGTCCAACTCCTACTCTATAACCATGAGGTGCACCATTTTATATCAACATAGAGGTGAATCTCTAGTTTTCTATTGATTTTTTGGGATCTTTTATTTATTTATTTTTTCCATTGCTTCACTTCAAGCCTTTTGGGTGCTCTTTCATTTGTATTGAGTTTTTTTTTGTTCGGTGTGTTCCAGGCTCCAAAATTAAAGAATTAGAGTGAGAGAAGGGTCGTTGTGAGTCACAAGCTGGTAGAAAACATGGAAAGAGTACAATAAAAATAAGAAAAAGGAAGTCTCAAAGAAAAGCGAGACATGGATGACGTGACCTTGCAATGGGAATCATTTTCATATTCTAAATGTAACCAACGATGAATAGAAAAGAAAGTTTGAGAGCATAATTATTGCTCTTAGACAAATCAAGAAGTATTCATATCCATGGATTTAGCACTTCTAAAGGATCACTTCCAGAGGGTAGTAAGCAAAATTTCTATGGATTGGGGTCAAGGTTATAGATGGAACATAATCTCTGTTAAGTGCCATTAGAAGGTCCACACAATCACTTTTCAGTCTCAATCCACACAAGGTCTTGAGATGTCTCACTACATTGAATGCAACTCATTATTTATACACACACAAAATCTAGGTGTGAAATCCAAAGTCAACTTTTTAACTTCAACGAAAGAATGTGTGGAATACTACCAAGGAAAAAACATGAAATATAAAGAAAGCATCAAATCTTATACAAAGAAAAAACATAGAGTTATGTTCAAGTTGAATGTGGCATATCAATGGAGGGATACATTGATTTCTTAGGGATACATTGATTTCTTCCGATATCAAAGGGATTGAAGATATAAACTCATAAATGACTTTTTTTCTTCATTTGCAAAGAGAAGATGGTGGATTTAATACTAAACCATGTGGTGTCAGAACCACTCATTTTAGTTAGTCATCTGGGTTGCATGAGAGAGTGTATGTTTCATAGTTCATAAACTAATTGCTACAAATCACTTTTCTCTTCTAATACTAGAAAATTTTTTATAACTTCAATTTCTTATTTATAAATATGGCTATGTCTACTTGTTGTGGGAACCCATGGGATCCTACAAGAATTAACAACTATTTGAAAACTGTAGCTATTGCATTTCCGAATTGGCCAAAACTAAGTATAAAATGAGAACATTTAAGGATTTTGAATATTTAAGGTAATCTAAAAGTCCTACTAAAAAACCAACCCTAAATTGTTGCTATATCTAGGTAGTGATGTGTGTGAACCCACTTGGACCACCGGGGCACTTTTTCCCCTCTTTAGGGTTTTTTCCCCGGCTTGTATATACGTCTATTATAGCCCTAGCAAGTTACTTATCTTTGTACATTCTAGTGGTAATACATTCAGTATTGTGTGTTGTGCTCCAAGCTTCTCCTTCTTCCTTGTGCTATTCGCATGCTTTCGTAGACGTCTAACTCCAACAATTGGTATCAGAGTAGGTTGCCGCTTCATCTAGTGCATCGTCAACACCCCTCCGATCGCAATCTCAAACTCTCATGAAATTTGGTGAGTATACTCAAGGTGATTAGCAAATCAAAATGGCTTCACTTTATGGCATCAAAATCGTGATTTGAGCTCATTTCGGCCTCCAAACGCACTATCATAATGCTTGTGCAGGCAATTTCATCTTTTTGTGCCAAAGATATATATAGGTTTTGGTTCGACAATATAAGCCTCTCGAAGTTTGCTATAGGTTTAGCAGAACTCATCAGGGTAGTTCTGTTCAACTTTTTCAAATGAAGTCATTTTTCTGCATCAAGGTATTTTAGTTAGTTGCCATGGCTGAAAGCATTGATGTATTTCGTATGTTGGCTATTGAGGGTAAGTTGGATGGTATGAATTACCCATTGTGGACTTATATGATGCATCATGTATTGGTTGCAAAAGGAATATGGAATATTGTGTAGGGTGTTGAAAAACATCCTACTACACCTACAAATACAGATACTAAAGCTGATGTAGATGGCGTCAAAGGTGGTGATATTCTGTAGATTCCTGTTTGTGCTTCAATTCTTGTTCCACCTACTGTAGAGCAAAATTCATTAGGATGGTAGAGATGCTCATTTGATCATGAAAGGCAATTCAAATGCCTTAAAGGGAATACTATCACATACACCAACAACTCCTCCTTTCCAGCCATCAGACTTAGTAAGATCATTTTAACTATTGCTGATGGTAGTTCTTTTATATTGTCTGATGCTTTATTTGTGCAAGGGATCAATAAAAACTTATTATCAATTTTTTCATTAGCCAAGATTGGCTTGGTTGTGAAATTTGTTCATGACATATGTATAGTTCATGATCTGTCAAATGGCAATGTGATTATTGCTTCTGGCATTTTATGTCGTGGGTTGTATAAGCTCATAGACTATGAAAAATCTATGAATGATTTAGCATGTGTAGGACATGATTCTCAAGCTATGTTAGATGCAATGCTATGCACACTTTGGTCATTTGAATTTTTCTAGTTTGTTATACCTATAGAAATCTGAAATGGTGTCCTCTTTGCCCAAACTTGAAGCACCCATGAAACATGTCTATGAAGGCTGTATTTTGGGCACAATGCAACATTCCTCCTTTCCAAAAGATGGTTCAGTTCGAGCTACTAAAAAATTGCAGCTTGTTCACAGTGATGTATATGGTCCTATGCAGACACCCTCTTTTGGAAACTATCTTTACTTGGTGACTTTCATCGATTATTTTTCCAGGCATGCATGGGTATATCCATTGAAAGAAAAGTCTAAAGTGTTTATGTGCTTCAAGTAGTTTTTGGTTTTGGCTGAAAATCTGTCACGATGTAAATTGGGCATCCTCTGTTCTGATTGATGGGGGGAATATATGTCTTCTAACTTTAATGCATTTTTGGCTGAATGTGGGATAAAACATAAGTGTACAATGCCATAGACACCTCAACAAAATGGAGTTGCTGAATGGAAGAACAAGTCACTCATGGAGATGGCAAGGTGTATGGTCAAGAGTCAGGCCTTACCACATAGTTTCTAGCTTGAGGCTATCATGTGTGTAGCATATGTACTTAACAGGTGTCCCACTAAAGCACTGCAATCTATCACTCAATATGAAGCTTGGCATGGTTGCAAGCCATTTGTTGCTCATTTGCATGTTTTTGGTTGTTTCGAATATGCATTAGTGCCTGAACAACATTGGAGGAAATTGGATGATAAAGTAGTAGAATGTATTTTTGTTGGGTACAGTTTTGAAAGCAAAGGCCATCGTTTGTATCATCCACAGACTAAACACATTTTGGTTAACCATGATGTTGTTTTTGTGGAAGATGCTATTCAGCCTTTACTTTCATGTAGGAAGGAGACATCTATTAGCTCCAAAGACATGTATGATACTTTGCTGCATCTTTTTACAGGTGGATAGTCTAGTTCTGGTCCTAATGAAGCAACATCTTAGCCTTTGAAGCTTTCATGTGATGATGCAGATCATTCCATTTTTTATGCATATTTACATGATGCACTTATTGATGAGAGAGCTGATATTGAGGAGGCAAAAACTATGCCAAAATGGTTGGTGCACACTTTGCGTGATAGCAAATTAGATGCACCTCTATCATATCATACTCATTCAAGCTCTCACAATGAATCTTTTGCATTAGATTGATATGCTATGACTGCCTCTAGTCTCTATGATGAGAATGAGCCTGTTTCATTTGATGAAGCACAAAATTCAAAAAATTGGATGGCTGTTTTACAATTTGAATATGATGCATATTGGAGCACAACACACAATACTAAATGTATTACCACTAGAATGTACAAAGATAAGTAACCTGTTAGGGCTGTAGGCATATATACAAGTCGAGAAAAAAAACATCCTAAAGAGGGAAAAAAGTGCCCCGACGGTCCTAGTGTGTTCACACACATCACTACCTAAATATATCAACAAATCCCCCCTGTGAGTGATATGGTGAACAAGGAGCTGGCACTCATGTATAAGGAAGTGCCAATCTATGTGGAATCACTCCACAAAAGGAAGTAAGCCCAAAGCTTTGCGGAAAGCTTCAAACTTCTCCCTAGTCAGAGCCTTCATGAAAAGGTATGTAATGTTTTCCTGTGTGGGCACATATGCCAAGCTGATCTCTCCAGCAAAGAACCTCTCCTTATTATAATGATAATGCACCTCAATGTGCTTAGTGCGAGCATGGAACACAAGGTTCCTCGCAACTGCCAATGCGCTCTCACTGTTAGTGAAGATGGTGGTGGTAAAAGAGTGACCAACACCCAAATCATCCATAAGGCATCTGAGCCACACACACTCAATAGTGACTATGAAAGCTACCCTATACTCAACCTCACAACTAGAAGTGGCCACAATATGCTTCTTCTTGCTCAACCAAGATATACATAAGCTACCAAGCATGAAGCAAAAGCCACTAGTGTACACATGAGTGTCATAGCAACTAGCCCAATCACTGTCAAAAAAAGCATGCAAATCTGGCAGTAGTGATCCCCCTTGGGATAAAACAATCCAAGTAGCCAGGTACCACTCAAGTAGCAAAAGATGCACTTAACCTCCTCCCAATGCTTGACACCTAGGCAATGCATAAACCTGCTCATCTATGAGACAACAAACTGAATATCTAGCCGAGTAATGCATAAGTAAACCAAGCATCCAACATCCTGCTAATAAAGAAGAGCATCAAATGCATCTCCAGCATCATGAATACTCAATCATAAATTGTATCCATAGGAGTGGCAATAGGTTTATAGTCTGCAAGACCAAAATGTTGCAATAATGTGTCAATATATTTCATTTGTCACAAAGCCATTCCACCATCAACTTGCATAAATTGAATGCCCAAATAATGATACAAATGCCCCAAATCAGTCATCTCAAATGAGGCATGCAAATGAGTCTTAAAATCAGCAATATGCTTGTCATGAGGACCAATGAGCAGCATGTCATGAACATACACAACAATGATCAGAAGTACATCATTAGCACACTTCAGTTGGACTATTCTCCAAAGCATTTTCAATCAGATAGGCATGTATCTTTTCATACCAAGCACGTGGTGCTTGCTTTAAACCATATAATGCCTTCTTTAACCTCTACACTTGGTTTTCATGCCCTTTCTGCACAAAGCTATGGGGCTAAAAAACATACATGCAAAGATGCTACAAACAATAGTCATTTGGCATGTAGGAGCAAAGGTTTCATCAAAATCAATGCCTCTTTCCTATGCATAACCCTTTGCAACAAGCATAGCCTTATACTTGTCAATTGTTCCATCAGGCTTAAACTTCAGTTTGTATACCCACTTAGTGCCAATGGCCTTCTTACCAGGAGGCAAGTCACATAAAGACTACGTACCAATTTTCTTCTTCCTTGTGCTATTCGCGTGCTTCTGCAGATATTCGCGTGCTTCTGCAGATGTCTAACTCCAACATAAACTATCTTGTTCCTCTACAACTTCTATGAAATAAATATTTCTTCAACTTGTAGTTATAAATAATAAAAAAGAAATCTATAACATATTCACATTTAAACCAACTTGTGTATGTACATAGCTAACATAAATTTGTGAACTCACGTGTTTTTCAAACTTATCTATTATAGTGAATAAACTAGAAAGAGGCCTCATATAATATTCAACAAACTAGGAAGAGGCCTCATATAATATTAATTAAACTGGAAAGAGGCCTCATATAAGAAGATCATTAATGTAGTGAAAGCCAGGTAGTATTTATCTCTCTCTCTCTCACACAGACACACACACTCTCTCTATCTCGCGCTGTTCTTCTCTCCCTCATGCATTCCGTGTGGATACATGTCTATGTATGTTTGGATATTTTCTCGCAATATTATATGTGTAGGAGTGTGTATGTTTCCATATAGTAAATGGTTCACGACTTTTCTTGACTTTTATTCAAAAGTTGACTTTTCTTGTCTATCATCGTCCTCTTCAAAAAACCAATGTAGCCTCCTATCAACTACTTTAATAATTATAGAGCTTGATTATTTTAGGGAGTTGTTAGATATTAGGAGAGTACAAAATTAATGATGAGTGTGAGGAGCACACTGTGTGCGAGAGAGATAGTCACATTATTTTTTTAAAATTCCCTACTTTAAACAAAAATGAAGAGATATACAAAGAAACTAAAGAGAGATACAAAGAAGGCTAATCAATCTTTTGTGCCTGTACAGGAACCATTTGTCTTTAAGGTTTTTATTCTAAAAAACAAGCACATTCTAGTGTTTGAATAGGGTAGTACTCTTAAAGTTACTGATTTCTTTTGGGGACATGCCAAATCAAATCGTGTATGTGTACCTTCCAAATTTTCCATAGGGCTTCACCGCTAATCACATTCATAAGGGCTGCAAAAAAGCCAAGAACTTCTCCAAGTAACACTTGTTTCTAGGTGATCAACTAATCCATCTTGAGGTCCTTTGAATACCCTTCCAAGTGGATGTTCTCTTTGGAAAGTAGAAAAAGAGGTTTCTAGTGACTTCCATGATATTGAAGTATCTTTTACAACATGGAGAAGATCCATAGATTTTGTTGGCCCTTGTGTTGCTCCAAATGCTAGAGTTAAATTTTGCTACAAAAGGGATGTTTTCTTTTGCTGTGGACATGGGTGTCAAATATCTTTGCATTTAAATTCCCTCCTATTCTATAACCATGAGGTGCACCATTTGTATTTACACAGAGGTGAGTCTCTGATTTTCTATTGATTTTTTGGGACATCTTGTATTTATTGTTTCCCCATTGATCCACTTCAAGCCCTTTGGGTGCTCTTCATGGGGGATGTAAGGGTCATGTGAGCTTACAATCATGTTCATATATATACATCATATATAGTGCATTGCCTTAAGAGAGATCATTATGTGGGTTTCGAGGCTCTCATGCATATGTGTGCATCTCTTCTCATCTCTCTGCCTCCATATTCAACTTGCTCCTCTTGTTCTACACACCAAAGCACTTCATTGGTATCAGAGAATGTTGAAGGCTGGTGTGCAAAAAGCTTCAATGAAAACTTAGGTCACAAGAGGTGAATGTGTAGGTCAACATCCTCAATAGCTGTTCAGTATTTTGGCCATAACGTGAGCTAGAAAGCTCAAATTGATGCATTTTAAAGTTCTGTGCATGTCTGAGACAAAAGGCTACAACTTCACACAAGGGCGTAAAACTTGATTTGGAGTTCTAAATCACCAAAAATTCGAAAAGCAAAGATTAATGTGGAAGATGAATCTACAATCACTTGAACAGTAGTTCAATTTTTGGGCTCTAATTTGAGTTTTAAAAGTGGGATTTGAGCAATTAAACTTTTTTTGTGTAGCTTAAAAAAGAAGCTACAAATTTATAGAAGAACACAGGTCCATATTCTACGTGCGAGGTCACCAAAATTGCAAAATACAGAGCAATAGTGGTATAGGTGAAGGTGAAATTGATAGCAGATGCATGTTTTGTGTATATCTTTAGTTTCACACCTCTAATTGAGGTGTTCTATATATCCTTACGTAGCAAAGAAGTAGTATCCTTGAAATAGCAACACATAGAGCACCATATTTTCACCATAAGAACCCTAGTTGCTTTTGGAGGTTTAATTTGATTTGAAACTTCTTCAAGAGAGATTTTTTGGTGTGCGAGCTCTTATTTTTAGAGCTTGAAGGCATTTTCCATGTATGATCACTATGGTAGCTCCTCCATATGAGAGTAGAGCATGATCTTGTCACGTGTTTGGCATGTGAGATGACATTGTGGTATACCTTTTTTTTTTAGGTTTATACCATCATGAGTTTGATCATGGCATTGTCAGTGGATGTATAGTGGCATTGTGGCTCTATCTCATTTATGCCACTTGGTTATGGATTTACTTGCCGGTTGTACAAATTTTATGAGAGTTGATTTTGGATCTTAGTTGGTACTTGTATCTTTGTGTTCTTTGAAGGTACATGATCTAGATTGGAGCCTTAGTTGCACATCCATTTGTCACCTTGATTGGCTATTATTTTAACATATGATCATTGATTTGATATCTTATTTGCTAGTGTGATTCTTGGCATATGTGGATGGTGAGTCCCACATGGTTTATTTGGTTTAGAGTCCATTTTACAAAGGAGATGCTGTCGAGATTTTGTCAGCTTTTATACTAGAAGAGTACTCTAGTAGATCTTTTATGCTTGGGTGATAGCTTTGGGTCATTGCTTATCTCCATTCACTTGGACTTGGTCATAGGTTGTTTGTGATAGGTTGGACCATCTTGCATGATTTATTCTTGAGTGAGAGGTGTATCGCCATTGTATTGGTGTGTATTGCCATCAATTTTTGGCATATGTATTTGCCATTATCTTTGGTTCGATCAGTGAGAGGTGGTGACAAGTTACTCATTATTCTTTTGTTATTGGTTATCTTGTTTGATTGCTCAATTTACAGGGGATACTCTACCAAATGTTTCCAAGATTCTTTCACATCTACTTGGCTAGTTTGGGGACTTGGTGAGCATGCTTATGCTCATGGTTTTATGTGCATGATAGATGTATGGTTATGTGACAAGTGTTCCACATGGTTTCTTCTCCACCAAGGCATGTATGATGTGAGTTATGCATATGGATATGCAGATGTGATCCTATTGGTGATAGAGTATTATTTCTAGTCTCTTGTTACATTGCTAGTCTATTGGATTGCCAACATGGTGTCTTCTCGGTTTGATGGCACTGACTTTCCGAGATGGAAAGCTCAGATGTGGCATACATTGATTTATGTAGGGTTACACATGTATGTGCATAGAGATTCATAGAGGGCTCGTGACATGCCCGACTATGTATGGATAGATATGGATGCATTGGCTAGATCCACTATCCGATTACAACTTGTAGATTCTATATATGAATCTTTTATGTATGAGGAGACAAGTAGTGCATTATGGGAGAGACTACATGATATGTATGCAACTCCATTGACTCATGTGAGACATAGATCACATCGATAGCTTCGATGTTGGCATTGTGGTTGTGAAGGCCATATTCAATGATGTTGCTTCAAGCGGATGTGACAATGACGTCAGAGATATGCACATGATGTAGGTCAGGTAGTGGTTTCAAGAGAGTCTATGGCAGTTGATTATGCCAGTGTTGGTGATATCATTTTCTCCTATGGTTCATCTCAAAATTCCTCATGTTCATTGGATAGCACACACATGTCTTGGTTGCTTGATACATTAGCCAGTTTTCATATTACTCCACATCATGAGTGGTTTTGTTGATTCTCAGGTGAGAGTCATGGATGTGTGCACTTGCCTGATGGTACGACATATGACATTGAGGGTGCAAGAGATGTATGCCTTGTGCTACCTAGTAGAGCATCACTTATGCTCATACATATACGTTATATGCCCTCATTCCCTATGAGCTTGATTTCAATTAGCCAGTTACAGGTTAGTAGATGTATGCATTTCTTGGTGAGCATCATTTTCAGTTGTATTTGGGATAGCTTATGATTGTCAGAGGTGCCAAGATTGGGCACGAGTATCCATTGCAGGTACTTTAATATGAGAGACAATCTCGTCTCAGTGGGAATTCAGCCTTATGTGCAATGTGAGATTCATCTTGTCTCATTTTATCAACCTACAAATAGGTCTATTCATGTTCTTGATGCACATTTATGGCATGGTTTAGATGCTTAGATGGATGCACATGTAGAGCATGTTTTGGATGCTTATGTAGAGCATGATTTTGTTGATCATATAGATGCTCATGTAGAGCACACTTTGGATGATCAATTGGATGCTTTCGAGCATGATGTGGATGCTTTCGAGCATGATGTGGATGCTCATGTAGAACAGAGTTTGATCATCAGTTTGATCTTGGTGTTGATGTTGTGCAGTTAGCTCATGTGGAGCATGATGATACACTTGGTATGGTAGAGCAGGATAGTTCTTATGATACACAATGTATACCACAACATACTAGCTCTTAGGGTTCATAGCTAGACACATCCTTGGTTCACAGGATGACTAATTTAGATGTTGATGAGTCAACGATCATGCAGTAATTTTTGGATTCACTCATGTCATATGTTGACACAGATATGTCAGGACATGTTCTTAATGATGATGCTTTGGATGGCTTGGATACAGGCATGGCTGCCATACTTAGGTTAGCCAGGACAAGACATGTTTCATCAACATTTGGGAGTCTGATGTACAAGTTTTTATGCTCGAGACCAGACATTGCAGTTGCTATTGGAGCATTTGCACTTGGAGTTGTCAGTCGTTTGATGATTGATACTGGCATAGAGTGAGTGGGAGCTTTGCAAGAACTTCATGAGTTCTTGCATTAGTCATATTTGAGCTTGAATCTTGCTAGACCATTTTATGGTGCATGGATACACCTTGTTTGAGGTAGTTGGAGTAGGTTGATTGGTATGGGTAGAGATTCGGACTCTTCTTGTACATTAGTATATAGTCCTACATCATTCTTTGTATATTTCTCCACTTATGGTCACATTGACCCTTAAGTGGGAGATTGTTGGGGATGTAAGGGTCATGTGACCTTACCCTCATACTCATATATATACATCATATATAGTGCATTGCCTTAAGAGAGATCATTATGTGGGTTTCGAGGCTCCCATGCATATGTGCGTGTCTCTCCTCTCCTCTCTCTCCCTACATCTGTTCTGCACACCAAAGCACTTCACTCTTTCCTTTCTATTACCCTTTTTTTTTTTAAGTGTGTTCTAGGCTCCAAAACTGAAAGAAGTTGTGGAATCCACAATCCCTCCACCCTTCCAGTCCCCCACCCAATATTGTGTTAGTAACTTCTGAACCCTCCACTACCTCTTTCAGTCCCATGACCAACCCATCAACCATCCAACTAATTGTAACCACCATTCCCACATGCACCCCACCACACTCTGCCCCACCACTCCCATCATTTCCACCTCTATCCCCCTTTTGCTTACTATCTAACCCATTGTTTCCAACACTTAATCCTCTCATCACAACCTACCTTTCACCCCTTCTCCAACCTCTTATCAACCCTCTGAACCAACCCTTGTTCTCTCCAATGCATGTACATGAGTCCATCCCATTAGTTCAACCATCAGTACCTGTAAATTATTTTTTGTCACCAGCACATTCACCCACAATGCTCCACCGTACACATTAACACTATCAATCACACATCCAATGATATGGATATATCACCATCCACTGCACCATAGCTCATAATTTCTACTCCACTCACTGCCACTCATGCACCCTCCACATCACAATCACTCACTACCAGACTCACTTCCACATTCACGTAAGGATCCACTCCACCCATCCCCTTCCCCATCCCCTTTGGATCTCACATTGGACAACATACCACCATGCATCCAATTTGCATATTCTCATCATCAATCATTGATAATGCACTCCAACATCGGGTGCCAGTTTTCATTATTGTTTTTGTTTCCTTTTTATGAATGAGCTTGATGACACCTTTGTTTAGACATTTGGGCAGCACTCTGAAAGACAATGCCTCTTGGCGAACCAAGCATAGTGGAGTGGCCACCACTTGTTCGAAGGTCTTGAAAAACTCATTGTTGAGGTCATCAAGACCCTAGCTTTTCCCATAAGGAAGTGAATTGATAACTTCTAGAATCTCAGTATCTAAAATGGGAGCTTCAAAAAGATTCTTCATATTATGAGGGATTCTTGTTGAATTAAATCTAGAAATGGTCACCATGCAATCATGCCTGTGGGGAGAAAGAGACATCGACACCCCCAAGAGTTGGGTAAAGTGGATGACAATCACTACACTATTTTCTTCGTCCATCTTGCATTCAATCCCATTGGTGTCCATCAAGAAGGTGATAGCATCCTTAGATTGTTTCCTTTTTAAGAGGGCATATATCTCTTTAGTAGGTTCGTCAGCCTTACCAACCCACCACTCTTTAAAGTATACTCATAGATTTTTCCTTTGAATTTCTTCCTCATATCTCAACATGCCTCTGATTTTTTGTAGCCTCGTCTGGTATTGAGAGTTTCCTTTGTTCACTTCCTCCTCAAGACACCTTAGTCTCTGATAGATCTTTTCTCTTTGCATGCACCGAACATTTTGCAAAGTCTTTTGGGTCATGATCAGGATATGACGAGTCTTCATAGCTGCGATCCTCCAACTTTTGGCTGCCCATGAGAGGTTGGCAAAGGCCAAATTCTAAACCTTGGTAATCTCTTATTGGACTGAGGGAAAAGAGAAAGATGTCAAATTAGCATGAAACCATGGCACTTTCTATAGTTTGGCAAATGGATTGAAGGTGGAATAATAGGGTAGTAATATGAGATGGTAAGATCAGTGTGTCGGGAGAGGGAGGGATGGCCCTACTTATAGATTATATTCTGTGCAATGTAGCTTCTATCAAGTCTTGCTTTCCTCAAATCATCTCCAAATTGGAGGTTTGACCAAGAGAAACTAGTATGATCTTTAATCTCCACAAGATCAAGGTGGAGTTTGATTTCATCCAAGACATTTTTCTCTTGACCATCTATAATTCTCCCTCTATTTTCCCACCTGTCTCTAGGATCATCCACCATGTTGAAATCCCCACAAAGCACAACATTATGGAAGAGACAGACCAAAGTGTAGAGACTACACATGCGGAAGCAAAATGAAAAGAAAAGTGTACTCACAAAAGAAAGCGTGTGAGAGACTCAAAGTGAGTAGACCAAGAAATTGGTAAACTCACATGGATTAGAAATGAGCTTTCCAAGAACATGGAGTACGCTCCTCAAGCTTCTAACCAAGTACAAATGGGGGAAGATTTCCTCCTTACATAGATTGGGAGGGGAACTCCAAAGTACATTGCGTGTGGGATAATTCCCCTCAAAGGAGAATGAATACAATGGTAGAAGCAAATGGCAAGATACCCAAACACAAAGGAGATACAATATAAAATGGAAATAAACTATAAATGGAGTGCCTCATCAAAATGGAGATGCACTCATGCAGATACAAATGTAGATGATGTAGGAGCAATCATGTTGTCAACACCCCCTCTACAGCTCCATTTTGGGGTGGTTGAATGCTACACAGGTGCACCAAGCGTTGGAGTGGAACTGGAGGTAGAGCCTTCGTGAAAATGTCCACCAAGTTCTCCTGAGAGGTAAATTTCTCTAGAGTGATCTATTGAGACACGAGATCCTTGCGGATGAAATGGTGTTGGATATCGATGTGCTTTATTTGAGCGTGGAACACTAGATTCTTGGCGATGGTCAAGGCTAACTGGCTATTCATGCAAATGTGTGTTGGAGTAACCTGCAAAACACCAATGTCAGATAATAAATGTTGAAGCTAGATGACCTCACATGTTGCAAAGTTGGATGCTCAATACTTAGCATCGATGGATGAGAGAGCAACTATAGGTTGCTTCTTACTTTCCCAATAGATAGGTCCTGATCCAAGCAAGATTATGTACCCAGAAGTGGACCGTCAAGAATCAAGGTCACCAGCCCAATCTAAATTTGAATATCTGGTGAGTTTGATGGGCTCTAGACCAAAGACCATGATGTTGATTGAGGGCAAGGTAGCGAAGTATTCTCTGAGTAACATCCCAATGATTCTGACAAGTTTGATGTGCAAACTGACTAACTATACCAACTGCATAGGCAATATCTAGTCTAGTGTTGGCAAGGTAGAGTAGTGAGCCAACAAGCTGGCAATAAGTATGCACATCCACAAGTGATGATGAATCCTCCAATGTGAGCTTGATGTTTGGATCAAGTGAAGGAGATACTGAGTGACACTGGTCCATGTTATATCTAGAAAGAAGATCAGATCAGTACTTCTTTTGTGATAGGAATATGCCTTCTTTTGTTTGCCAAACTTCCATGCCCAAGAAGTAGTGAAGTAGTCCAAGATATGTCATAGAGTACTCAAGGTGAAGTTGTGTGATGATGAATTGGATGAGTTCTTCATTTGAGCCTATCAAGATCAATTCATCTACATAGAGGATGATGATGGCCACTAAGAACGCGTTCTTATCGATGTATAAGTTTGCATTGGCACTGCTTCTTTGAAATCATTTAGCTTTGAAGAACTTGCGAATGTTTTCATACCAAGCTCTAGGAGTTTGCTTAAGTCCGTAAAGTGCTTTGAGAAGCTTGTAGACTTGATCTTCTTTTCCTTTGATCTTGAAAACTTCAAGTTGGTCAACATATACTTCTTCTTGAAGATCTCCATTGAGAAAATCACTTTTGACATCCAGTTGGTAGATGGGCCACTTGAAATGTGCACTTCATGCTAGAATGGTCCTTATGGTGGTAAACCTTGTAGTAGGGGCAAAGGTTTCTTCATAGTCAATGCCATGTTGTTGCTTATATCCTTTGGCTACAGGTCTTGCTTTGTACTTGTCTAATGTACCATCTCATTGTACTTAACTTTATAGAGCCACTTAACTCCTATGACTTGATTTGTGGGCTTAGGAACAAGGGCCCAAGTCTTATTCTTCTTGATTGCATCCATTTCCACTTGCATAGCTGCGTCCCACTTAGGTTGGCCTTGAGCTTCTTTTTAGCTCGAAGGCTGAGGAATTTGTTGGATCTGATGCATCTTTGCATAATTTAAATAATGAGTTTGTTCTCACTGCTACTTTTCAATGAGCCTTTGTGATCTTCTAGGAGGATATGAAGTATTTGCCTCTAACGTGTGCTTTGAAAAGATTGTGTCCCCCTCTGAAGTGTAGATGTGTGGACTGAGATATGTATTTGGATCTTTGGTTGAGTATCTTGAAGCTTCAATTAAAGATAACATCTTTTGAAACTATGATTGAGTAGTTCTCAAGATTGTACAGTCTGTATGTTTTTAATTCTTCACTATAGTCGATGAATATATGCTTCTTAGACTTCGACTGTAACTCTTTGTGATCTTCTTTTGGTACATGAAAAAATGTGTCACTTCCAAATACTTGAAAGTAGTTGTCATGAGGCTTTCTTCCATAGAAAGCTTCAAAGGGTGTCGTTGTGCAATGCACTAGTGAAGCCTCGATTGAGTATGTGCACTACAGTGTGCACTACTTCTACCCAAAACTTGTAGGGTAATTCTTTGTTATGAAGCATGGTTCATGCCATTTCCATCACACTTTGGGTTTTTCTTTCAGCTACTCCATTTTGGGATGGAGTGTGTGGTTGAGTGACTTTTCATTTTATCCCCTTTTGTTTTAAGTAATTATCAAAGTCATGATTGATAATTCATCACCGCCATCTGATCAAATATTTTTGACTATCTTGGATGCTTCATTCTCAACTTGGTTTATCCATTCTCAAAACCTAGAGAAAGTGTCTACCTTTGACTTCAAAAAATATACCCAAATGTATCAAGAGTGGGCATCTACTAAAAAAAAGAAGCAGAGTGAACCACAAAGAGAATGGGTATTCATAGGTCCACGAAGGTCCATGTGCATGAGGGCTAAAGGGTTCCTATCTCTTGTGGAAGCCTCCTTGGGAACGGAAGCCCTATGTTGCTTACTTGGGTGCAAGCTTGGAAGACATCATTGACTTGCCTAATCTTAGGCAATCCTTTAACTATCTGAGAGGAGGAAATCCTTGGTAAATATGGTGTGGCCATACCTTTGATGCCATAGACTGGAAAGCAACTCCTTAGATAAAAAGTAGGAGAGTTTGTATAGTCCTTTTTCTTTGATGCCTTGTGCAATGATGTCATTGTTTTTAGGTTCAATCACCTTAACTGAAGTATTATCAAATAGCACTTGTTTGACATGATCTATGATGGCCTTGACTGATAGTAGGTTCATGCACAAGTTAGGAACAAATAAGATATTTGATAATGATTTGCACTCCCCTTGGGCATCGGTGATTTGTACTTTGCCTTTTCCTTTGATGGGTAGGCTCTTGTTGTTGCCTAGGTAAACTTCTCCAGTATGGTCCTCAATCTCTTGAAAAGAATCTCGATCCTTACACATATGCAATGTTGCTCCACTGTCAAAGATCCATTCTTGAGAAGAACTGGAAGTTACAAGGGCATTGGCCTCTGTGGAAATAAACAGGTCTTCACTAGAACAGTGAGACCTATGTTGAGATGTTTTTGAGGGGTTCTTGAAACTAGACAGCTTCGATGTATGCTTCTTCTTATAGCAAAATTTTTCCAAGTTCCCTATTTTTCCACAAAAATTACAGCTAAATTTCTTTCAGGAAGTGTTGGAGCCTTGCTTGGGTGCATTGCTAGTATTATGACTAGCATGTTTTCCTTTGTGGAAGGGTCCTTTAGCGTTCATGGTTGTCTCTTGTGAGGAAGTTGACTTTGCTCATTAGTCATGGAGGAGCAAAAGTCGACGAACCTCTTCCCAACTTAGAACTTGACCTCTGTTATACAGAGTGGTCATGAATGTTTCATAGGACCTAGGAAGCTTGTTAAGTAATCTTATAGCCATGTCTTCCTTTGAAATTTGTCATCCAAAAAGTGTTAACTTGTGTTGATAATCTTCAAATTGGTTGATCACTTTTGTGATGGTGTCTTGTGGACATATAGTGAGATTGTGGAACTCAACCTCTAGAGTATAAATCTTAGAAGGTATTTTATCTTCATATAAATTGGCTAGAATATCCCAAGCTTCTTTTGAAGTCTTACATGCAGTGATGTGACCCTTTGTTAGTTCCTCACATGCTAGGAGAAGTTGGCCTAATGCTCACTTGTCTGTTACATTCCATATATTCCAAGCTCCTAGATCACTATCCTTATCAGGCTCTCATTTTGTGCCTTTGATTACCTTGTACAATAGCCTTGTATAGAGATAAGCCCTAATTCTATCCTTCCATAAGTTGTAATTAGTGCCATTTAGCCTTTCATCTTTTGGCATGAAGATGGGTGTAAAGGAGGGTAAGTACAAGTGACTTGGGGACATTGCGTTTGAAAGCGTTGACATTATTGCCACTGAAATGAAGTTACCACACTTGCGAGAAAAAGTGGTACACAAAGTTGAGTTGGGGTAGGGTGGGAGGCTTAGAGTAGCCCTACACTTGCGAATGAGATAGCTTGGAGAGTTGGGGGAGGGGGGACTTAGAATAGCCCTACACAAAAATTAAATGACTCAACACCCAAAGGAGGGCTTAGAGTAGCCCATGCATACCAAGTAGCTTAAGAGTAGGAGGGGGACATGAAAAAGCTTGTGGGTGGGCTTAGACTAGCCTCCCACCCATAAAAGCACAAACACAATATTTTCCTTCTTACATGTTTGATGTTACAAGATGAGCACTTAATGCCAAATGTGCCAAAATAGAGATATGGCCCCTTGCAAAGTGAACCTTTGAAGAATGAAAAATTGGAACCCTTGAAGTGAGGGTTGATGTGCCAAGTTTGGTGCCAAATTAAGGTTGGGTACCCTTTTTTTTTGTAAATGGAGGTTTAGCCGAAGCCTATTCCCCCGGACTTTAACTTTGAAATTGCAATTGTACAAGTGAATGGGCATAGCATCCGCGGGACCCCCCGTATCCCACAAAGCAGGGGTTAGACAAGGTTACAACTGAACTAGACATGGTTACAACTGGGTTTAACTGGCCTAAGCCATAACATGTCCAGCCTGGGACTTGAACCCTGGACCTCCGCCTCAAGAGGCCAAAGGTTGGGTACCCTTAGAAAGTACAAAGGTAGTGCCAATAATGAGCACTTGGTTCTTGCAAAGTTCAAGGCAAGTAGGGCCAAGCGTGTTGTACAAGAACCCTTGAATGAAAGTTACAACAAGTATGTTGAATATTTTAGGGAGAGACATTTTTGTTGAATCACATAAATATAAAGCAGCACGAGATTAAAGACACGATGCAATGAATGGGATTCAAATGCATTAGCATATATCCAAAAAAAATCGGAACTACAGGTCCACTATGACAAGTGGTAGAGCATATATGTGATATGCTAATGGACGCGCTGAAATCAAAGGGCCATTTCAGACTCAGCGGCGGCACTCATGCCCCGCGTGCTCAATCCAATAGATATTAGCCAACTGTCAGGATTCTTGGCACGAGTCTTCACACAGAGCGGCAGTACAATGCATAAGTGTCGTAACTTGGCAGTACAAAAAGACTCGCGCAGTTCCGACCCCCTCCCCTCCACCCCAGTGCTCGCGCTTGCATACATGGAGGAAAAAAATAATAAAATATCGATCATCCTGCTATGCTTTGAATGTATATTTTTTAAAATATTTCAGAAATAAACTTTTTGAGCGTAGAATTCCAAAAATAAATCGATTTTTAATGTAATTGATATGCAAGAGATAAATGGTTTGGCATGTATTTGATGCTTGACAACAAAAAGACTTCTTTATCATATGCTTTATTCATTTACTTGTGGCCAAATTATTTAAACTATTCAAATATTATTTAAACTATTCAAATTGTGAAAAAAAAAAGTGTATTACCTCATGTCATTTGTTAGTTCTTCCACTCTTTGTATTTACACTAGGCGACATCACAAAATTAAAAGATTCTTGTTCCACCCTTAAGTGTGAATAGATAGGTGGCGGAATAGTCTAGTTTTCTAGTTCCAGATGGAACTTGAGAACTTTCTACCCTTGTTCCATCTCCCCAGTGTGAGGCCACCCAAGCTCGATTCATCCATTCAAAATCAACGAGGGTCTTGAGTGACATCACGTGTGATGTCAAGACTATTGAATGTTTTACCCGTCAAAATAGAATACAACAATGTCGCGGATTGCACTAATCTGCAAGAAAGAGAATGAGGTGCTCCAAGTCCTTTCTCTCTCTCTATCAAGGAGAGAGTGGTTGCAGTATTGTGTGAGCACAAATTGGTGCAACTGTGGATAGCAGCTCTCTCTCTCTCTCTCTCTCTCTCTCTCTCTCTCTCTCTCTCTCTCTCTCTCTCTCTGGGCTGGCCCATTTGCTTTGTGCTTCTGGGTGTATGGCCGCTGGGTTGTGATGCAGTAGGGACTATCTGAGCTTGAGATTGTTCCTGAGCTTGCTGTTGTTTTTTGAAATGCAATCACTACCGCTTGTTTCTCTCTCTCTCTCTCTCTCTCTCTCTCTCTCTCTCTCTCTCTCTCTCTCTCTCTCTCTCTCTCTCTCTCTCTCTCTCTCTCTCTCTCTCTTTGCTCAGAGATGATGCAAGATCCGGAGCAAGTTTTTTTTCTATCTCTCCCGCTGTCTGCAGACGATTGTATTGCTTAGAAGGATTGCGAATGCTCCTCAGGAGCTCCACTCCCAGATATAGGAGAGGATAGCGCAGTTTAGAGTGCAGCTCCACTTTTGCCTTGTAGTGTTCCTGAGTAGGCACACAGAGAGGATGCTCGAGAACTTCAGATCACTCCAAGGCAACTAAGGCTACCAACTTTTGCACCCGCAAGGCCACCGATGTCTGCCAAGTAGGGCCGCCAACTTTTGCGCACGCAACTTCTGATGATGGTAGCTCTTTGTGATTCATCCGACGTGCACAGCCATTCAAGAATATGCCACGTGGAAAAGACAATAAACACTTTATATGCTTTGGTATGGGTTATGAGATTGTAATGGTAGTATGAGATGTCACATATCACCCCGCAATAGACTGTGGTTGTAGTTAATCTATAGCAAGTTCTCTCAGGGTAATGGTCGCGCATTGTTGGAGTTGTAGAGTATGGAGCAGAGAGCATGCACAATAATCATATAGTGCAATAGTACAATGATTTCGCGTGCATAGATCAAAGAAAACACCAAGCGAATGATGGGCTCTAATCAACTACAACAAGATTAAGGCGAAGCACCATAGATCAAGGCGAAATGGAGACAAAAACAATAATCACATGATTCAAAAGTTGTATAGCAGAATGTGTAGGCTCTAATAAAATGAACACTCGAGGTGAAACATAGATTCAAAAGCAAATAGTGGGAATAGCCACGATGAGAAACCTCCTAAGAAAACACATCAAAATGGATGTACTATTAAGAAACTTCACACAAGTGTTTATAAACTCTTCAAACAAATGTGAGATCTATTATTAACTCCACAAACTGGCCATGCCAAGCAAACAAAATGGCATACGGTGTCCACAAAGAGGTCGGGAGGGTGAAACAATGGGGCAAAGGAGGTACAAAATGATGAAGAAGAAGGGTGGGAGGGTGGGAAAATGGCAAAGTGAGGCCCAATAGAGTGTAAAATGATGGCAAAAGGCTTCTCCAAATGGGTGGAGAGCAACATCACCAAACTCAAGCACCACCACCACCGAAATCATTGCCAAACGCACCACCAAGACCTCCACCTAGCACTCTGATACCATGTGGCGAGTACATGCACGGAAGCAAAATGAAAAGAAGAGTGTACTCACAAAAGAAAGAATGTGAGAGACTCAAAGTGAGTAGACCAAGAAATGGGTAAACTCACATGGATTAGAAATGAGCTTGCCAAGAGCATGGAGTAGGCTCCTCAAGCTTCTAACCAAGTACAAATGGGGGGAGAGGCCCTTCTTATATAGATTTGGGAGGGGCTCTCCAAAGTACATCTCATGTGGAATAATTGCCCTCAAAGGAGAATGAATACAATGGTAGAAGCAAATGGCAAGGTACCCAAATACAAAGAAGATACAATAAAATGGAAATAAACTGGAAATGGAGTTCCTCCTAGATACAAAATGGAGATGCACTCATGCGAATACAAATGTAGATGATGTAGGAGCAATCATGTCGTCAACACAAAGAGCCCCAGGTGACGATCCTCTTTGACTCCCGATTGGGAATGCAAGGGACTCCTAAAGGAAGCAGGAATCCAACTATGATTCTGATCTTTGAGGGTGTTGACAAGTCTATCAAACCAACTCTTGTTAATTCCAATGGCTACACCACCAACCCCCCTAGGGTGTGTAGTGGAGATCCAGACATGAGTAGAAGAAATATGTTCTAGTCTTTTCTAAAGGTCCTCTCCATCAATTTTGGTCTCTTGAATACAGATGAAGTCCATGTTTAGGCTATTATCCCATAACCAATGGCCAACAATAGTGGCTCTTGAGGGGTTAGACAACCCCTTCATATGTAACGAGATGAAAATCATTATCGAAGGTTAATTTCTTTGCGGGGAGGGGCCTTGTCCCCTTTCTTCTTGTTTTTATCCTTGTCTTTTTTCTTTGAAGTGGAGGAATCTAGACAAAGGACCTTTCCCTTAAGGGGGCTATTCCATGGAATCTCCACTGGTTGTTTCCCTTTGTGAGTCGCCTTCTTCGAAAATGAACTTGGAACCTTCTCAAGAATTGTGGATCCCATGATGGAGCTTTGGCTATGCTGATTATCTTCATTATTAGTGGTGAATCCATCCTCTTTACTAGTGGTGTAACCCTCTTGGTTATCTTCTTTATTGATGGAATCCTCTAGGGTTTTTCCTTCAGTGTGTATGTCGTATTGATCCCTTCCCCTTGGGTAAATGAACTCGTTGATCTCCTTCTCCAAGTTGTAGTAGATATTCATTAATGGAGCTTCGTCAAAGGGGTTCCTCTCAAAAGTCCCCCTAGGGCTTCTTTTCCTTCTTCGTCTTACTTCTGTGAACCCTTCTGATTCTGTCTCCAAGGCTTGAGCTTCTATATTTTCCTCATGTTTGGAGGACGAGCTTGAGCCCTGAGTTGGCTCTTAGTGTTAATTGTTTCTTGCTTCTGCTTGTTCTTAGAGAAATTTTGTTTCAAAGGGCACTCTTTAATCATGTGCCCTTGTATCCTGTAGTGGAAGCGTGCTCCTAAATCTTCATAGGGAGACTCTTATTTAGATCTGTTTCGATGCATATCTACGTGTGCCATCTCCCATTGAATGAATGTTTTGCACCTTCATAAATGAAGATCCCAACATCCTCTCTCGATTTTAATGGCAGACCTAAAGATGAAACAATTTCCCTTAAGAAACCATACAAGAAGAAGAGCAAGTTGGGAAGCTCTACCCAGAGCAGATAGCAAAGCGGTTGAGTCTTGTTTGGAACAAAATCAGGGAACCACTTAAAGACACATAAGGTGGATCTCCAAATCTGCCAAGTGCAAACTTGTAATGCTTGAAACATCATCTCCTCATTTTCAAAAACCAAAAGCACATTATTTGATGGCAAGAATTGACA
Organism: Ceratopteris richardii; assembly: GCA_020310875.1. Classification (NCBI taxonomy): domain Eukaryota; kingdom Viridiplantae; phylum Streptophyta; class Polypodiopsida; order Polypodiales; family Pteridaceae; genus Ceratopteris; species Ceratopteris richardii. The sequence goes on from CM035422.1 coordinate 163,950,723, forward strand.
TTTGCTCACAATCAAACCGCCCTGAAACCACTCCTTACAAAACCAAAGACATAAGGACTCTACGGGGGTGTTGGGTCAAACAATTGGTCGATGAGATGCGTTTTCTTTAATTCTTCCTACTTCACCTAAATGTCCTCCCCCTTAAGCGAAACAACTAGAGGCTTAACACCAAACGGCTCCTTGGAGGCATCAAGGGTGTCTTCCTTTGTCGAGGGCCCACATTGCTAATCACCAATGAGGGGAACACTCTAGCCATAGAAGTCTGGACGAGACACCACAAACATGAGAAACTCTCCCACAAATGCACATCAGCAACAGAGACCAAAATGACTGCACGCACATGCCCCAAGAGAAAAGAAGTGGAAAAAAACCAACGCCACAACAACCTTAGCAAAGACAAGCCCAAGAGAGAAAGAGAAAAAGGGGGGAAGAGAGCACTCAGACAAGAAGATCGAGCAACCAAATGAAGAAGAAGCTGAAAGCCACAAAGGAGTCTCTTGGAGGTCTTCCAAAGTGTGAGAAACTCCCCCTGAGTAGCCAGAACCATGCCAAATTGCAATATTCCCAAAGCTTTAGTCCATCTCGACAACACCAAAATTTAGGCCATCGAGATGCTTAAAATCTCGGAGTTGTAAATTGATGTCTAGCCAAGCATAGAGTTCTCACTTGGGGAAAAACACCAAACTTTGACAATTGACCGCATCAACTAAAAATTGATGTCACAATTTGATTTAGAGTCCTTGGACTGATAAATCATTAGCATCATCAACGGCAAACACAATGCCCCCACCTCATTCATAGAAAATCCCTCTTTGTGCAATCTCCATTAGCGGCATTGAATTAATCAAAAATAGTGGAAAACACTAGAGGAACTCACGAAAACTTGCTTTATGGATCAACTTTTTGGACCCTCAACTCCAATTGAAATCTCTAGATCTTGTTTGTAAAGAAAAAATGGTCCCTAGAGGTATCATGGTCAGTAAACGTGAGTCTCTACTTGTGAACCATGTCTTGTTCATATTTGATATCAAAGAAATGGCATTGGAAGCCTTCCATATAGGCATATAGAAAGTGTAGAGACAATCATGTGGCTATTTAAGCGGTTCCCTCCATTCATCCCAAAAAAAAAAAGTATCTTTAAGTTTCCTTTGCGGGTGGATAACATAGCAATTTTCCATTATTGGTTTATCAACAATATTGTAGCCCCTTTTGATCAGTCATTGGCAACCAAAGAAGATGTTAGGGATCCAATTTTTGCAGATGCCTCCCACTCCTTCAATGTCTCATGGCACCCTCAAACTTGCGTCAAGGTAGGTTTTAAACATGAGCGCCCATCCTCTATCAATATCCACATTAAAGAAGAGAATCCGTTTGAGCAAGAAGGGATTCACAAGAACATCCCAAATACAAGCTTCCATTTTAGTATTGAGGGCCATAGAATCAAAGAGTGTACCCTAAGGAAAGGGAAAGAAAAATCCAAGCCAATCACGGAGGAGGTAGAAGCTATCAATCCAATGGGAAATTCCTTTTTCTGGAATCATATCTATGGGGCCCTTGAAAAAGGAAAAAAATGATCAAAATAGAAGTTCAAAAGAGGACTCAAATACGGAAAGTAAAAACATTGATCAAAATAGAAGTTCAAAAGAGGACTCAACCAAGGAAAGTAAACCTAGATAGCTTTATGGAAGTCATAAGAAAAAAAGAAAAAAAGGAAAAGAAACAAGAAGACGGAACATCTCACATGATGGAGTCCTTGATCCTAGAGAAAGAGGTAAACATGTTTCTCTATTTAGGTGGTTTCTTTTAGGTGGAAGACACCAAAGTCTCGGACTCCAATCACAAGGGGGGTATGCTATCTAAAAAAGAAGAAAGTACAAACAAAGGGGGTATGCTATCAAAAATAGTTTGTGTCCCTAAATCCAGCACCAACTAGAGTTTCTCCTTCCATGGAAGAGCCCCATCAAAGGGAAGATTGCTTCAAATATTTGCTTTACTTCTAAGAAAAGGGGATAAGGGAAAACCAAAAAAAAAGGGGGAATGATCTATACGTTTAGAAGTGACCATCCTCTCTTTCAACGTGTATTGGTTCATAGAACTTATTGGTGTTATGATGATAGGCCAATGGCTGAATGGTTAACATTTAAACCAAAAATGCATTTTCTTTCAAGACGTTAAAGTTGATGGAAAGGATCTCCTAAAGAGACTAAAGAGTATCGTTGTGCAACACTTGGATTTCCACATCTCATCCTTGTGGGGGTGGTAGCATCATATTGAGATTCAAGCAACAATGGTCCTCCTCTCTCTCACTCTTCTTGTGACCCACATCATAGATAGGTCGCAGCTAGCCTTTGGGGACACAAACCCCTTCATGGTGGTTTCAATTTATGACTTGAATTGGGATCAAGAGAATAGAAACTTGAAATTTCCACGTTAGAGAGAGAGAGAGATGGGTTTCCAAGCCTCTCCCTTTTCACTAACATTTGTCTATGTGTGTGTTTGTGTGTGTGTGTGTGTATATATATATATGTGTGTGTGTGTGTGTATGTGTGTGTGAGAGAGAGAGACTCTTTTGATTCTATACTTTTTATTTTAACGATATTCAAACTTTGGAATGGATTACACAAAGTGTGGTAATCCTGGATGAAAAAACCATATCCCACACACACACATATGTACCGATATGTACCGATAGCTCCCCCTCAAGCCTAGGATGTCTAAGTCTTTATTCTTTTGCAATTTCCTGAATTCCAATCATTGATTCGAATCTACTTAGCTTTACTCCATACAAATCTTTAGTCATCATGTTTGCACATTTTTGTTGAGTTGAGATATACGAAAGCTCAATTTCTTTGCTTTTGATGTTCTCGCTAACAAAGTGATAGTGGACCTCAATATGTTTGGTCCTTGCACGATAAATGGATCTCATTTACTAGTAAGCAAAAATTTGCTAATTCTGCACAATCAAAGAAGGATGACAAAGATGAGAAGAAAACATAAAAGCAGAAATGTTTTTGCAACTATTGTAAAGGAAATGATCATGTCATAAATGTTGGTGCATTTTACCCAAGCCTACATGCTTGATATGATTTGATTTATGTTCATTTGTAGTCATATGTGTAGACATATGAACACCTCTTGTAAAAGAGTATATTTTATCTCTTGTAATTGTGAAAGAAAGAATGGCTTAAGTCATCCATTATGTAAAAAGGAAATCCGTGGCTCTAACTACCTAAAACCACAGATCCATCAGCTGAGAGAATATATCCTAATTCCTAGCATCACTTTTAGGTTAATTTATTTGAATTCAAATTCAAAATTACCTCCAAAAGTAGCTATAGAAAAAGAGCAAGAAGGATGTCGCCATTAGAGAGCTTGATTCGTGCCCACTTCATGTTCATTTGTAGAGATTGAAGAGCTTACTCCATATCTCTATCATTATAATCCCATTTTGCAATTATTCATTGCCAATGTTGTTGTAATTATATGTGAATCTATACATCCATCATTTACTTCTCTGTTTTATTCTCTGCTATACTTGACTTTGATCTAATATTTCAATTGAAGAAGGAAAATCATCACCTATCATGTATACACTATGATGATGCTTTGATGCCATCGTGATGAGATGACAATAGAGTACAGAGATGAGAGGGTCTTTGTAAAAAATGCTCTAGACCTGCCTATTTCGTGCTAAAAAAAATGTTTACTTCTCTTAAACTTCTATGAATTGAGCGAATTCCTTTTGCACAGCTTCTAATAGGAAGGTAAGTGAACTACTCCAAGTTATAGCTTGAATTCATAGTATCTAGTATATGAGCAATATACTTGATGAGTCATAGATGTGATCCTAACATTTCAAAAAGAAGACAATGCATATACACAGTCATAGAGATCGATTCATATCTCTACACACAAAGCTTCAATGATTAAACAGCGAGTCGTAACAAACGAGAACTATGTCATAAAAAGAGAACACCCTCTTCAAAAATCAAGCGAATTGCAACTTATGTTTGAGATTCCTTTATACCAGTATACATATATTTCAAAAATGAAGTCAAAACATGTGATTTTTTGTCGTTTTTTCATAAAAAAAGAGCTCAAAATGTAGTCAAAATTTCCCTAGATAAGACATTGACATGTCCAAAATCTATATGATAAGACATTGACATGTCCAAAATCTATATGATAAGACATTGACATGTCTAAAATCTATATAAAGAATGTAAAGCTGAATAATTCTTATACAAAAATAACATTTAAGACATATTTTCAATGGGTAGATATCCGATTGTTATTCAAAATTGCTATGAAACATGGTTTCGTTAAGCAAACTACTTCGAGGCACTTACATAAGCACTAAAAATGTTACAGAGTTTCGATGCAACTCACAACTATGTCAATCGATGTCTACACCCTCATCATCTGATGCACTTGATTCAGTCTCATACTCTTGAGAGCTCTCTTCTTCTTCTTCGATATCCACAAGAGCTCTATCTTCATCCACGTACATACCAAATTCTGTAGGATCATGCACAAATCTTCTTGTTTGCCTATGATTTGTTGTACCACATACATCTGGAAGCTTTTGCTTTATCATATTGATGGTTGCTTTCCTCAAGTGACCTATTTTCGTGAAGAAAAAATCATAAACAAGAATATTTACATCATCCATTTTAAGAGCGGATGTGCTTCGAATATTCTTTTTCTTTTTTGAGCATGTTCGTTTAGTATCACACACCATTTCTAAGTTATATTTACCTGTGAATGCATTACTACTTTTAGTGTAATACCAATGCACCATCAAAGCCTCTATTCTCCTCTGATCAATATCTTTAGTGATCTCTAAAACCTTTACAATCCAAAATGGTATGTTAGCCTCATCACCATCAGCAAGTACTGCAATAAGTGTTCCAACATTTATCTCTATTAAATTTCCTTGCCATCTTGCTTCTGTCTGTTTTTTCATCCTTGGGCCTACATAAATATTTCTTTCTAGTGGATGTATAAAACTTTGAAGTGCATCTGCATTACATGCTTGGGCCACATTCACTGATCTTTGTGTACAAAAATCCCATGTGAATGGAACATCAATTGGCCAATGACCTGCAATCGTATGCTGTATAATCTCTTCTTGATGATTGAAAAAGTCATCCCACCAAGATACATCTTGATCTCCAGCATATTTTTTTGCATGCTCAATATGTCTCTTTTTTTCAATGAGTGCATGCATCCAGCTTTTACTTTGATCAACCACATTTCCACATCTTTCTGTATTGTTTTTATCTTCATATGGTGATTGTTCTGCACCATACACAGACAAATTAGGCACCTGCAATAAGAATCTACATCCCTCTTTAGGCTCCCACCCAGGAGAAGATGAATACTGCTTTGCAAATAAAAGGGTTATTTCATCAACCCTCATCATCAAGAATACATGGTTGAGACTAGTATTGTGCAATGGAGCCAAAACCTTAGCACTGTTATCAAGGCCCATTGAGCAAAAGTGCTTAAAGTTATAAATCTGTGTGAGGTGTTGAGCTTTTGGTTTTGGAGTATATGCTTTTGCAATCAGCTCAGATAAAATTGGAAGAGTAAAAGCATTGTTACGTGCCAACTTCTTAGAGAACGTACTGAACATGATCAATGTGATCATGAGTGTGCCCAACCAGAAGGAAATTTACCTTGACCTTCTGAAATACCTGTTTATCAACAAGCATGCATAAATATCCAAAGATTGTAGAATTTTTATTCTCTCTTGCAGTATTATCAAGTTGCAAATATAGAGTTGGTGGAAAAAGACCCTTCCATGATTGCAAAACCCAATGAATGATAGTAACTGTAAGGTTTGGATCATTATCCACATTCAGATTTGTGAAGAAAACCTTGGACATTACAGTTCCATTGTATACCAAAGCACCAACCAAATGCATTTGCACAAGGACTTCATCTCCAATGTCCTTAGGGATGTGATAAAAATGTGGCAAACAAGTTCTTTTTTAATCCATACCATCGATCAACAAACACATATAACGCTCCAGATTTCTGAGTGCTTTACTTCGATGATGAATTGCTTTATTTCTCTCTAAAGCTTGACACTCACGATGGTTGTTTAGAAGGTTTTTAATATTATCTTTTTCTTGTGGTGTTGTAGCCCCCTTTGCCATGTTTTTCAAAGTGGCACAAACTGAACATTCACCCATTCTAACTTTACGAGGAATAGACACATTGTTAAACTCTTGCTTCCATAATCGAGTAAAGTCACGATACAACACATACTTCTCATTTCTATTTTCCGTGTCTTCTCTATATATTTGAAATACCTCTCGACAAGTAAAGTTATCTGACAAGTGCAACCTTCCAGTCGTAGGCATAACCTCATAATGCAAGCTAAAATAGTTCATCATCCAATTCATTGCATGGCATCCAACAAATCCTTTGGTCCCAACATGGAACGTATCCAAAATGAGATCCCCATTCATAAGCCCCTGTTGAACCCTATGTATTCTAAAATTTCCCACATCCATTGCAATTCTAAATGCAGCCCTACAACATCGCATCCCTTGAGTAAAGAAATATTCAAAAGCAACATGTGTTACTGACATGTTATCCTCAACCATTTGCATGTGAGAAACAAGGTATATATCTTGCCTTTCACTATCTAAATGGAGGAATTTCTCTCTTAGGTGCTTTAGTTTCTTCATTCCTAAATTGTACAAACATTTCAAACCACAACAATGTTTCACAATATCCAATGCAATCTGTCTATCTGAAGTAAGAAATTTAAATCTTTTTTGACTTACTTCACGAGGCCTTCTTTTAAAATGTAGATTGATCCTGCTTTGCCTTTCCTTTGCTCCACATGTACTTGAGTCAAAAGGGAGATCAATGGTTGGATCAGATGGGAGATCAAGAGGTGCATTTGGTTGAGCAGCATTGCACTGTGAATTGGATAACTTAAATGACTCAACAGAAAACATAGAATCATCACCACATTCTAAACCATGGAGATCATCACTTATGAGGAAAGGGTCAACTGAGAACAATGAATTCAAAAGTGTATCAATATGAGTAGAGGAAGCTGATGTCCAAGCATCCATTGAAAAGATTGAGCTCATCTTCACTCACTTCAAAGAAGACTGAAGATGAATTACCTTTTTAAATGAGTAGAAGTCCGATATCAAGTGAAAATGTCACATCAAATGTTACATCAAGTAGATATGAAATCAAAAGTTCATTAAAGTACATTAAAGTGCATTAAACATCAAATTACATTAAAGTACTTAAAGCCTAACATTAAAGTACTTAATTACTCAAAGTACTTAAAGTACTTAAAGCCCCAACATTAAAGTACCTAACATTAAAGATTTGATTCACTTTTGAAAGTAGTGGTGATGAGATACACTATGAAGTGTATCCACATCAAGTAATGTGTTTGTTGATGCTCATAAGATTGGCAGGAAAGAGCACACAAAGCTTTTGACAAAACAGTGACTTCTACGTGGTTGGGTTCAAGGAAAAAAGGGCATATTCGATTATCTGAATCACTCTAAACTTCAAATTGATTGCATTTTGACTTTTTCAAGCATAGAAATCTCCAAAATTTGATGAGCAGGATGATATTTAGAATTTTATATATCAATATGTAGATGTCATCCAAGGAGTTCATATATCAATGTCCAGAATTGATCAAATTGTCATCGAAGGACATGTTAAAGTATGCTTTAGCCAATGTGTAGATGTCCTTTCCACAATACAATAAAGGGCATCTAGTAAGACATCAGTGAACAACAACCAAAACAAAGAAAAGTAAAAAAATATGATGTCACTAGGCGGTATGCAGGTGTCTTCAGATTTGTGAATGGGATGGGAATTCATCAGATGGCATATGTGAACAGTTCATATGTAAACATTTCAAATGAGTATGTGAACATGGAAGATAAGAAAACATTTTATATGAATATGTATGAGCTATGATAATTTGGAGGGTTCATTAACATTACAACAAAATGAGTCGTGCAATTATTATGTCTTTGGTGGCAACTGTGCTTTTCTCTCATCTTTTTGTTACAAGAATAATGGAGAAATGCAACTATTCTGGAAGTAAATGGGAACTTACCACATGGATCCCATTTCATGGGTTGGGAAATGAGAATTGATCTACCAGATCTTGAAAAAAGGAATAAAATGATGAAGTGATGGATCCTAGTTAGATCAGTTGACTGATCTAGTTAGAAATTGGATTCATTCAGTTAGATCTAGTTAGTCTCTGGTTCAAGTAACCCAAGTGTCTATAAATAGCAGAGGAGGAGATCATTCTCATTTCCAAAATCTGCGAGCAAGAGAGAGCAATAGAGCACAGACAGCAAAGACACACAGAGCTCAGCAAACCAGCAAGGCAACTATGATGGAGAAGAAGAATGTTGGCAAGAGTACCCAGAGGTAGACAAAATCACACCACAAAAAAAGATTCCCTAAAGATTCCTTTTTATGTTTTAGGAAATAGTATGTCTTCTAGTGATTTTTTTTTTCTAAGCTCATGAAGTCTAGATCCAATGAGGGTGCCACGATGCCAGGCATCGACTTGAGGGTGTAAGTCGATGCCAGGCATCGACTTTAGGGTGGAAAGTCGATGTCTGCCATCGACTTACACCCTCAAGTTGATGCCACTCATCGACTTGCACCCTCAAGTCGATGCCTAGCATCGACTTTCACCCCAAAGTCGATGCCAGGCATCGAATGTGGCCTGAAAGTCGATGGGAGGCATCGACTTGAGGGTGCAAGTTGATGCCAGACATCGACTTTTAGGTGCAAGTTGATGTTAGGCATCGACTTTTAGGTGCAAGTCGATGCCAGGCATCGACTTGAGGGTGCAAGTCGATGCCAGGCATTGATTTGAGGGTGCAAGTCGATGCCAGGCATCGACTTGAGGGTGTAAGTCGATGCTAGGCATCGACTTGAGCCTACAAAACGATGCCAGGCATCGAATTTGTGTGCAATTTGATGTCTGGCATCAACTTGCACACAAATTCAATGCCGACATCGACTTGCACCCTCAAGTCAATGCCAGGCATTGACTGTAAGGTGCAATTTGATGCCTGGCATGGATATTCCACCCTAAAGTCGATGCCTGGCATCGAAACTTCAGCTTGAAAAACACATAAATGTAAGAGCTAATGCTTCTAAGGCCATTTTAGGGATGCTGAGTTAAAAGGTGAGAGGTCTGTCAAGAAGCTCAAAGTCACAGTGAGCTTTGTAGATCAGCATCATGACAGAGGCATTGATCACCAAACAAAATCCAAGAAAAACATTGCATCTTTATCCTCTGAGAAGGCCAGCAACTCAATTGGCATGTCATCTGGTGGACAGAGTAGCATCAAAATAGTTGAGGATGATGCAACTAGGAAGGGGAGGAAGGACATAGAGGTCTTAAGGAAAGATCGTCCACTCTGGGACATGAAAAACCTAGAGTGGTGCCTTCAATATGTTGAAGAAAATAATGCAGTCCTTCTTGTGTTTGCTGGGGCATATGGGAGAGGCAAGATCACGACAACATAGGCTTTTCAATATGGCCTTGTGTTCAAACTGGACTATGGAGATGAGGATTCTGACAACCTCCTTTTCCTGGTAGAGACATCTAAGGGGTTAAGAAATGTAATATGCAAGATGGATTTCTTGTGCCCTGAGTGTTGTGTGCCAGAGAGGCTTGCAGAGATATGCAGGGACTCGATGAACTTAATTAGAGACTTGATGCCATGGATCCAGGGCAACATTATGTCAACACAACAGAAGATGACAACCCGTGTAAAGGCAAAGGGTAAGCAGTGCATGCAAAAGAAGCTATTGAAGAAAAAGAAGAGAATGGCTGATGAGGAGTCTTCTGAGTCAACCTCTAGCTCTGAGAATATTATTGTTGCACCTGGTGGGGAGCTTGCTTCAGGTATTCTTGGTATTGAGCAAAACAAGATGAGGGAGGACATAGCTCGAAGAAAACTTGTGAAGAAGGGGCAGTTGTTCCACCTACCAATCAATATCATCCATAGGCCACGAATCGATCCAGTCATAGGGAGGAGGCCCCTTGAGATAAGGGAGCCACATAATTTGCACGTGCAGAATCTTAAGAAGAAAATGAAGATAAATCCTCACACTACTGTTGTGCCATTCCTTGTCATGGTGGATCCGAATGAGTGCAGCTATGTGGAGGATTTCAATGAGGTCCTGTTTGAAGATTATACATATTATGTGATTGGTGGTTCACACTCTGCAGAGGCCCGCAAACAGCTAGTGAAGGAGCACCCCACCACATTCTTCTTTAGGTATGCAGAGTGCAAAATCTATGCTAGTCTTACAACTGAGGAAGCCAGGCTTCTTGCTTGGGATCACAACAATGATAATGACTACAAGCAAAAGATGTCCTCCATAGAGAGAATTCGGTTCTTCCACCATGAATACGAAGATTGTCTCCTGAAGGAGGCTGGCAAAATACATCCCAATCATTGAGGTTGACATTTCACTGGATGAAAATAGAAACTCTGATGCTTTGAGAAAATATGATCCATGGTTTCAGCTTGCATTCAGAACAGGTGAGATCTGGGATCTGCAGGATAAGATTTTCACAATGTGGGAGAACAAGGAGGTCAAGGGCCAGAAGCAATGAAAGTCAAGGCCAGACATTCAGGTTGATTTGAAGGGAAAGGGAAGGAAAGTTGACCTTTCGATTGAAGAGGCTCCTGAGGACATGAAGCTGACACCATGGAGAGCCCTTCAAGGAATCAAAGATGATACATTGATTATATCAACTTTGTCAAGGCTAATCTCCAAGGAGTTAAGCCTGGAGGAGATGGTGACTGAGCTAAATAAGTATGTATGTTATTCTCAGGTCCTTTTTCCCTCCTCCCATGTCTCTGGTCTAACCTAGTCTCCCTTTCATTTTTGTGACTGTAGTCATAAAGTATACATGAAGATTCAGAAGGTGATAATGAAGAGGCTAGGTTGCTTTCCTTGGACATAGGTCCAAGCAGACTATCCAACCACCTCATCATACAAAGCTTTATCTGAGTATTTTATCCTGTTTCGTGATTGGGTAGGTTCTATTCTGAAAGAGGATGCCTGGTTTGCTATCTAGATCGATGCTCGGATTCAACCTACCACTAATTTGATGCCAGGCATCGACTTTTAGTAGCAAGTCGATGCTTGGCATCGACTTACTGCTGAATGTCGATGCCTGGCATTGATTTACTATCAAAAGTCGATGCTTGGCATCGACTTGGTGGCATAAGTCGATGCCACGCATCGACTTATGCGAGAGATCGATGCTAGGCATCAACTTTCAGCAGAAAGTTGATGCCTGGCATCGACCGAGACAAGAAATCGATGCCAAGCATCGATTCCTCATGTTTCCACTTGCTTATCAAAGAGCTCATTTAATATTCTTTCCACTTGCTTCTACAAAAACCAAGGAAAAGCAAGTTTGCTGAGGTATTAGATGATTGCCCCCCTGCATTCCTGGCTCATATTCAAAGAGCAAAGCATGAGAACTCCAGACTGAAAGCCAAGGACATAGATTTTGATGATGAACCTGATCTGAAAAGTTTCACCAATCCCCTAGATCCACTAATGCATGTATATTACAATGTATTTTGTAGTGATGTAAATAATATTTGTATTGTTGTGCCTAGAAAGCATTTCTCCCTTCTTATAGCAAGCACCCTTATATTCAGAAGATGGTCACTGATTTTGCAGATTTGACTATGTCTCCTCTTTGGAGGATAATAATTTTCCATAGCAGAGACCAGTCTTGCTCTGTTTCAACTGCTCTAAATTCAAGATGTCATGTTGTGGAGTACCTCACATGGTAAGTGATCTTCTTTCTATCTCCATGGCTTTAATGATGCTCTCTCTCACTAATAGTTCTCGTTGGCAGGGTGAAGACAAACGTGAATCATACTCCTTTGCATAGGTTTGTGAGCTCCACTGAATGCATTACAGTTGGCTATTATGATGAAGTAAGCAAAAGGAGAGTCAGGGAGCATTGCAATGAGAATGGGATCTCCAATGTGCTCATGTTCCCAGTCATTACCAAGAAACTTTGCCATGTAGTTGGGGACAGGACATTGGTTAACCCCTATCAGAAGCCACAAAAGCTAATAATGAGATTGATTCAACTATTCTCCAATGATGATGACTGGGTCTTAGACCTTTTTTCGGGCACAGGTAATTTCAATTGTAACATTTCTCATTAGCTATCATGTTGATTGGCCTTTAAGTGGTTCTTTCTGTTTCAGGGAAGACTCTCGCTTACTCCTTAAAGATGTTCAGACACTGCATAGCTGTGGAGAAGGATGATGCTCAAGTGAGCTTCATTAGAATGAGAATCAAGGGGTTGAATGAATGCCCAGATGAAGACCAAGAGGTTAGAAGGAAACACATTGCAGACACGGAGAGATTCCAACCAGCTTCAAGGGAGCATGTTCCCCCACTTACAGATGAACCGGGAGACATGGCTGACCTTGAAGAGCAAATCTTGGAGCAAGAGAGGCAGGAAATGTGTTCTAGGGTTCCAGAGGATCCCATTATGCATGAGCCTGAGGAAACCTATGATCAGCTTCTATTGTAGAGTCTTATTACTCTTGTAAAACATACATGAAATGTAAACATCATTTTAATAGAAATATAATGTCAAGTTATGCTTCCATTTTGTGCAAAGCTATACTTATCTTGAGCATTTCTGTGATGAATGTGTGAATGTTTCTTAATATAATTTTGTTGATTATAATCTTCTCTTGGGAATGCTTTTGTGATATTCATTTCATATGCTATGAATATGGCCCTACATTCAATGAGGATCTTAACTATACAAAGGGATGATCTTAATTGCCATTAAAATGTTGACGACTTTTGCAACACATGTACTGCGAATTCCGAGTAGCTTTTAATCACCTATAATCTGTGCTTGTTGAGGTTCTAGATGTAATGAAGGAGTTTCGCCAATTCTTACTTGTACCTTTAACTCTGATCTCTTATGTCAAAGGTCATGATGTGGGATTCTTGATCATGCTGAACAATTAGTTTTCATGGCACCAAGCATTTTAACATATCTATCTTGACTACTTGGGTTATAGGATCAAGATTCTCCTCAATATTTACAAGCAAGAACACGTGTTTTTTTCTAGATATTGTGAAATGACCACTTTATTGCTTGATTTTATGGTCTTTAGGTAAAAAGGAATAGAGAACATGTCTTTGTTCTCCTTTCTTGTGACTCAATGTTATTAAATCCTTGCATATACAAGATCGATATTGATATATTTTGGTAGTAATGTGTGTGACCACATTTAGGATCGTCGGGGCACTTTTCTCCCTCATTAGGAGGTTTTTTTCCCCGACTTGTATATATGCATATAACCCTAACGAGTCACTTATCTTTGTACATTCTCTTGGTAATACATTAAGTATTTCTGTTGTGCTCCAAGCTTCTTCTTCTTCTTCTTTTTGTTTTTCGCATGCTTCCATAGTCATCAAACTCCAGCCATTGTTATCAGAGAAGGTCGCCACTTCATCTAGGGCATCCTCAACATCCCTCTGGTCATAGTCTCATAATCCCATGAAAATTGGTGAGCATACTCAAAGCGATTAGGAGTTCAAAATGGCTTCGCTATGTAGTATCAAAATCGTGATCCAAGCTCATTTTCGCCTCTGAACACACTATCACAGTGCTTCTATAGGTAATTTTGTCTTTTCGTGTCAAACGTGTATATATATATATATATATATATATATATATATATATATATATATATATATATATATATATATATATATATATATATATATATATATATATATATATATATATATATATATATATATATATATAGGTTTCGGTTCGCGAGTAAAAGTGCCTTGAAGTTTATTACAGGTTTAGCAAAAATTGACAAGGTAATTCTATGCAACTTTTTGAGATATAGTAATTTTTCTGCATTAGGGTATCTTAATCAATGGCCATGACTGAAAGCAGTGATGTATTCTGTATGTTGGCTGTTGAGGATAAGTTCGATGGTACCAATTACCCATTATGTGCATATATGATGTGTCATGTATATGTCACAAAAGATTGTCGAATATTGTGAAAGATGTTAAAAAATGTCCTACTACACCTGCAAATGCGGTTCCTCAAGGTGATGCAAATGGCATTGAAGATGATGATATTTGCATTCTTGTTCGTGTTGCAGTTCTTGTTGCAGCTAGTGTAGAGCAACTTCCTTGGGACATCAGAGATGCTCAAGCACATGCATTGATAGCCTTGTTTGTCAAATGTGCCATTATTACACACATTCTCTCCTACAAAATAGCAAAGGATGCTTGGGATACACTTAACACTTTATACCAAGCAAGGAATGAGGCTCGTGTTGCTTACCTTCAAAAACAGTTGGAGAGTGACCACATGAATGAAGGGGATTCCATGGACAATTTTTTCACAAAGATCAAAGATTTGAAGGATCAATTGACTTTTGTTAATGAAGTCTTGCCATACAGTTCACTTGTGCATACTAATTTGAATGGTCTTCCATATTCATATCAAAGTTTTGCTTCTACTCTTTGATTGATGATGAAAGGCAATCCAAATGCCTTAACATTTGAGGAGTTAGTCTTTGTTCTATTGTAAGAAAATCAGTCTAAGAAGAATAGGTCCATTATGCATGTTGCAGATCAAGCTTTCCAGGCTATTCAGAAGGACAAAGATAAATGGATCTCATTTACTAGTAAGCAAAAATTTGTTAATTCTGCACAATCAAAGAAGGATGACAAAGATGAAAAGAAAACATAAAAGCAGAAATGTTTTTGCAACTATTGTAAAGGAAATGATCATGTCATAAACGTTGGTGCATTTTACCCAAGCCTACATGCTTGATATGATTTGATTTATGTTCATTTGTAGTCATATGTGTAGACATATGAACACCTCTCGTAAAAGAGTATATTTTATCTCTTGTAATTGTGAAAGAAAGAATGGCTTAAGTCATCGATGATGGTAAAAAGGAAATTTGTGGCTCTAACTACCTAAAACCACAGATCCATCAGCTGAGAGAATATATCCTAATTCCTAGCATCACTTTTAGGTTAAGTTATTTGAATTCAAATTCAAAATTACCTCCAAAAGTAGCTATAAAAAGAGCAAGAAGGATGTTGCCATTAGAGAGCTTGATTCGTGCCCACTTCATGTTCATTTGTAGGGATTGAAGAGCTTACTCCATATCTCTGTCATTATAATCCCATTTTGCAAGTATTCATTGCCAATGTGGTTGTAATTATATGTGAATCTATACATCCATCATTTACTTCTCTGTTTTATTCTCTACTATACTCACCCAAAATAGTAACTTCAGAAGCTCATATCTCGGGTTATGCGTAACCTTTTTCAAAGTTTAAAGTGCATTGGATTGCTCTTCCCCAAAATGATGGGAGTGTTCCAGATTTTGCTAAATCTTGTTCTCGATACTCAATTGCTCAATCAAAGTGTTTTAACTTGTATTAACAAGATATTTAAGTCTATTTGCTATGTCCAAAAGGAATTTTTCTAATTCCTATCAGGTTGAGAGCACTGATCATTTTCTTCAGTAGGTGTATGTATAAAAATAACAAGTCTTGGGAGCTAGTCATTTTGCAACTAGTCTATCTTGACTCAAACTTTTGAGATCCTTTTTCCAAAACACTAGGGTGACTTTTTTGTGGATCTAGGAAGCTCAAAGGATCTACTAACGACTCTAATGTATCAGTTGGCTGGTGTGAAGCTGGTTGTAGCAACACCAACTCATCTTCAGATTGCATCCACCATCTCTCTTTAGAGTGGTATCAGAGCATAGTCAATCAACATGGGAGATAGATTTCCATAAACAATTGACAAATTGGATAGAAACAACTACCTAGCATGGTCCCTAAGGATCGAGGCTTATCTTCAAGAGAGGTATCTATTTGGATACACATCTAGAGATGAAGCTATGCCCAACCATGAGAAATAAAGGGAAACCATCACATGAAGAAGAGGAAAGACTTTCAAATTGGTGTTCAAAGGATGCACTTGCAAGGTCCTATATTCTAAACTCAATCTCTTATTTTCTTTTGCCTCGTGTGAAGGGATCCAAGACATGAAGTGACTTGGTATGCACTTGCTTCTTTCTTCTCCTCCAACACTCGAGCAAGGAAGAACTAATTGTGGATGGAGTTCACAACAATGAAGAAAAGCCCCAAGGAAAGTGTGATTGATTATGTCACAAAGATGAAGGAGATTTTAGATCAGCTTGGAAGCATTGCAGAGGTAATTGAAGAGGAACAAATCATTAGACAAATCATAAATGGAATCAAAGCAGATGACAAGTGGGAGTCCTTCACAATAGCCATGGATTTGTACATGGATATGCATGTACCTGACCTCAACACACTCATGGGCCAACTCTTCACTCATGAAGCAAAGATTAGCAATGGTGGTGAGTCCTCAAGAGGTAGTCAAACTTCTGCCTTATATTATGATAAAGCCAAGGTCAAGGACAAGTCAAAGAATAAGAAGAATGAAGATGAAGGTAGCTCTTTCCAAGCAAACTCTGCAGGTAGAGAAAGAGCTAGAGGAAGAGGTAGAGGTGGAAAGCAAGGTAGGGGGAGATTCCAATCATCTCAACCTTGAAATATATGTGACCTATATAATCATACGATTGAAGAATGTTTCAGGAACCCAAGGAAGGCAAGAGGAAGAGGATTCAATAGAGGTGGCTATGGATCAAATAGAGGCAGATACAATGGAGGCTACAACAACAAATACAACAATTACAACAACAAATACAACAATTACAATAACTATGCAGAGGACCAAAGTCAAGAAGATTCATTATTGATTATGAATCTATCAGTGAAGAAGGGTAAGGATGATGATCACATCTTTTACATTGATTCAGGATGCTCAAATCATGTAGCAGGAAATGTGGCTTTACTTTCTTATTTGGAAGATACTCAAAACAAACATGAAGTGCAAATAGGAGATGATACAAAGCACTCAGTGGAGAAGATAGGTAATGTGAAGACATCAGATGGGAATATGAACCTCTTAAGCAAAGCCTTGTATGTCCTTACAATTACCAAAAATTTAATAAGTGTTGGACAGATTGTTGAAAAAGGATTGCAGTTAGATTCAATCAATTTGGAGCATGTGTTAAAGACCCAAGGCAAGGCTTTAGAAGGATTGCCAAAGGAGAAAAGACAGGAAAGCTTTTCACTTTTGAAGTGGAAGATACAAAGAACATAGCTTTATTTAGCTATGGATCTCAAACTCTCATAGCGTTGGAGATATGACACAAAAGGCTTGCTCACATTTGTGAGAGGACACTCAAACAAATTTTCAAGGACCAAAGTGTACTTGGTTTGCCTAATATCACAAGGCAACACATGATTTATAAGTGTGAATCTTGTTAATTTGGCAAGCCTCATAGACAACCTTTCAATAGGAAGGGATATGTGTATCAAAATCTTTAGGATCTAGTGCACACGTATGTGTGGGGTCCTAGTAAGGAGCCATCTATATCAGGCTCAAGATATTATGTGTCTTTCATAGATGATTGTCCCAGGTGGACCATTCTGTTTTTCATGAAGCACAAGGATGAAGTTTTTAATTGCTTTAAGAAGTATGTTGCTCTTGTTGAAAACCAAACATGTAGGACTTTGAAAAGACTCATATCAGATGGTGGAGGAGAATACTTCTCCTCTGAATTTGATGCCTACTTGCATGAAAGATGCATTAAAAGGGAAGTCACTACAAGGTATACACCCGAACTCAATGGCCTAGTAGAGAGGAGAAACAAAGCTATTGTTGAAGCCGCAAGGTCCATGCTCAATTAAAAGGGATTGCAAAACTACCTATGGGCAGAGGTTGTGTCTACAGTCACATATCTCATAAATAGACTTCCATCTAAGTCACTAGATGGAACCACTCCATAAGAAGTGTGGAATGGAAGAAGACCTAGTCTAGAGCATTTTAAAATCTTTGAATGCTTAGCCTATGCTCACATTCCTTCTCAAGTAAGAGGAAAATCGGACCCCAAGGCAGAAGAGTGCATATTTATTGGTTATGAACAAAACCAAAAAGGATATAGATTGTACAATCCAACTAATAAAGGATTGTCTTGAGTAGAGATCTAATTTTTTATGAGAACAAATCGTGGCTCGATGATGATAGGAAAGTGAAGCTGACTTATGACTTGGATGAAGATTTTTCATCACTTCAACCAAAGGGGCCAAAGCAAATTGACGAAAGTGATTCGAAGATTGACCTAGAAGACTTGGAAAGACTAAAGCTATGGAAGAGCAAAGGTAAAGTAAAGATGCAAGATGCTACATATGGACCCAAGAGCTCACATCAACCACTTAGAATGTCTTCAAGGGAGAAGAAGAAACTAGAGGGATATGGTTATGATACTTCTTTGGTCACCAAGCACTCAATATAAATTGCAAAGGATTCAGCCAATGAAGAACCTACCACATTTGAAGAAGCACAAAGCAGGAAAGCTTGGAGAGATGCAATGGATAAAGAAATCGAAGCCTTGAAGGAGAATGACACTTGGGAGCTTGTACCTAACAAGCCATCTATGAAGGTAATTGGATCTCAATGGGTATACAAAATCAAGAGGAATCCATATGGAAGTATAAATAGACATAAAGCAAGGTTAGTTGCTAAAGGTTTTGCTCAAACCCATGGTATTGACTATGAGGAGACTTTCTCTCTTATTGCAAAAATGCCTACAATTAGGGTTCTCATTAGTCTTGCTGCATCTAGAAATTGGAAGCTCTATCAACTTGATGTAAAGAATGATTTCTTAAATGGATGGATTTCTGAGGAAGTGTATATGGCACAACCTCCTGGATATGAGGATGCACATCATCCTAAATATGTGTGCAAATTAAAGAAAGCTTTTTATGGATTGAAGCAATCTCCAAGAGCTTGGAATTTCACATTGGTGACTTATTTGCAGGACCAAGGATTCAAAGCTAGCGAGGCGGATACCTCTTTGTTCATAAAGAGGAATGGATATGAAGTGATCTATCTATGTGTGTATGTTGATGATATTATTATCATAGGGAATGATCTTGAAGGAATCAAGTAGGTAAAGAATCAAACGAAGGAGGAGTTCAAAATAAGTGATCTTGGACCACTCACTTATTTTCTTGGATTGGAGTTAATCTACACACGTTTAGGTATATACATCACACAAAGGAAGTATGTGCATGACATGATCATCAAGTTCAAGATGGAAAACACCAAGTGTGCAGGTACACCTATGGAGCAAAATCATAAGCTTAGTGTTTATGAAGGAGAGCCAATTGAAGACATCACAAGCTATCAAAGCTTGGTTGGAAGTTTGAACTATGCAATACTCATAAGGGTTGGATATATGCTATAGTGTCAGCATATTGAGTCAGTTTATGCATAAGCCAAGAAAACCACATATGGAAGCGGCCAAGAGAGTCCTTAAGTACCTAAAGGGGACCATGAATGAAGGTTTGTTTTATCCATTTACTTCATATATTGAGCTAAAGGCCTACTCAGATGAGGATTGGGCTTGATCTAGAGATGATAGAAGAAGCACATTTGGGTAATGATCATTTGCAGGGTCAAAAATCATTTCTGGTCATCCAAGAAGCAACCAACAGTGGCATTATCTTCTACTGAAGCCAAATATAGAGGTTTGGCTAATGCAACTCAAGAGATCATGTGGTTAAAATCTTTGTATACAGATCTTGGACTTCATTCTTCAACACCTCACATTTTTTGTGACAACACAAGCTCACTACATCTTGCAGCTAATCCAGTATACCATGCTAGAACCAAACATGTTGAAGTCCACTAACATTATGCAAGGGAGAAGCTAATGAGCAAGGATATTCAACTATCCTATGTCTCTACAGATATGAAATGTGCAGACATGTTGACTAAAGATCTTGATGGTACAAAATTGAGTAGATTCAACTTGATGATTGGCTTGCAGGAAATCAAGGACAATTGAAGACTTACGTGGGGGACAAGCATGTTAGGCTTGAGGGGGAGTTGTTGGTGCATTTTACCTAAGCCTACATGCTTGATATGATTTGATTTATGTTCATTTGTAGTCATATGTGTAGACATATGAACACCTCTTGTAAAAGAGTATATTTTATCTCTTGTAATTGTGAAAGAAAGAATGGCTTAAGTCATCCATGATGTAAAAAGGAAATTTGTGGCTCTAACTACCTAAAAATACGAATCCATCAGTTGAGAGAATATCTCCTAATTCCTAACATCACTTTTACATGAAGTTATTTGAATTCAAATTCAAAACTACCTCCAAAAGTAACTATAAAAAGAGCAAGAAGGATGTCGCCATTAGAGAGCTTGATTCGTGCCCACTTCATGTTCATTTGTAGAGATTGAAGAGCTTAATACATAGCTCTATCATTCTACTCCCTCTGTGCAAGTATTCATTGCCAATGTGGTTGTAATTATATGTGAATCTATACATTCATCATTTACTTCTTCTCTGTTTTATTCTCTGCTATACTCACTCAGAATGGTAAAATCAAAGGCTCATATCTCGGGCTATACATAACCTTTTTCAGATTTTTAAAGTGCATTAGATTTTTCTCTAAGTCTAGTTTATGATCAAAAACGTTTATGTCATTGGATGTATTGTTTGTGAGAAATCTATGTTTTAATGCTCACTGGTCGAATCTCTGCAAAGCCCCAAAAATGACGGGAGTGTTCCAGATTTTGCTAAATTTTTTTCTCAGTGCTCAGTTGATCAATTGAAGTGTTTTAACTTGTATTAGCAAGATATCTAAGTCTATTTGCTATGTTCAAAAGGAAATTTTCTAATTCCTACCAGGTTGAGAGCACTGTTCATTTTCTTCAAGAGGTGTATGTACAAAAATAGCAAGTTTTGGGAGCTAGTCATTTTGCAACTAGTCTGTCTTGACTCAAGATTTTGAGATACTTGTTCCAAAACACTTGGGTGATTTTTTTGTGAATTTAGGAAGCTCAAAGGGTCTACTAACCAACTCTGAAGTGTCAGTTGGCTGGTGTGAAGCTCATTGTAGCAGTACCAACTCATCTTCAGATTGCATCCACCATCTCTCTTTACAATAAAGAGTTGTCCAAAATTGGCTACAAAAGAGGCAAAGAAGAAAGAGGCTAGAATGGTTGAAGTGGGATTTGTTGATATATTTTGGGTAGTGATGTGTGTGAACACACTTAGGACTGTCGTGGAACTTTTTTCCCTCTTTAGGAGGTTTTTTTCCCTGGCTCGCATACATGCCTATAACCCTAACGGATTACTTATCTTTGTACATTCTCTTGGTAATACATTCAATATGGTGTGTTGGTGTGTTGTGCTCCAAGCTTCTTCTTCTTCCTTGTGTTGTTTGCATGCTTTCGCAATCATTAAACTCCAAAAATCAAAAGGACATTATCTTCTTGGTCCATGCGTTGGATGAGAGAATGAGACCATAGGTTCACTTCAATGATTGTGAGAAGTCAACAGACTTAAACAATAGATAGACAGAAGTACAGAATAGCTCAAGGCAATGAAGAAACTTCAAATATATGTATTGATATATAAAGTAACATTCTTGGAAGTGTTGGAGGATGTATATGGCTACGAGGTAAGCACAATAAAAAATCTTGAAGTGTGTGAGAAATAAATCACTATTTGCAACTTCACTAAAGTATATTTAAGCTTTTCCCCATGATTCTATTTGGTAGGTGTTGCAATTCCAATAAATGTTTCAAATACTTATTTGAATTTTGGATTCAAATACAAATCGTGGATTTTGGCTCCCTTTAGGTTTTACCTTCAATCTTAACTTTTAAGGTTTTAAACCTTTATACAAAAGGTACGAACAAGTTGAGGGTTTTCTTGAGGCATGAACTAAGGATAAATGTAAGTACACATATCTGAACCTTAAAAGTCCAAAGTATAATTTAGAGATATGGTCAACCTCTTAGGCTTGCCATATGCAATAACAGACTTCATGGCCTACACCTCCCTAATCCAAAGCAACTTGGGACACATAAACCTAGGCAAGGGCACTAGGAACTCCCTCTCTATGCAACCTCCATTAGTTTCATTGAATAATCAGAAATAGTGAAACCACTTTAAGAAAAATTGCTTAATGGGTCAACTTATTGGACCCTCATTTCCAATTAAAATTTCTATATTTTGTTTGTGAAAAGAATGGCCACTAGAGGTTTCATGGTCACTAAATGTGAGACTCTAATTGTGAACCATGTCTTGTTCATATTTGAGATCAAAGAGATTGCATTGGAAACCTTCCATATAGGCATGTATGGCAAGTGTCGAGACAATCATGTGGCTATTTAAGTGGTTCCTTACATTCATCCTAGACAAAACAAAACCTCCTTTAAGTTCCCTTTGTGGGTGGAATTGTCCAACTCACATTCTCCAATTATTGGTTTATCAACAAGATTGTAGCCCCTTTTAATCATTCATTGGCATCCAAAGAAGATGTTAGGGATCCAATTTTTGTAGGTGCATCCCACTTCTTTAATGCCTGATGGCACCCTCAAATTTGTGTCAATGCAAGTCTTAAACTTGAGCTCCCATCCTCCATCAATATCCACATTAAAGAAGAGAATGTGTGTGAGGAGAAGACTTACAAGAACCTCCCAAATGCATGATGACATTGTAGTATTGAGGGCCATAGAATCAAAGAGTGTATTCTAAGGAAAGGGGGAAAAATCCAAGCCAAACATGGAGGAGGTAGAAGATATCAAGCCAATGGGAAATTCCTTTTTACGGAATCATATTTATGGGATCCTTAGAAAAGGAAAAACATTGATCAAAGTAGAACTTCAAACAAGGACTCAACCAAAAAAAGTAAACATGGATGGCTTTATGGAAGTCAAAAGAAAAATGAAAAGGAGCCCTATAAAGAAACAAGAAGACGGAACATCTCACATGATGGAGGCCTTGATCCTAGCGAAAGAGCTAAACATGTTTGACTATCTAAGTGGCTTCAGTTAGGTGGAAGACAATAAGGTCTTGGACAACAATAAATTAGAATCAAAGAGTATTGAGGGCCATAGAATCAAAGAGTGTATTCTAAGGAAAGGGGGGGGAATCCAAGCCAAACATGGAGGAGGTAGAAGCTATCAAGCCAATGGTAAATTCCTTTTTCCGGAATCATATTTATGGGACCCTTAGAAAAGGAAAAACATTGATCAAAGTAGAACTTCAAACAAGGACTCAACCAAAAAAAGTAAACATGGATGGCTTTATGGAAGTCAAAAGAAAAAAAAAAGTCCTATAAAGAAACATCTCACGTGATGGAGGCCTTGATCCTAGCAAAAGACCTAAACATGTTTGACAATCTAAGTGGTTTCAGTTAGGTGGAAGACAATAAAGTCTTGGTGAACAATAAATTATAAGGGGAGTATGCTATCAAAAAAGAAGAAAATCCAAACAACAAAAGTTCCATCATCAACTCAACTATCCCAATCTCATATGCCAAGATAGTTTGTGGCCCTAAAAGCAAGGCAAACTTGAGTTTTTGCTTCCACGGAAAAGCCCCATCAAAGGGAAACTTGCTTTCAGTAATTTCCTTGCTTCTAAGAAAAAGAGAGAAAAACCAAGAAAAACATGAACGAGAATGATGTACACATTTAGAAATGATCATCCTCTCTTTCAATGTGTATGGGTTCATAGATCCTACTAGAGCTATGATGATAGGCCAATGGTTGAAGGATAAACGTTCAAACCTGAACTTTATCTCCCTTTAAGAGGTTAAAGTTGATAGCAAGGTTCTCCTAAAGAGACTAAAGGATATCTTTGTGCAACACTTGGTTTTCCAAATCTCATCCTTGTGGGGGTGGTAGCTATATGTTGAGATTCAAGCAACAATGGTCCTCTCTCCCTCCCTCCCTCCCTCCCTCCCTCCCTCCCTCCCTCCCTCCCTCCCTCCCTCCTCTCTCTCTCTCTCTCTCTCTCTCTCTCTCTCTCTCTCTCTCTCTCTCTCTCTCTCTCTCTCTCTCTCTCTCTCTCTCTCTCTCTCTCTCTCTCTCTCTCTCTCTCTCTCTCTCTCTCTCTCTCTCTCTCTCTCTCTCTCTCTCTCTCTCTCTCTCCCCCTTCCTCCCTCCCTCCCTCTCTTCCCTCCCTCCCTTTCCTCCCTCCCCCCCTTCCCTCTTCTCGTGACCTGCATCATAGATGGGTGGCAGCTAGCTTTGGGGGTCCAAATCCCTTCCTGATGGTGTCATTTTATGACCTGAATTAGGATCAAGAGAGAACAAAACTTGGAATTCCCTAGACCCCCTTCCTTCACACATGATCCATTCTAGAGACTTTAACGTGGTGGAAGTGCTCTTTGATCGATGGGATCAAAAATGGCATGAAATCAATCAATTAGAGAAAATCATGCTAGATCAGTTGAAGCTTTATCAAGACTTATTGAGCTCTGTTGTGGATTTGCTTGTTCAAAGCTCTAGATTGGCACTAAGCTCCATAAAGTGAGACTTGCAAAGGGCTATCTATCATAAAGTGTCATTGATCACCTTGGCCTACCCACCCTCTCCCTTATCACTAACATTGTCCTATCAGATCACTTCTCATTAGTGATCTTCTTTCAATCTCCTATCAAGGATAAAAAGGATGCATGGTGTCACACTAATCATATTGTATTTTTGCTTCCTTTCCATGAGGAAATTGAGCTAGAAATCGAATTTTCGAATGCCATCCTCCTTATTAAAATGTTGGATCGGGGCTATTAGGCCAATAGTTCATCTTGCATAAAACAAAAAAAGCAATCCAAATATTTAGAAAATAAAGAAGGAAGAAATTGTATAGGGGTGATCGCATCTCAAGACACAACATTAGGGGAAAAAATGAACCCTGCATGGGCCTTTTAGATTAAGGGGTGATTAGTGATGGACCAATGAGAGGAGGGTGGTGGCCACAATCTAGAGCTTCAATCAAGTAGGCTAGGCCTATGTTTCCCTTGGTTTGGGGTAGTCAAAACAACTAAAATGTGTTGAGAGTGGTTTCATGGAGCACGAATTTTGAAGTTGTCCAGTCGAATTTGATTTGAGCCCTTGGATATTGAGAAGATCCAATGATGTAGTTTGAAAGAAGGAAAAAAATGTGCGTTTAGTTTTGCACCGTTGGATGGGGATATCAATCCAAGGTGTGAGATTTCTTTTGTAGAAGATTGAGCATCTTTTAATATAGGCCATTGGATTGACTCTTAATCAGGTGACTCTCAAGCCCCTGCATTAAATAGATGGAATCTTTCTTTCAAGGCCATCAGATCAATAATGCATCCAACGGCTCCATTTGAGTCCTAGCCACACAAAAGCGAAATACAAATCTTGTATGTCCAATGTTCGAAAATCCAACGGATACTATTGCATCGGGTCCCGAATCTGGGAGTCTCTTTCTTACTTTCTCCCATCTCCCATGAGTGATGTGACCATTATCTTGTCGTTTTCTGCCAGACTTCCCAAGCTGAATCATACGCGTTCGTGAGAAATATCGAACGGCCTTGAGCTACCCACGAGATTTACTCTCTCTCTCTTCATTTATGCCACATCTTACAAGTGATGTGCTTACTTATTTTGTCTTTTTCTGCCAGAGAAACATTGTTCAATCGTGTCCGTCGATGAAGAACATCTAATGGCTGCAAATACTCACGAATCCAAGCACACAGAGCTCTGTTTTGTTTTTTTTTTGCCAGAGACACAAGTTAATCTCATCCATTTGTGGGGAGTATCCAACGGCTCTTATTAGCGACGAATCCAAGATAGGAAGGAAATCAAATGTGGTCTCTTACAAATAGTATTTTTATATTAAAAACCACTAACAGTTTTTTTTCTTCCTCAATACCACACATGATTAATTTTAATCCCTAAAAATTAGGGATCCTTACAAGGCCCATGCAAGGTTCACTTTTTCCCCTAATGAGTTAATAAAGGTAAAGAGCACCTGCAAAAAAACCTCCTCAAGTTAAGTAAACTCAAATACAAAGAGGAATCAAAAGGAAAAAGCTCTAAGTCTACTTTAAAGAGTGGTAGGCAAGGTGGATAAATTTTCAAAGGAAATCTATAGGCTTTTGAAGAAAAAGTAGGTCAAAAAATTTCCTTCTTAGAATGATCAACAAAAATGGATCTAAACTCGCTATTCAAAAGGAGAACCATGACTTCATTGTGTCCTTCCAATGACTTACTCCAGGTGCTTTCCCCATTGTTGCCCACAATAGGGAATGCATGGCTCTCATCTTTAGAGTTAGAACCAGCAAGACTCCAAACTATATTGTTGGAAGGCTTGAAAGCCCCTAGTTCAATATATATATATATATGATCTTCTACCTTCTAAGATTGGTTAAATCTTGCTTTTGCAACATCAACGTCTGTATATAATTGAGTAAGTTTCAATCCAACCTACCAGGTGGTCATTTTTTGACACAAGGAAATTGAGTACTGTCTTGTGCATAATGTGCCAAAGTCTCAACCTTACACAATTTATAGGAACATGTGGATATGCACAACAAACGTTTGGATAAAACCTTTGTGTATCCATGGCAGTATTGCAGCAATTTAGCAGGGAAAAAAATGTACTTGCACACTTTATAGCCAGTTTTCATCTACAGATCTATATTTGTTATCAGCTAAAGTTTGGAACTAATCCCCAAACAATGGCAATGTTGGGAGTGAAGAAGTAAAACAAACATAACTGCATACTTAGTAGCCAATCCCTATCTACAGGTCTATATTTGTTGTGCACTGAAGCTGGAGATCAATCCCTAAAAACAATGCATGTTATCCATGCATCCAGAGTCTAATATGGAAAACTTGTGATTGCACACCATTTTAGTAGCACAATGCACTACACTACCAACCATTAATGAAATGAACATGTTCTTTATCAAGTAAATATCTATCTATCTTTTCCCACCATGAGGGGAGAGGAGACCTTTGCAATCGATGAAACATGTAGTACTACTTTACTTCTTTAACTGTAGGATACTTGAAAGAAAAGATATATTAAAAGTCCTACAAATTTAAGATTTCAATAAGAATACGAGTAGATATGTGAAATGGGATAGGTTTATGCCGTCTTGACATAGAAACAACTAAATCGACTTCAATAATGTCTGCTGAACTCATCAAGAAACTGATAAGGCCACTTTGAGATTAACATTCTTTTCCAAGACAACAAACTGTTTAATTTCTTAAATAAAAATGCATTTGCAACAAAGCAAAACATGAGTTGGACTTGTGCTTGGTAACAGAATGCCTATTTCTGCCAAGGCATTCAGACTTTAGATACAACAAAGTTCTTGTAAAAATCAAACACGTGAATTGAGGGAATAACGACATTAAGAACATCTCAGTGAGTATTTGCTTTTGGTCCCCATATATTGTAATCTGCATGTAGTGAAAGCAAACATAAATAAATGAACAGAGGGACTCAAGATCGCCAACACCCACAGCTTCAAGAAAAGCATGCGGGCATCTCAAAATTACTGAGAGGCCCAAGGTACGCACACATCCACATCTCAAGAAAAGAATACAGTCATTAAAATGTTAAATTGTAAGCTATCACAAAAATTGTCCATGCTTGAATGTGTTTTGTCCTGTAAACTAAAATGTATTAATATAATATCCCATTAAAGTTGAAATCCGCATCACATATTTTGTCATAATTTTCAGGAAAGTAGAAAACCAAATTGCGTTTCAGCTTATTTTCCAACAATATACAAAACAAGCCAAAGCCTTTCCAGGGCAAATCGACAAAAAAATTTATCTTAAATGGAGTTTCAGATTCCATTTACATTCTGGGACATTATTATAACACAAAGTTAGGAGTATTATGATATTCCATTCACATTCTGAGACATGTTTATAACACTATGATATTGAAATATGCAAGCCACAAAGAGCCATGGAAAGATAATAAATAAACAATTTTGATGTCTAATTTAAAGAACAAGGGAGTAAAATTGCCAGTGAGACAATTCAAGACCTTGGAGAAGTACAAAGCTTATTCCATGGACTTGGTACGAGAAATTTCTAATCCTAACTATTGGACTGAGCCAAATTCTTCCTTCGATCAATACAATCAATGTGATAATTTTTTACCATACTAGCGATGCCTCTTCAAATCACTGATCTGCTAAAAGAACTGAAAGAGAATCCTTATTGATGAGTTCCCATGAGCCCACAAAAAAGTCCAAGACTCCAAACAAGCTCAAATCTAAGAAGCCCATGCCATAGAAAAATAACGGGCACAGTTGCTGCTTCTAACCAACCCAGTGCTGAGATTCTAGCTCCGTTCACAGAATCTCATGCGGTCGAATAACACCCTACACCGTGAAACCTGCTCAAACCTGACAAATTTCATGCAAATTGTGACCACATGTGATCCTTATATGTCTGCAAGGAGGATTCTGATATGAAACAGAAAGGACTACGTATTTCAAGGCTTCCTTTCAGATGAAAGAAAACACAGAGATGTCCCACGTTAACTGGTTCATCTCTACCATTTGGCAAAAAGATTACTACTTCATGAAAAACCACATGATGAGCGAAACTGAAAGGGCTCACAATCCTTTTGATGTGCAAGCTGAGTCAGCCAGAACTTCCCCCTAGAAAATCAAATTTCATACTGTAGTAGGGTTCCCTCCTCAACAGCAATCCAAGCTTTACTCTCTCCATAAGGACCACCACTACTAGAATGAGAGAGAGGTGGTGTGCAACTCTGTTATGAGAAAATCCAGAAGGCAAAATTTTTATGGCAAGTTCAGTTATTCTTAATACTGTAAGAAGGGATCATGAACTACTTACCTGAGCACATGTGAAAACTATTAGTGTAAGCCATTCCCAACCATTTGGGGAATATGCTGTTGAAGGAAGATCCTTACATGCTTGTTGAAGATAATATAAAAGTGGAGGCATAAGCTGCATTTCATAGACCCTGGGCCCCCCACACTGAGAGCAAACACCAGGATTGCCTTCTTCTTTACTAGCCCACAATGGTTTTCCCTTGAAACAGTATCTGTAAAAGAAATCGAGACAATCCTTATCATAACAGCAAAAAAGCTTCCAACAAATGAAAGTTGAAAAAATATCATTCATCAGTTAAAATATACTATATGGGACCTGAAGCACTGTTCTGGATAACAATCCAATCTCTTCTTAAACTTGAGATAAGTCCTATCTGCTGACAATGCTCTATCATGTTCATACTCTTCTCCTTCCCAAGATTCGTCCACTCTATTTGATTCATCCCTTTCCACAGCTTCTGCATGCTCTGTGATTTGCAAAGCTGACACAGCCCGACTCCCACGTGATGGATGTAACTCATTTTGAGAGTACACATAGAAGCATGGAAGAACTGCAAAGAAGAAAAGTAAAAATTTGTAATATTTACACAATGTTCTATGCCTAGCTCTAAACTCCAGGTTCTACTCCCAGTAACCCTCATCTCCAACCCTGGCAACTGTTGCTCCGATCTTATTTTGTATGCCTTCATGAGTTCACATGTATCTGACGTTTGCTAACAGAAGTTTAGAAACATATTCACATACATGGGGGGCCGTTTTAGCAGGACCTAGGAGCCTTTGGTTTGTTTGTTTGTTTTTTCTTTTTTTTGTGTAGGGGTTGGGGGCCAGCAACCCGTTCAGAGGAAAATTAAAAGGCATTATAATGAATATAAACAAAAAAAGAGCAAAAAACACCAGCATTGTTGAGCAAATAAAGTGCAGGTTCAGATATATCTGACCCTTACTAACAGAAGCTTAGAAACATATTCGCACACATTGTTGTGTGTGTGTGTGTGTGTGTGTGTGTGTGTGTGTGTGTGTGTGTGTGTGTGTGTGTGTGTGTGTGTGTGTGTGTGTGTGTGTGTGTGTGTGTGTGTGTGTGTGTGTCTGTGCACGCGCGCGTGCAGACATTTTTTTGGGTTTTTTTTTTTTTTTTTTTTTGGGGGGGGGGGGGGGGGGGTGGTGGGTGTGTGGTGGCAGTTTTGTGTGTGTGTGTGTGTGTGTGTGTGTGTGTGTGTGTGTGTGTGTGTGTGTGTGTGTGTGTGTGTGTGCGCGTGCGTGCGTGCGTGCGTGCGTGCGTGCGTGCGTGCGTGTGTGTGTGTGTGTGTGTGTGTGTGTGTGTGTGTGTTATACGTACAAAAGGAGGGAAAATAAGACAAAGTTAAGTATTGCTGAGCAAAGAGACTCAACTAAACAAAAGGATGCACATACACGCATTGTACATACACACATGTATGCATACATTGGGAGGGATGAAGCTCAAATCTCCATGATCTTCCATTACAAGAACGAGTAGATTATATCCACTGTCTTCCTAATAAAATCCACTGTCTCGATAAAATATCAAAAGGCTTGCACTCATTTCCATCTTTTTTTTTTTGAACATCAGAAGTTCGGCAGAGGCCTATCTCCCTTGCTTGAAATCAACAGGAAACCTATGTTTTTTTTTAAAGAGAGCTGCAAAGAAAGTTAGTGACCT